>JAJGRW010001213.1:451489-657203 GCA_025461045.1 Carex parvula
TCTCCTCTCTTTCTCTACTCAATCTGGTACCAACTGCCGCTGTCGCTCTTAGCGTTGAGCGCCTCAAAACCTCAACATCACTCAGTCAAGGCAAGTCTCCTCTCTCTCTCTCTCTCTCTCTCTCTCTCTCTGATTCAAGTAGTTGTAGATATTTTTGTTTGCATTACAATGTCTGATTTGATGAAATTAGAGGATTTAATATACAATTTAGATGTAGTCAAGTTCATTCGCTGGATTGTTTCTCAATCAGGTTTTCAATCCCTGATTATTAGTTTATATTCTTGATTTCTTCTATCTAACAATCAGGTTTTGATTCCCTGATTATTACTTTAGTTCTTGATTTCTTCTATCCAACAATCAAATTCAGCAAATAGTTTTGCTTGTATATTTAAATAAGTAGATTGTAAAACTGTATTGGATCTGTATATTTGTAAATGTAGAGGACCAGTGTAGAAATATTATTTAAGCTATTAGTTTTAGGATTTATATTACTTTCTGATTTGTTTAGGATTTATATTACTCTCTTAATACCAGAAAAAGGTACAAATCTGTGATTGTTAATTGTAGTTTAGACAACCGTTTTGAACTTCCAAACTTATAGTTCAATTTTTTTTAATAAATTCATACCTAATTGTTGTAGAATTGACAATTATATATATTACATACTTGCTGTTTAACTTTTTATGGTCATTGTTCAAACCATCAATAAAAAAAATTAAGGGCTAGTGCATTATGCACACTTAATTATTATACAATGCATACTATTTTAAAAAGAACAAGTGTCCATCAAGCAAAACTTTTCCTGGATTGTTCTATATTTCTTCTTTGGGTGATCGCTTTTCCTGGAAACTGTCTGATTTCTTCTTTGGCTGATCGCCTTTTTTTAGATTGAACCTCTGGGATTGTTTCTAATTAATAACTGCATAAAACAGACAACTCAAAATGGCCATCCGGTCAAGGGTATCCCGGCTGTCCGATATGAAATGTACAGTCCAGATTTTCTTGTGACGATCCAGTAATCTTCTATTGATGAGGATCCCAGTGTCATCGACAATCGCTCGTCAATTTTCTCCAAGGAAGCTTTCATTTGTTGGTCAAATTTGGATATTTCAAGCTTTCGTGTCGGACATTTTGTATATCCTAATCAGGTATGAATATTCTCATTACTTTTCTGCTTCGAAAAAGTGAACTTCATGTGTCCATATCCAAAATAAATATAAGGTATCCGTCTCCATCAGTAATGGATCTGACCACTACTAATTGGAATTATTGTAAATATTCTGGATTACATTTTAGCTATATATGTTTGTGTTGTGTTGCTACTTGTGTGCTAGTCTAGTTTTTGCTTGACAAGATTCCTTAAAAATCTCTTCATGCGTCAGTTGTATGATTTGAATGTTGTCTATCTAAATTGAATGAATGATTCCTTAAAAATCAATGATTTTTGCAATCTGGTCCGCTAGCTATTTGTTAATTTTTTATTCCTTTATTTAAAGAAAAAGTTCTGTTATTTTTATGTTCCCACCTCCGTTTGTTTTCTATTTTTACTTTTTTCTGTTGCACAAATTAAACCTATGTTAATCTAAATCATACCATGTATTATATTGCATTTAGAATTCCTATGATTAGCAACACAGAATTACTGTAGCTTATGATTATTGCAGGTATGCCGAGCAGAAAGGGAAAGGAAAATGAGGGATCTTCTAGTTCTGGAGTGCACGGCAGGAACAAATATATTCCGGTGCTGGATGAGGGTCAGAGACCAGTGGTTCGTCGGATCGGACATAGGTAAGATTCATCTTTTCTACTGGGGCTTGTGTATGGAGGATTATGGATTGTAGTGGTGGTAATTATTTGTGTTTGAAAATCTTTCGATGCATGTGTAGGCAAGTCCGAGAAGGTCAATAAAATCATTTCACAGATTGTCTGCAACATGTATCCTGGCGCGTAAGGGAAATATAGTGATTTACCAGAAGAAACTCAGTTGCTCTGCAAGAATGAGTTTTTGGTGAGAAAAATCTTCTTTAAAAAATGTCTAATTACTTGTATATTTTTTCAAGCTACTACGACTTTTTTATGATGCATTGCAGAAGTACTACAAGCTTTCTGAGAACAAAAATATTGATGAGGTTTGGAAGACATTTTCTAGGATGGGGAACAAAGGCATACAGAACAACTTGAACAAGTGTAAGAAGGCGGCCAGGAAGTTGTATGGCGATACTAATCAGTAGTGGAAGCAGCACCAGGCGCCTTCCACATTTGATTGGATCAAGCCAAATATCTGACCAGAAATGTGCGACTATTGGTACAGTGAGACATTTGCTAGGCGGTCAGCAAAAAATGCGGAAAATAGAGCTGCATCCGGAGAAAGTGCATTCGCTTCGATTCGTAAGATGCATTTCATCCAAATTAATTAATTTCCATTTCAATTGACTCGAACTAATCCTTGACAATCTGATTTTTATTGAAATTGTCTTTCAAATTCTTAATAGGAGCATATGCACAATGGCGAACCCATATAGTCTGATGAGCTATTCAAGCCGACCCATACCAACAAGAAGATGGGGCAAAAAATGCTTAAATTTTTGAGGAATTAGCACTACAACAAAACCGGTCTCCAGCGACCGGCATCAGCGACCGGTTCGGTCGCCGGTCGCTAAAGACCTCAAAAAAAAAAAAAACAAAAAAAAAATTAAATGTTTCGGCGACCAACCCTTCAGCGACTGGCGCTCATAGCCTTCAGCGACCAATTTGGTCCGGTCGTTGAAGGGTATCCCTAAAAATTCTCCTCCAAAGTCTTTCTTCTCTCTCTCTATCCCACGTTTTAGGTTTAGCGGAAAAAAAAATCCCAAACCCCGCTGCCGCCCGACCCCCGGCTACCTTCAGCGACCTCTCCTCTCTCTCTCTCGCCCGACCCTGCTGCCCGACCCGCTGCCGCCCGACCGCTGCAGCCCGACCTCGCTGTCGCTCCTCTCTCTCTCAAGTCAAGAGAGATGGGTTCACCTTGATCTAACTAATTAAGCACTGAGTACAGCAAACAAGGCTTGTTTTTGAGGTTTGTACAATTTTGCAAACATGAGAAACTATTAATGCATGATTCATGCCATTGGCGGTGTAAAATTCTACCATTCAAAATATTTTAATCAAATTTTTTTTTGTTGGTTAAAATGAAAAAAAAAGTTTGGATCAAGGTGGGTTAATCCCATCTGAATAGGCTTCTTACAATGTGGGTTAATCCCATCTGAATCAGAAGCTAAAAAGGGCTTAGATTAGACCCACTTTAGTACCATATAATAAAACAAAATGATGTCCATTCTAGGTTCTACCAAGTTTCTAAGTTCTACATCCTGCATTACATTTTTTTTATTAGCATATTATTCATTTTTTTAGCATGGAGATTTATTTTTCAAGCAGCACCTTTAATTAAGTTATAGGAGTTAGTGTAAATTAGTGGGGTTTGTTAGATCAAGGTGAACCCATCTCTCTTGATTGTGGACCTCATTTAAATAATGTATTATTTTTGTTGGAATTGTTTGTAAAACTAATTTTTTACAAATTTTATTGCAGGTATGCCGAGCAGAAAGGGTAAGGAGAAGGAGGCATCATCCAGTGGATCCAATCACTCTCTGCGCGGCCGAAATGCATACATTAAGCCGCCGCAAAGGCGGAAGGACAAACTAGTGATTCGTTGGGTCGGTTATAGGTAAAATTCATTTTTTGTGCATTTTTGTGTATGTAAGATTATCCATTTGTAGTGGTTTTAATTAATTTTGTTTGCAGATCTTTTGTTGGAGATTTGTTGACAGCGACCAAAAATGTCAACAAAATAATCTCACAATGCGCACGTTACACTATCCTGCGGAAACTAGATTACCCACCATAGACGTGTGCACGAAATTTGATGACTATCTTGAGGGAACTAAACTAGAGGTCCAGGATGAGTTTTTGGTGAGTAAAATCTTCTTTTCTAAAATTGGCAACCTATTGTTTCTCTTTTTAAGCTAACCAACGACTTTTTAATGATGCATGCAGAAGCACTTTCAATTTCCCCCAGGTGAAGACATGGATCTGGTATGGAAGACCTTCGCCAGCATAGCCAACAAAGCTCTTCAAAACCTACTTAACAAGTGCAGAGACAAAGCGAAAGATAGGTATGGAGATAGCATTCTGGAGTGGAAGGACCGAGGGGTGCCAAGCACATATGATTGGATAACGGTGAATAACTGGCCCAAATTGTGCAACTATTGGTGCACCGAAGACTTTGCTAGGCGGAGCGAGCAGAATCAACAAAATAGGGCCTCATCTAGAGAGGGTTCCTTTGCAACCATGGGCACAGAGAACATGCTGGTTCACAAACAAAGATTCGTAAGATGTTTTATTTCATCAAAACAATTAATTTCAATTTCAGTTTACTCGAACTAACCTTGATAATTTTATTTGTGTTGAAATATTTATTCATAATAGGAGAATGAAAACCAGCGCGAGCCCAGGTGGTCTAACGAGTTGTTCACGCTGACGCATACCAGCAAGAAGACGGGGCAATTTTGTTCCGCGAGGAAGAAAAAGGCACAGGTAATAGAACACAATAATCTTTTAATAATATTCATTCTTTCTTGTACTTTATTGTTGTTTTATTTTATAAATTTTGCAGGAAGACTATGATCGGGATATGAGTGCAAAGTATGGGCCTGATTGAGCCCTTTGGCCCTCTTTTGACGCAGACATCTGGTACTCCAACACAGACAATAATGCTCACGGCGACAACTATGGTCTCGGTGCTCTAGGTAAAGTACACATACTTCAAATTATAAATTTGTATTTAAATTTTGTAATGTAATATTAATTATCTTATTTTTAATGTTTTCAGGCAAGACGAGATCGATGTATCGTCCAGGTGGTTCTCAGACGTCTTCTTCGCAATTGCAATCGCAATCATATTCTTCAGCGCCGCCTCCTCTCAGGCAAGAAGACATAAATGCTATTTCAGGTCAGGTGTTGGGCGTGCTTCAATCACAGATCAACCAATTCATGGAGGAGTTGAGGCGTAGCATGGGACGTTATTCGTCTCATCAGGTACAAAATCCGATTTTTGGGTATGTTTGAATCCAATAAGGGCATCCACAACCAATAAGGACACCAAATATGTCAAATCAACTAACAGAATAGTAAACTCCTAAAAATTCTAAACCCTAAACCCTAAACAGTAAACTCTTAATATTAAACCCTAAATTTTATTTATATTCTCACAGGGAGGTTCTAGCTCGCACCATGCATCGAACCCCCATACTCAGGATGACAGCGGGGATGATATCGGAGAGACTATATCTAGTTTTAGGAAGTTTTGTATAAGTTTTAGATATTTGATTTTTATGTCGTACTTTAGATATTTGATATTTGATATTAATGTAGTACTTTAGATATTTCAGGTTTATATTATTTTGTGAATTGCTTGGTACGTACCAATTAAATTGCTTGTGAATTTCTTTTAAATTGCTTGGTGCTTGGTACGTTTCGTACTAGTATTTTATATTGTATATTTGAATTGCTTGTGAATGTTTGGTATGTTTCGTACCAATTGGGGCTGGAGAAAAATAAATGAACAGAATGGGTTCAATAGTTTTTATATTTGTTTGGTACATTCCGTACCAATTGAGGAAAAGAAAAATAACAAAAAATACCAAAAAAAAATTACCCTTCTACGACCGATTACGGGCCCATCAGCGACTGCCCAATCTGTCTCTGATGGTCTTCCGCCACGTTGATCACTCAAAAGAGAGCAATGTTTCTTTTAATATTTATAAAACTCGGAATGCTATCGGTTCGGACTGCAAGCGCACAATCCTATCGAGTAGTATATTCGAGATCGATCCACAGGAAATATTGGTTCGATGCTTTGAGCGATTGAATTACAATCTTTCGGAAGGCTAGACGAAATCTGAAAATTGAGAGATGTTGTTTTGATCAATGTAAATTAGGAAGCAATTAAAAGTAATTAAAATAAAGATAGAGATGAGGATTCCTAGGGTTTCGGCACACCATTTCCACTCAATCCGCCTTGACAATATATTCCTGTTGCGTTTGATTTCCTGTTGTTGTTTAATGAAAGACACCACATAGGTCATTGCGATTTATGTTACGCGAGAATGACAAATCTTTTACCGAGATTCTACATAGGACACTGCGATTTTCCTTACGCAAATGTCTGATTTCTCAAATACCCCAAATTACTACACAGATCACTGCGATTTTCTTTACGCAAGTGATGGAATTTGGTACGCGCTTTGTTGGTCTGGTTTATGGTTTCCCCGCTAAGGTTTTCTTCACATAAACCTAATAGATCTCAACGAGGCTAATTCATACAAATAGTTTCTCTTGCCATTAAAGTACTGTCACTACCCTAACGGACTCAAACTAGATCATTGAAGTTAGATGAAGAGATAGTAAATCACAAAAGCATTTTGTTTCAACAACAAGAAATCATAATCAACAGAAATATATAATCAAGAGTAACAAGGTTTACTGCCTAGCCTTAAAAAAAGGAACTTAGCCGCGGAACGGCATTGTTACAAGCACTCCTCTCTTCTCTCTTTAATCAAATCTAACCCTAATTACAAAGATAAGTTATTCTTCTGCCCAGGGGCCTTATATAGGAGTGGAGGGACGTCTGGAGATTGAGTAGGGGCTAAGAAACTGATCTGGAAACAGCTGTCGGCAGTTATTCCCCAAGAGACGCCTTCGGATACGGACCGTATTGGGCAATACGGTTCGTATTAGGACCTTGACGGTTAGGGTTTAATGCTCCCAGCGCTATCTTCTGGTCTGTGTTAGGCCTGGTCCGTATTAGGCAATACGGACCGTAACAGAGACTTAGTCGATGAGCGTCGCTGATCCGATTGACCCGATTTTAGCTCCATTTGGTGTAAATAGTCCCAAAACCTGTTTTCTACAATAAAACATAAAGAATGGTGACAGTAGCCTTTTTCTTTAATTAATTAAACATAAGTGTGAGAAAATATGCAAAATCTAAGCCAAAACCCTACGTAAATCATCATTATTTTGACTCTGATCACACGTCAGCATATAGGGGCTTCCGCCACAGATCAACTATATGGACATCTGCAACCGGCGCCTTACCCTTCAGCGACCGGTGACATCAGCGGGGAGGGCATCAGCGATGGAGCAACTGCGACCGGCCCTTCTACGACCAGCACAACCTTTTGCAACCGGCGCCTTACCCTTCTGTGACCGATTTGGCTAGTCGTAAAAGGGTTCCGCTGCTGTAGTGTAGGGATGTGGGTTGAATTTAAGGTATTTAAAGTTTAAAGTGCTTTAATGGTCAATGAAGTAGGGTTTTGGGTTTAATTTAAGGGTATTTAGGGTTTAAAATGTTTTGTTATCTCCTCATAGGAAGGTTCGAACTTGCACCATGCATCGATGCCTGATATCCATGATGATGTCAGGGATGAGGGGGAAGATACGTCAGGGATGCGGGGGTGTATGACGATAGTGACGACTCGGATGATAAGATATAGGTTTATGTTTAAGTTTATATTTATGTCATTTGGTACAATACAGTGAATATATTTGGTACTAGTATTACATGCACTTGATGTTTGATATTTGGTATTTATCTTTTCATTATGTGTTGGTTTGTTTAAAGATATGTGAGGTTATTTATGTTATTTGTCATGTTTGGTTTGATATTTGATATTTGATATAGGATGACACTTTTTATTTATGTTATTTGATATCTTTTTTGTATGTCAATATTGAATTATTGTAGGATGTTTGCCATTTGCTTATCTTGTAAGTTTTTGTATGTCAATATTCCGTATATATAAATCCAAGTGGGCTTCGATAACGGCACTCTGGTAGGATATACAAATGTACAAATTTTAATTTTTTTTATATAAAACAATGGGAGGAGAAAATTGTCCAAAAATTAAAAGTGATATTAAAATATGGATTTGTCGAAGCATTATGGCATTAATATATATATATATATATATAATATGGATTATATATTACCTAACTTTTATCAAACGTTTGTTCCTAACTTTTATAGAGAGTAGCTAAGATACAAATGTTTGTTCCTAGCCTCCGTAACAAACGTTTTGGTTCTCTGATTTTCAAAGTCCAAACAGTCAATTCAAAATGTTAGATATTCAATCTATATTAAAATGTGCTTGGAGACCAAATTTACATTTTTTGAATTTTTTTTACTATTTATTAAGATGGTTTGAAAATCGCCGATTTTATTAAACTTCTGCACCATTGAAAAACAGCGATTTTCAAACCAGCTTAATAAATAGTAAATTTTTTTAAAGAAATGTAAAATCTAGTCTCCAAGCATATTTTAATATAGATTGAATGTAATGGTTTGGATCAACTGTTTTGACTTTGAAAATTAGAGAACCGAAACGTTTGTTCCGGAGGCTAGAAACAAACGTTTGTATCTTAGCCCCTCTCTGTCTCTATATATATATAATATGGATTTTATATTACCTAACTTTTATCAATTAAAATTTATTGTTTAAAATTGTTTTTTATCTCTAATTTACCCTTACCTTTCAAACATAATATTTAAGAATATTATATGAAAGTAAGAAAATAACTCTTCTCATTTATCCTTTAATTTCTCTCAAGACATTTCTTAATTGACGATTTAGATGACATTTTTTTCCCTAAAATCCAACCCATACTGAGATGATTGTTCACTCAAATTAGCTACATGAACAATTTTATGCAAAATCAATTTCATAAATTTGTGAGAAAATTTTTTGGTCATAAATATTATTTGTCATTTTTTTGTCAAGCATGTATCATCCTTATATTTATAGATCTCTAATAGAGATTAGAGAGCTTCCAAGCAATTCATACAAAATTATTATCATACCCTTTCACCAACGTAGAAGAGTACTATTATTGTTTTGTTGCATTATTTATAAAATAGTGCAACAATTATGAAAGTACGTCAAGTAAAATAGGATACTATGAATCTTATAAATTAAAGGGTGGGCGTTTTGTCCAAACGGCTTTGGACAAAGTCTCATCCAAAGTCGGACCTAAACCGTCCGATCTGTATCAAAATTCATACAGACATTTAGATTCAATGAGTCATTTAAATTTATTAAGTTTTAAATATATTTGCACGAATTTCAATGAAAATCGAACGTTTAAGCTTGACTTTGTGTGAGGCTTTATCCAAAGTCCTTTGGACAAAACCCAATCCCTAAATTAAATAAGCATGATGTCCCACATATATCCAAATTGGTTGCATATTAATAAATTAGTCAAGCTAATTCTTGAAAATTGATGAGTTTACTGAGTGGGTTAGGAAAATTCTTAAATTATAGATATTTTAATGGAGTCTAGAGATTTCGATAGGAATTTTAAATAAGATGTCTTGATTTTCATTTTTAACAAGGAAGCAAACGAAGCAAACAAGTTGTTATATCGGATAAAATAATAGAAAACAAAGAGTAATAATGGGCTCAACCAGAGCTGTAAATATATGATGCGGCCCAAAAGAATTATTTTCTAATTGGAAAATGTATTATCCTCATTGTTTGGTTCTGTTCCTCCATCAAACAACAGCCCAGCCCAATTAATTAGATGTGTCTAAATTAATCATTGAAGCGGACACTCCACACCGACACACAGTGCCAAAAGGGACACCGACACACACAGAGCACAAACACAGATTGATTTTGCAAAATACAGAAATTATGTTGGTTTTTCTTTATTATTTTTCAATCCTTTAGAGTACTAATTTAAAATAAATGGTTTTAATTTGTGAATTAGATTACTTTTTGCTTTTTGACAATGCTGAAAGAGCTAATACTATTGGTCTATTGCTATATTTAGAATCATGAAATTGTTCAGGTAAATCGAATAATTTATGGTTTGTGTTTGTACTTTACCATTTGATAATGAATTCATTATTCTAGCGGTTTTGGTTGGCAAATAAATACAGAACATATCTGTAATTATTCTTTAATTTTCCTCCTTTTAAATAATCCAGGTTTTAGAGCTGTTTGAAGAATTGCATAAATCTCTACAGGACCAGAAAATTTGAGCCATCTAAGAATTAACATATATTCTGCAAGTTTATATAAGTTACCATGACATAAGCACACAAAAGTGGCCTTGAAAAGACATGATCTGATCTCGTCCCAAAAGTTCATTGCTTAAGTATGATAACATCAGTAAGGTAAGAAGCACATCTAAAACTATTGCAAAGAAAATTTTAGGAAGAGGGACAGCATTCTAAAAAGATAGATGGCACAACATTCACACTTCCAAATCAAGTTCTAAAAAAATGACGAGACAGTGTTCTAATTTGTCATGCTCGAAGGATAGGTATTTGCTTATGGTGGTGATCATTCTAATTTGTCGTGCTCGAAGGATTTTGTCATCGATGCTATTTCTGAATTAATTTCAAGCATCAATAACAAAGATATACTCCCCAATAAGTGCACACAGCAAAATTAGGTAGCTCTGGTAAAGGAGCAATACAGCTGATGTTACTTTCCATGTTGATTTGAAAATTGTTACTTTATGTGCCATAGATTAATACTTGCAGCACGATTCCCTGTATTTAAAACAGAGCTTTTTGGAGAAATATACCCGAGACGATGTGTCCCAAGGTATTCAAAGCAATACTTCACTTCAGAGACATTGATTCTTTTCACTATGGCAATTCCTAGAAAACATCAAAATGGACAGAATATTTGTTTACAGCAACTGACAAATACACAATAGAAGGGTTGAAGGCAATATGTGTGGATAAGTTATATATGTGGATCGATTTCACTTGACACGGTAACGACTACTCTGGCTTTGGCTGAGCAGCACAACTTTCCTTGGCTCAAAACTATTTGCACGTTCTTCTGTAGATGTCAAAGCCTTATGTTATGACTTATTTGTGTCAAATTACTTTCTCTTGAAGCAATTTCTTCTGTACACTTTCTTGCACGAATTATCGTCTCATGATACTCTGCTTATATGAACAGAGAAGCGGAGTGAAGTTCCAATTATTGAACTTGTTTCACACACTCATCATCTGTAATGTCTTATGTAAACACTATTATTTAATCAGCAAAAAATATCTAGTACTCATCATTTGCTTCAGTATCAAAATTGTTGATCTCAGCTATTATCTTGAGAAGTTGAGGATTTTCTAATTAGAAAACTGCCGTGACGAAACAAACATTCTTTCTAATATACCACATAGATAAAACATACAGGAGAAAGAAAAGCCGAGCTATATATAACTTAAAAAAAAATCAGCAATTAAGATTTTCTTCATAACATTTCTAGTTCCCGTGTATTTTTGAACAATTAAGCAGAAAAAAAATTGTAGATTCATATTCAAAATTAAACATGAAACGAAAGAAAATCATGGCTTAACAGACTCAATATTCATTTAGTTTCCAAAAGAATAAACATTTTCACACAATTCAACGAGGTTTATCGCACAATGCACACAAGCGATAACCGTAATTTATTACAATAACACAATAAGACCGAACAAAATTACAAGTCAAGATCCATAGCAAAAATTGCAAAGAAAAATAGTTGATACAATAAAAACAAACTTCAATTTTCCATTGTTTGAAGCACACTAAAGCGAAGGTGTCACAATGTTAGAAATGAATAAATAACACACAACTCCCGTGAAACTCCCTTCCCACCCTAGTTTTATTTCATTGGTAACAATCTCTTTTACATAAAAATATTTTCTGTTTTTTAGAAGAAGAAGAGACCTAACTATAGATGCTGCTGCCTTGCGTAGAGAAAAACATAAAACAATAAATAAAAAATATCTTTCCTATTCTCTCTTACACAAGAAATAGAAACAGATACAAACAAAATAACTTTCCCTGAAACACAAGATTTCTTCAGCTAATTTTTTGTTGCCATGTTTAGCACACGCCAACAGAAGGCACATCTGATCACAAAAGAAAAGAACTGACCGGAAAGGCACAAACCATATATACTTCCTTCAATTTTTAGTAAAGGATGACTGCATCTAAGGACCTACATGAGATTTGGTTTTTCAAGAGAGAAAAGCAAATGGAATAAGCTTATAATTAAACAAATATAATTAATTAGAGCATTTAATTGGATATCTAAAAAGAAAGAATTTTATTTTACTGAACCTGAATCGTAGCATCATTGCGACCTCCATTTTGCCTTCATAATCAGACCATTCTTGGAAAAACATGCACTTCGAGTAGACTTCTTTTATTTTATTTTGGCAGGATACAGAAACACTAAAGCAAATCAGGGTTACAAGGGTTAACCAATAAAGCTCCAGTTTTTTTTTCCTTTTTTTTTTCTTTTTTTTTTCTTTTCTTTTCTTTTTTTTCTTTTTTTTCTTTTCTTATAGAACTGAAAACCAAAACAAGCAACACACTTACAAGACTACAAATACAGAAGTTGCCACACAAAAACACAACCGACCAATATACTTTTACATACAAAATACAATACTGATTTTTTTGTTTTTCAATTTCTTTTTTTTCAATTTTCTTCTTTTTATCATTTTTTTTCTTTTTTTTTCTTTAACAAAGTAGCAAATACAAAGCAGGAGAGCAAAAGCGATAAGCTATGGGAAACTCATCTATTGTTTTTTTCCTCTTTTATTTCCAGCACAATTCGAACTTCATCTTGAAACTGCAAATAGTTGAATAAACTGTTGATTAATGTTTGCAGTAGAACTAAAATTACCAACAATCCAACCAACAGATAGAGAAAAACACATTAATTAACTTCATATTGTTAATCAACTCATAGTTTTTGAAAAGATTGTTTTAATTCTATCGGTATTCGATATGTTCGGACAAATAATTAATTTGCGAAGCATAAATCACTGTACTTTAAAGTTGGGTTCTACATGACCTAAATGCTGTCATTTAGAACTTGCCAAGAACTAAAAAAAATATATATCCATTAATCAGATGCACATACTTGTTATAACAGTAAAAAAATTTATCCTTAATATTAAAGGATGGAAAACTATTGGAAGGTCTTAACGGGTCCAACTACCACTGTTAGATATATATCCTGTAATTGTTTTATGGACATAACTATTCTAACATTTTCCCTAACGGTGATCAAGAATTCAAAATCATGAAATTAGAAACCTTTTCGGCCCTGTACCTGTATGTACCAGTTGAATCTTTTGATTTTTACCTGCTGCATACTCATTGGTCCTGATTGGATTATTAATGAATTTTGCACGTTTTCCTAGGTTCTTTTCCCATTGCTATTTTGTTGCCTCTTTATGTGAGGTCCATTGAAGTCAGATATATACTTTCTAATGAAATCTCAAAAACTGTGCTTTAGCAACAAAACACACACACACACACACACACGGACACACTTAACAATACCAAAAGTGGTATGCATAATATAAAAAATCTAGTATTAGTTGAACAGATTTTGGCGTCCAGAATATGAAACTAAGATTCGTGGGCTGAAGCATTTGGTAGGTTTGTAAATAACATTATGCAGAAGCTGCAAATTAAAACAATATTCTTTGGCTTGTGCAAATAGAAATTACCATTTTATTGTCGTGTCAATAAATTAAATATCTTGTCAGGAATGTGGGAATGTGGGAATATACCTTTTTAAATATACTTCTTTGGGATGTGGGAAATCTTTTGCCCATTTGGATGATTTGGATCCTTGCAACTCCTTGTGAACTCTTCGTCGCAGAAATAAATTTGAATATTCTGGACTGATGGCGGCACATCTGGGAGAGAACGTAGATTTTTACACTCAATGATAGCCAGATCTATGAGAGAACGAAGGCACATCAGACTGGGCAACAAGCGCATTTTACATTCTTGAAAACGAAGTTCTGTAAGGGAAGAGAGATAACGAAACACCTGATCACATTCTTCTTGAGGAAAGTATTCTTGTTGTGCACGTTCAAGTGATAGATGAACCAGAGATGAAAACTCATGTCTTGAGACAAGTTGTACAAGCAGTGACCACCTGCTGAAGCGAAGGGTTTCAAGCTGTGACTCCCAACTCATCTCTTGAGACAACTTATCAGCATCTGAATAGAATTCGAGCTTATCACACCCAGAAAGCACCAGTAAATGTTTAAGATTGTTCATCTCACTTAAACCCCTTAGTGAAGCAAGGTTTGGGCAATCTTCTAATTTTAGGCCAGAAAGTGCCTTCAAATGACCAATATGAGGATCTACTATGGTTGGGCAGTCCAAAACATGCAAGGTTTCTACGGATACTAGACCCTCTAACATATCATCCGAAAGCATACATCCCCTTAGTAAAACATATTTTAGATTACTAGATCTTGTTTTCCTCCCGCATGATGATGATGTTAATTCAACACTGTCACTGTTGCTTGCAACAACTAATGATGTCTCAAAGGTGAGGTTGGGGCAACAGATTATCTCGAGTGTTATAAGGGTGCTATGAGAGTCTAACCCACCAATTGAGGCCAGCAGCAGACATCCGTGAATATGGAGACTCAATAGATTGGTTAGGGAACTAAGGACCTCTTAGATATACATGTGATAGTTATGATATCCTTTAAGCACAGCAACGTCAGGGAGGTGGCTCCTTGCAAAGACCGGGCTAAGATTTTGTCTGTAATAAAGCATGTTTCAATAAGAAGTTCCTCGAGGGCAGGGGGCAGGAATAGTTCACCACAAATATCTTTAAGCTGGCAAATGAGGTCCAACCTTTTCTCTAAGCATTTATTAAAATCTTTTGAAATGGTTGATAATGCTTCTTCTTCTATATGATCACCCCATTTCATCATTTTTTTAACATGTTTGAACTGAAAATCAGCAGAATAGCCAGAATTCTCTATGGATGTCGCAACTTGGAATAGTTTTGTACCCTTTGCTGACATTATCATCTCTAAATCTTCTTTCAGCACAAAAGCAAGAGAGAGACAGTGAGAAATTTTCAAGAAAGATAGATTCAAGGGAAGAGGTACCCAACTCTTCAGCCTAGGAAGAAAACTGATGGTAAGAGATAGAAGATTCTGGAGATAAATAATGTTATCATTATTGTCTGAAATCCAACGGGGTAACCTCTTACCACCATATCCTTTAATAGTCAGCTTTTTTATTTGGGGTGGTGGACAAAGGCCATCTAGAATTTCGACATCGATGTCCCTCAGGTCGTCAACACTGTTATAATACCAATTCAAAAATAATTCATGGAGACCTTTTTTGTCCGATACCTTTGCTCGTTCTGCCTCCTCCTTACTTTTGACATCCTCTAGACCATAGATTGTTAATGATCCATAAAGGTCTTTTAGATGCTCCAATTGTTTTAGTTCAAACCCCCTTTTCATTCTCACATGAAACTCTTTCAACTCCTGAAGTGATATTAGTTTCCCAACATCAGGAATCTGGATCAAAATATCTAAGAAACGTAATTGGTAGAGTTTGTTTAGTGACATAAAATGTGAATCTATTGCAACTGCCTCAAACTTGAGATAACGTAGGTTTCTCAACTGAACCACAGACTTAGGAACATTTTTAACATCAAGCCCTTCTATTTCCATTACAAATAATTTCGTTAACTTCGTAAAAAGAGCATCAAGGTTCCCTTCTTTCCCAGAAAATTTTGGAAATGATTTGGAAACAATAAGTGTACGTAGATCTTCGAGTTCAGATATTTTCTGCACATACTCCCCAAGGTTATGATCTGCAACATATATATGACGAGTATGGGCAGGGATTTCCTTTTTCTCACCACTTTCAATTCTAAAATGTTCACCTTCAGAAGCATATTGGGCTAGATCATGCATTAGGTCATGCATATAGTAAAGGGAATAGTGAACTTGAAAGAAAGAGCTACAGATTAACTCAAAAATATACCGATTAGTAATATCCTTCATATGTTCATTACTATCCTCGGTTTCAATGAAGCCCTCTGCTATCCATAAATTAACCAAATAGTCATGCTGAAATAGATACCCTTTAGGAAACAGGCTGCAAAATGCAAAGCATCGTTGCAATGGGGGAGGAAGGTACTGATAACTCAATAATAGTGCTCCCATGGTATCATTTAACAAGCTTTTGTTAAGCATGGATGACCAAAAATCTGGGTGTGGTATTCTACGCAATTGACCTGCCACTGTTGTCGCAGCTAGCGGTGAACGACACAATTTTCTCACAATCTTCTCCCCTATTGCTCGTAATCTTTTCTCCATATTCTCATTGACTTTTACATCACATAATGCATGGCTCATAAATAATGACAAAAAATCCTCATCAGCAAGTTCTGGTAATTTCATCAGATCCATAGCGCCCAAAACTCTTGCTGCTTCTATATTTCGAGTTGTCACCAATATTTTGCTACCTCGCTTACCATCTCTTAGAGGGGCAAAAAGTTGGTTTTTTTCTTGCTCACTAACCGCTTTCTCGCACCAAACATCATCCAACACCAACAAATACTTTTTCCCTCTTAACTTGTCAGCAAGTTTGGATATTAGCACGTCCAAATTTTCGTAAT
Source organism: Carex parvula (assembly GCA_025461045.1). Lineage (NCBI taxonomy): Eukaryota > Viridiplantae > Streptophyta > Magnoliopsida > Poales > Cyperaceae > Carex > Carex parvula. Next base: position 468,002 of record JAJGRW010001213.1, read on the forward strand.
TAGGGCAGCTGCTTCCTGACACCGACTCCCACATTTTTCTCATAATAGCATGGACATTAAATTTCTCAGAAACGTATACCCACATGACATAGTCAAAATACTTGGCTTCTCTCTCATATTCACAAACAAATTGTGCCAAGGTTGTTTTTCCCGATCCACCCATGCCCCATATTCCAATCACAGAGTAACGCTTATCATTACTAGACAATTCCGGGAAATCCTTCCGCAACAATTTTACCAAATCATCCCTGTCCTTATCACGACCAATAATCGTGGAACCTGGATAAGAAATGGTTTCCCTATAAAGTTCATTAGAGCTCCGAGTTAAACTATTGCCACTAGTACTCGGTAGGTTCAGCAGGTCAACAAATTGCATTCCTTCATTAACAATTTTTTCCAAATTATCAAGGCTTTTAATGAGGTTTTTCTTCTCAGGTTCCAGGAGCTTGCCTTTTAATTTCTTAAAATCAAATTTAGAAGTAGATGGAAAGAGGGAATGGACCTCATTTTCAAGGCGCTGATACTCGATTAAACCAAGCACATGCTCAGCCTCATAGAAAGCAAACTTGAGCTTCTGAAGCCACTTCTCGAGAATAGGCCGGCGAGGATTCTTCTCTGCAGCATCTGTGAGGATGAGCAGCTTTGGGAGAAGCGTGCTCTCGAGCGTTTCCAATTTGTCAAGGAGGATTTGCTTTTGAGACTGGAACTGTGGATCTATGCCGAGTACATCAAAGCATTTGTTCAAGCAACGGCTTAGGACAGGGGAGATCAGCCAACGAGCGGCCGAGAACCCCCAGCTGATTGTTGAGGTGGTTAACGGATCCACCATGGATCCGTCTCATGCAAGCTTAGTATTCAACAGAGGCAGAGAGAGAGAGAGAGACAGACAGAGAGAGAGAGAGAGGGAGAGGACAGTGTTGTGTCTTGTGTGTTAGTGTGCGAGAGAGGTTGAGACCGTGGAGAGAGATTAGTCAAAAGCTGAGTCATGTTGGGCAGGCTTCTCTTTTGAAGGCACAGGCCCCCAGGGGCAGGTACCACTAATTAAACCAAAACCAACATGTTACTGGGTGTGAGATGAGCAATCTGATTTCGACATTTCAACAAACATTCCAACTCAGGCTGAATTTCTGTGTCCTACTTAAACCAGCTGATATGTGTCGTGACATATTGTGTATTGTAGATAGTAGGATTAAGCAACCAATAGAACTATAGAATTAAAAAGAAAATTAAACGAAAAAATAGGAGAATCTGCATACTAAAACAATGTCTATTAATTTCTTAAAATTTTAATTTATAAATATGATCCAACATGCCATCAACATATTCATGACACATTTTGGGTGGCAATTAATATATGTTAATTAGTAAATAAAATTTGTGTCAATTACATAAAGAGAGGAGGCTCAGCGATTCATTTTCTCTACAATAAAAAAATTAAATATGTAATTAAATTAGATGATCAAATTTGAAAATATAGTACTTAGCAGGTGAAGGCTGCAGGGGCTACAGATATAATGTCGCAAGAAACACGGCTGGTCGAGTTTATTGTTAAATTAATAGCATGCTTAGCAATAAAAGAAGTGCATATTTGACTTTCTGTTTCCCATTATCTGAATTCTTGAATAAATTAACATGCCCAATGCCTAATGACCCATTAATAAAGATTATCATCATTAGGCATCGTCATACACCACAACACATTGTCTTTTTCTCTTTTTGATATTTTGAGGATATATAAATATAATTTCTTTCAATGAGATATATTCTTTTTAATAAAAGTAGATTTACAAAAACTAAGAAACATATTTTTTAAATATATTTATAATTGTGTAATTTTTGACTATATCTTTGGAACAATTTGTTGAGTTTGTAATTTCATATGGATACATGTAATTCAAAAACTTATACACAACATAATATAATGTTCATATTCTAGTCAATAAGCAAATTAGAATAACAGAGCACAATAGAAGTTCTACAAGATGGCTATAATAATGTGTGTTATACCCCTTGATGGTTATAATAAAAGTACTGAAAGCCCAAAGTACAAATTTGTATATAGTAAGAGCGGTCTGGGCACGAATCTTAACACAAATCAGACCCTTCCAACCGTGCAATGAACCAATTCGGGGATGGTGCCTATTCGGGGATAGCGCAGGGGGGCAGTATTATTTGTGCTTTGAGATTCGTGCAGAACGTATTTGAACAGTTGAGATTTTCCAAAAAAAAAAACTCAAAGTTTGAGATATCTCAGAGGTGCAAATTCCTTTTATTATTGGCCTTCTTTCTTAGGAATCGAGAGTGGTTCATAGGCATCAGATCAATTTTTATCCAAGCTAGATCATAGCTGTCTGAATGTATCAAAATTGACACATACAAAGATCGGACGGCGGCTCTAATCTGAGTTTTCCAGGAAATTTTATTTTACCTCAATCCGAGTTGAAATGACAAAATTATGATCAAAATACCTTTGTCTTATATAGATGTATTAACAATTGAGAGATATATGTACCAAAATCTGGCATGCAACTGTTTATGCTTTTTAATACTTTATGTTTGTTTAGTTTACTACACTGATTTGAAACTTTTGAGCTTTTTTTTTCCTCCCCAGTTCATAATATTTTTTCAAATCGAGATGAAAGAGTTTTCAAAAATAGAAAAAATAATCATAAATATGTTGTACTAATTATGGATTGCTTATGTATTAAATTTCATGTAATTTGAATGTTAATAGATATTCCATCAAAGTTCTTTAAATACAAAACCGTTGTAAGTTTCGACTTACTTGATAAACGGTAAACTTATCAAATTTTACCATTTATAATATATTATGACCAACACAAATATGGTTTAATGGTTTAAATCACATTTTAAAAATTAGATTTTAAAAATTAGTTATCTTTTTTACTACAATTAAATTGCCAACTTAATCCATATTCTGCATTTTATGATCGTTTAAAAGATGATTCAATAGAGAAATATTTAGTTCCTATTTTGCAAATTCATAATATTTCTTTTGTAAAATATACGTACTGGACGTGAAGAAACAATAATAATATTTATATATTAATTTTTTAGACAATCTGATCATTATCCAATGGATCACTAAATCAGGTTCAACTAAAACAATTATTCAACTTCAGGGAGGAAAACACAGTATAGACCGCGTCGTTGGATCAATATCCAAAAGGTTAGAACAGTCTCAAATTCCTAGTGAAAAATATCAGAAAGCATCGTGGGCCCCACATTGTTGCATGCATTATTTTACAATTCGGTACAAGATCACACTTATTTGAGTACAAAGACTGTTTGTTTTATAAGTTTAATCTTATTTGATATGTAAATTGTTGATATATGATATTTTATTATTTAACAAATCTAAGATTATACTAGTACCTTATCATATTATAATATATTTTACTAAAATTCTTCTTCAAAAGAAAAATCCCTACTTAATTAATACATAAGTTTTCATATTTAAATAGATGCCATGCAGGATGGTATATATAGACGACTATAGAGTAAATGATTACTGCTATATCTATTTTTATCAAAAATGTCAATTAAGTTCTTAAAAGTTTAATTTATAAATATGATCCAACATTCGATCAACATACTCATGACACATTTTGGGTAGCAATATATCTTAATTAGTAAAGGGATCTGCAATTATAAAATATGTGTCAATGATATAAAGAGAGAAGGCTCACCGATTTATTTTGAAATGTCGCAAGAAACAAGGCTGCAGGGGATACAGATATAATGTCGCAAGAAACAAGGCTGATCTAGTTTATTGTTAAATTAATAGCATGCTTAGCAGTAAAAGGAGTGCATCTTTGACTGTCTGTTTCCCAATGCTTAGCAGTAAAAGAACTTCACCTAATGACCCATTAATTAAGATTATCACGATTAGGTATCGTCTAACAATACCGCCATACACCACAACACATTGTGTTTTCTCCTTTTTGATATTCTGAGGATATATAAATATAATTTCTTTCAACGAGATATATATATATTTTTTACTAAAAGTTTATGTACAAAAACAAACTAAAAAACATAATTTTTAGATATATTTATAATTATGTAATAAATAATTTTGACTTATCTTTGAAATAATTTGTTGAGTTTGTAATTTCATATGGATACATGTAATTCAAAAATTTATACACAACATAATATAATGTTCATATTCTAGTCTATAAGCAAATTAGAATAACAGATCACAATAGAAGTTCTACAAGATGGCTATTTCTTTGGAGACCAAATTTTACATTTTTTTGAATTTTTTTACTATTTCTTTAGAATTTTTGAAAATTGTTGTTTTGATGGTCCAGATTTTTTGAAAAACAGCGATTTTCAAAAATTCTAAAAAAATAGTAAATAATTTCCAAAAAATGTAAAATTTGGTCTCCAAGCACAATTTAATATGGAGATCAACTTGAATGGTTCGGATCGACATTTTGAAGTTTCAAATTGAAAATATAGACGTGAAGTAAAACACTCGTTTTACTTCGTGAAGTACCGTAGCCTCATATATAAATATCTCGTTCAAGAAAATTGCATTTATATTTCCTCATAATATCAAAATTAAGAAGGAAAAACAATGTGCTGTGGTGTATATACTGGTATTGTTAGATCTACGACACCTAAGCATGATAATCTTTATTAATGAGTCATTAGGTGAAGTTCCAGATAAAAAGAATTATAAAGTCGCATTGGACAAATTAATTTATTCCAGAGTTCACATCATTGGAAGCAAACAGTCAAAGAAGCAATTGTTTGACTGCCAAATCAGATTTGCTGATACAATATATCTGTAGCCCCTTCAGCTTTCATCCGCTAAGTCACCGTATAGGCCAGTAAATGAGGGAAATTTTTTATCGGTAGTAATTAATAGAAAAGAAGAGAGACAAACAATAAGAGTACAATAATATTTATATTAGTAGTAAGATCGGTAGTAATTCTACTGATTTTAACTTTTTTTTTTAAATCTGATATATAGATGGAGAGAATTCTTATATTTTATTTCTAGTAAAATATGAAAAGTTTTTCAAAAAATAGATGGAATATTTTTTATATATCTAAATTTTAAGGTACTTTATCTATTTTTGTAAAAAAAATATTTTACTAGAAAAAATTAAAAGGAAAAAAAAAACTGGTTTAGATAGGTAAAATTTCTACCGATCCAAACTTTTTTATTTTTAAGATTGGTAGAATTGCTACCGATCTTACTACAAATATAAATATTACTGTACTATTACTGTTTGCCTCTCTTCTTTTCTATTAATTATTACCGATAAAAAATTTCCGTAAATGAGAGCTGTACATGTCACCGTATATGCCAGTAAGTTCGATCAGCACTAGATTTACAAAATGGACGATATTGATGTCATGTATTTAATTTTTTTTATACTATAGTAAAAATAAATCGGTGAGCCTTTTCTCCCTATATTTCATGTGCATCCATTTACTAATATATTACTATTTTAAAATGTTTAATTCATTAACATGTTGATCGCATGTTGGATAATGTTTTTGAATTAAAAATTTGAAGAACTTGAGAAAATTAGATATTGCGCATAATGAATTTCGTACTCTATTCCATATATCTTGACCTATTCTTTTTATATTGTTAAGAAATGTAATTTACTATTCTTATTTTAAGATATATTACTCTTGAATCACAGGTAAATATAATCCTTTGAGTGAGTCTACGGTACTATGCATAGCACGGATTAGTCCGTACTACGGAGCCATATTTTTATTTTGAAAATCTTAATGGTCGATCCGAACCATTCAACGTGATCCCCACATGAATATGTACTTGCAAACTAAATTTTATATTTTTTTGAATTTTTTTACTTATATTTTAAGATAGGTAGAAAATCACTTGTTCTGAAAATTCTGGACCATCCAAAAATAGTGATTTCTACCTTTCTAAAAAAATAGTGAAAAAATTCTGGACCAATCTGTGCTATGCATAGTACCATAGACTCACTTTAATCCTTTTCGTTTTCATTTTCCGTTTGTTATTTTTTTAAATTCTATCTTATTTTGGTTGGTTACTTCTACTAGTTTACTATATATACAATATGTTAGGACACAACTCATTGGTTTAAGCAAGCCACAGAAAATCACCCTCAATGATTTCTCCAATAACTACACATGTTGGTTGTCGTGCCACCTGCCCATTTGGCTTAAGAAAAAGAGCCAGTCCACGCTAGTTTTTCCGAGAAAGATAGAATATATAAAAGGCAAATTCTTCTATGCACCTAAGGACCTATTTGTAAAATGAATATATTTTCATTTTCAAAGTTCAAACAGTCGATCCGACCGTTCAACATTATCTCCATATTAAAATGTACTTGGAGGTCAAATTTTACATTTTTTTGAATTTTTTTACTATTTATTAAGATGGGTACAAAATTCAATGGTCTGAATTTGACTAGTTTTGTAAAATACTTAATAAATAGTAAAAAAAATAAAAAAAATGTAAAATTTGACCTCCAAGTACATTTTAATATGGAGATAATGTTGAACGGTCGGATCGACTGTTTGAACTTTGAAAATGAAAATACGTTCATTTTACAAATAGGTCCTTAGATGCATAGAAGCATCCCTCTATATAAAATAAGGTAGATCACATTAATGTAGAATTAACTTCTCTTGATTTATTCTTCAATGAAAAAGTACAGAAAAAAATAAAGTACCAACCCTGTAAATAAAGAGCTAAGCGGACAGTACAGCTTAGTTAGAGAAGAGCAGATCAGAGAAAAATATGTTCATTACATAGGGAGCTGTCACTTATCAATTTCAACATTACTAGGGATCTTTGAGTAAATGTGCAGAAGCAAAGAAAAATGAAAAGGCAACGCAGAATTCGGCCGTCAACCAACTTACTCTCTTGCGCACGACAATCAACACTCTTTCTCTCTCCTCCTCCTCCCTCTCTCTCTCTCTCTCTCTCTGCCTATGTTTGACCCAGAACTCGGTATCTAACCCAGCTTGCATGAGACGGATCCATGGTAGATCCGTTATCCACCGCTGCAATCGGCTGGGGGTTCTCGGCCGCAGGTTGGCTGATCTCTCCTGTACTAACCCGTCTCTTGAACAAATGCTTTGATGCACTCGGCATAGATCCACAGTTCCAGTCTCAAAAGCAAACCCTCCTTGTAAAATTGGAAAATCTCCAGACCACGCTCCTCCCTAAGCTTCTCATCCTCACAGATGCTGCACAGAAGAGTTCCTACCGACCGATTCTCCAGAACTGGATTCAAAAGCTCAAGTCTGCTTTCTATGAGGCTGAGCATGTACTCGGTTTAGTTGAGTATCAACGCCTTGAAAAGGAGGTCAATTCTTTCTTTCCTTCTACTTCCAAATGTTGTTTAATAAAATTAAAAGGCAATTTTTCATCTCAAAAGAAAAATCTCATTAAAAGCCTTGAGAATTTAGAAGAAATTGTTAATGAAGCAATGGAATTTGTTACCCTGCTAAACCTACCAAGCAATAGTGGCAATAATTTAACTTGGAGTTGTAATGAACAGTATAGGGAAACCATTTCTACTCCAGGTTCCACGATTATTGGTCGTGAAAAGGACAGGGATTATATTGTAAAATTGTTGTGGGAGGATTTCCCGGAATTGTCTAGTAATTCTAAGTGTTATTCTGTTATTGGAATATGGGGCATGGGTGGGATGGGGAAGACGACCTTGGCACAATATGTTTGTGACCATGAGAAAGAACTCGAAGAAAAGTACTTTGACCGTGTCATGTGGGCTCATGTTTCTCAAAAGTTTAGTGTTGACACCATTTTGAGAATGATTTGGGAGTCTGCTTTTAAGGAGGCTTGTCCCAGTTTTTGTGGCCTTGAAGGTCTCCAATCTGCACTTCAAGAGAAATTAAGAGGGGAAAGGTACTTTCTGGTCTTGGATGATGTTTGGTGTGATAAAGGGGTTAGTGAACAGGAAATATAACAGCTTTTTGCTCCTTTAAGAGCGGGTAACAGAGGTAGCAAAATATTGGTTACTACTCGGATTGAAGCTGCAGCGAAAGCTTTGGGTGCTATGAATCCAATCCCGTTGCGGGAACTTGATGATGAACAATTCATGTCGGTATTTATCAGTAATGCAATTGGTGATGCACAAATCAATGACAATCACATGAAGGGAAGGTTAATTTCCATTGGGAAGAAAATTGCAACACAATTATGCCGTTCACCATTAGCGGCAAAGACTGTGGCAGCTCAATTGCGTAGAAGGCTAGACCCAGAAATTTGGTTATCTATGCTAAATAGAAGGTTGTTAAATGATACCATGGGAGCCTTATTTTTGAGTTATCAGCACCTGCCTCCTCCATTGCAACGATGCTTTGCATTTTGCAGCTTGTTTCCTAAAGGGTATGTATTTCAGTACGACAACAATTTGGTTAATTTATGGATTGCTGAGGGCTTCATTGAAACCGAGGATAGTAATGAAAATATGAAGGATATTGCTAATCGGTATATTTTAGAGTTAATATCTAGCTCTTTCTTTCAAGTTGACGAATGGGGTCGCCCATCTATGCATGACCTAATCCATGATCTAGCCCAAGAAGTTTCTGAAGGTGAATATTTTAGAATTGAAAGTGAAGAGAAAAAGGAAATCCCTGCCCATACTCGCCATATATATGTTGATGGTGATAATGATATGCTTGGGGAGTATGTGGAGAAAATATGCAAATTCAAAGATCTACGTACAATTATTTCAGAATCATATTTGAAAGAAGAGGACCTTGATGCTCTTTTTAAGAAGTTAAGGAAATTATATGTAGTGGAAATAAAAAGGTTTGATTTTATTAAAAGAGTTCCTAAGTCTGTGACTCAGTTGAGAAACCTACGATACCTCAATCTTAGCACAGTTACACTTTCTGGATTACTAAACAGACTCTACCAATTACGTTTCTTATATACTTCTAGCCAGATTCCTGACCTTGGGAGACTAATATCACTTCTGGATCTCGAAGATTTTAATGTTAAAATGGAAAGAGGTTTTGAGCTAAAACAGTTGGAGCATCTTAGAAACCTTTATGGATCGTTATCTATCTGTGGTCTAAATAATGTCAAAAGTAAGGAGGATGCTTATCAAGCGAAGTTATCTGACAAAAAATGCCTCCATAAATTGCAATTTTCTTGGGAGTATGAAAGTAGAGATGTCTTGAGAGACATCGATGTTGATATTCTAGATAGCCTTTGTCCACCACCCCAAATAAAAGAGCTGACTATTGATAGCTACAGTGGTAAGAGGTTCCCCAGTTGGATTTTAGAAAAAAATGATAACATTATTCATCTCGAGCATCTCGAACTTCATCACTGTGGAGGCTTGGAAGCCCTGCATGGAATAAATGAACTACTTGATCTTCTATCTCTTTCCATCCGTTTTCTTCCTAGGCTAAAGAGTTGGGTACCTCTTCCCTTGAATCTAATTCGATTGGAAATTTGTAATTGTATCTCTCTTGCATTTGCGGTGAAAGAAGACTTAGATATGATAATGTCAACAAAGGGTACACGAATATACCCAATTGTCTCTCCCATGAATGGCCTCTCTGATTTTGATCCTTTCTACATTAATTACCAGTTCAATGGTGTTAAGGAAATGATGAAATATGGTGATCATATAGAGGATGAAACATTATCAACCATTTCAACAGATCTGAATAAATGCTTAGAGAAAAGGTTAGACCTCATTTGCCAACTTGAAGATGTTTATGGTGAACCATTCCTCCCCCCCGCCCTCGAGAGCCTTTCAATTGAATCATGCTTCGTCACAGACAAAGTCTTAGCTGGGTCTTTGCAAAGACTTACCTCCCTGACCAACTTGACGTTAAAGGATATCATAACTATCACATGTATACCTAAAGAGGTTCTTAGTTCCCTAACAAATCTTTTGATTCTCTATATTTTCGGATGCCCGTTGCTTACCTTCATTGGTGGGTTAGACACTCATAGCACCCTTACAACACTCCATATAAGATCATGCTGCCCCAACCTAACCTTTGAGACATCATTAGTTGTTGCAAGCAGCAGTGAAACTGTTGAATTAACATCATCATCACGCGGGAGGAGAACTAGATCTAGTGTTCTAAAATATGTTAGACTCAACGGATGTATGCCTTCTGATGATATGTTACAGGGTCTATTATCTGTAGAAGAATTTGAAGTTCTCAACTGCCTAACCATTTTAAATCCTCATATCGGTCATTTGAAGGCACTAAGTGTCCTAGAACTTAAAGATTGCCCAAACCTTACTTCACTAAGGGGCTTAAGTGAGTTGAATAATCTTAAACGTTTAAAGGTGTTGTCTGGGTGTGACAAGATCAATTGCTATTCTGATGCTGAAAAGCTGCCCCAGTTGAAAGAACTTATTATCTTCAGCAGATTTTCACTGCTTGAACAACTTGTCTCAAGAGAAGGGCTTTCATCCCTGGTTTCTCTAGAAATTAAAGGTGCACAACAAGAATGCTTTTCTCAAGAAGAATGTGATGTGTTTCGTTATCTCTCTTCCCTTACAAAAATTATATTTCAAGAATGTAAAATGCGCTCGTTACCCAATCTGATGTGCCTTCATTCTCTAAAAAATCTGGGTATCTTTTCCTGTGAAAATCTACGTTCTCTCCAAGATATACCACCATCAGTCCAGCAGCTTGAAATTATTCTCTGCGAGGAAGAGTTCACAAGGAGTTGCAAGGATCCAAATCATCCAAATGGGCATAAGATCTCCCATATTCCTGACAAGAAATTTTAAATGACACGCCAATAAAAAGGTAATTTCTATTTGCACAATCCAAAGAATTTTGTTTTAATTTGCAGCTTCTGCATAATGTTATTTACAAGCCTAGCTACCAAATGCTTCATCCCATGAATCTTTGTTTCATATTCTGGAGACCAAAATCTGTTCAACTAATACTAGATTTTTTATATTATTCATACCACTTTTGGTATTGTTAAGTATGTGTGTGTGTGTGTTTTTTTTTTTGCTAAAGCAGTGTTTGACCAATTGGGACCAATGAGTATGCAGCATGTAAATATCAAAAGATTCAACTGGTACATATAGGTGCAGGGCTGAAAAAGGTTTCGAATTTCATGATTTTGAATCCTTGTTCACCGTTAGGGCATATCTTATAATAGTCATGTCCATAAAACAATTACAGGATATATATTTAGAAGTGGTAGTTATGCACCTTAGACATTCAAATAGTTTTTCATCCCTTAAAAAATTAGCTTCATCTGATTAATTAATGCTTTTTTTATGCATGCCCTGTTTTATATGACAGTATTTAAGTCATGTAGAACACAACATTAATGTAAAGTATTTAATTCTTTGCTAATTAATTATTTGTCCAAACATACCGAGCATTGATAGAATTAAGACAATATTTTCAAAATCTATGAGTTGATTAAAAATATGAAGTTAATTAATGTGTTTTTCTCTATCTGTTGGTTGGATTGTTTATAATTTTTGTTCTACTGCAAAGATTAAGCAACAGTTTATTCAACTATTTGCAGTTTCAAGATGAAGTTTCAATTGTGCTGGAAATAAAGAAGAGGAAAAAACAATAGATGAGTTTCCTGTAGCTTCTCACTTATGCTCCCCTGCTATGTATTTGCTATTTTGTTAAAAAAAATGATAAAAAGAAGGAAATTGAAAAATACAAAAAAATCAGTATTGTGTTTTGTATGTAGAAGTATACTGGTTGCTTGGTGTTCTTGTATGCCCAAGAAAATCAGTATGGTGTTGTGTTTTATGTGGCAACTTCTGTGCTTTTAGTCCTAAAAAAAAGTACCTGAAGAAAGATTGGAGAACCCTGATTTGCTTTTAGTGTTTCTGTATCCTGCCAAAATAAAATAAAAAGTGTCTTCTCAAAGTGCATGTTTTTGCAAGACTGGTCTGATTGGTGGCAAAATGGAGCTCTCAATGATGCTACAATTAAGGTGCAGTAAAATAAAATTCTTTCTTTTAGATATTCAAATGATCTTATTTATTTGTTAAATTAGAAGCTTATTCCATTTGTTTTTCTCTCTTGAAATACCATATCTCATGTAGGTCGTTAGATGCGGTCATCCTTTACTAAAAATTGAAGGAAGTACGGTTTGTGCCTTTCCGGTCAGTTCTTTTCTTTTGTGATCAGATGTGCCTTCGCTTTGATGTGCTTCAAAAAATGGAATAATATTAAAGTTTGCTTTAATTGTATCAACTATTTTTCTTTGCTATTGTTGTTATGTATCATAATTTGTACTTTTGTTTGGTCTTACTGTACTGTTATTGTAATAAGCGGTTATCAAACTCCTTGTGTGTAAAATATTTATTTTCTGGGACAACTACATGTATTGAGTGTGTTTAACCCATGCTTTCTCTGGTCAATTGTTCAAAAACAAACATGAACTAATTAATTACTAAATCGGATGGCTAGCTGGGAACAATTTATAATTATAAATGAAGGAAGGCTAAATTTTCTGTAAATTATCCTTCCTCATTTATTCTTTGAAGCTATATTTGCTGGAAGGATAATTTAGAGAAAAATTATCCACACCTTTCACATAATTATCTCCAAATTTAACGAATTATACTCAATGGAAATCAAAAGATGAAAACTAACTTCCCTTTGGATGGCATCAAGTATAAAGTTGTTTAACAAAAAGTTAAATCGATAATAATTAAAAAAGACCGTTAAGTTGGCCACATACTCTGCGTGGCATTTCATCAAACATCTTGCACTCACAACAGGTTGAGCACAACAGAGTATCATAACAACAAGCAATTAAAACAACAACAGCTAAATAAGAGATGAAACTAACTTGTATGTGCTCTGCTCCTCTGTCTCTCTCTCTGTCTCCTTTTCTCTTATCCCTTGTAAGTTCTAACTGCACATGGGCTTCGACAATGGAGCAAGTACGCCAGATATGGGAACATGCTGATGCGGGTCTGATTCGACTTAGATGGAACCAGGTTGGACAGGTTGGATTCGATTTAGATGGAATAGGGTTAACTTGTGGCATCGTTTTTGTATGACAGTATGTGTCGAAGTGTTATTAATTTCATATAAAATTCAATCACATATAGTATTTTGATTATTTTTTCTATGAAAAAATATTAATTTATATTACCTAACTTCTCTCAATTAAAATTTATTCTTTAAAATCATATATGATGGAATGATAATTTAGAGAAAATTTCATCTCTAAGTTATCTTTATTTTATCTTATTGTCAAACATAATATTTAAGAATAATATATGAAAGTAAAAAAAAAAAAAAACTAGCTATGTTAATTTCAATGTAAACATTCTTAAATTAACTATTTGAATGATCGTTTTCCTATTTCAAAAATCGAATCCACATCAGATAAATTTTCAATCAACCTACCTATGTTAACAATTTTAAGCAAAATCAATTGTAAGTTTGTGAGAACCTGTATCATTAATAAAAAAATTAGCAAAAAAAATTAACAGCATTTCAGAAGTAGATCTGGATGCAACAGAGCACTTGAACCCAATATCATTTCTTTGTGGAATATTAAACAGGGATTATTGTAAATTTATGTAATTTTTCTTGTTACACTAATCTTGTAAAATCTGATAGCTTTTCACAATTAGTTTATGTAAATATTAAAATCTGTTATAATTGAAGGCAAAAATTGGAGAAAATAAAGTAACAAAATATAAAATGTATTAAATTAAACTAGATAAAATAAATAAAAGAGATACAGTGCATTTTCATTTACTTCTTAGTAGCACATAAATATAGTTCTCTCAGCTAATACTTTGCAAAAGATAAATTTAGATTCTTACCTATAGTTATTTTGTAGTCCGATCAAAATGGGCTCAAAGGGAACAGTAAATATATGCTCTCGGCCCAAAAAGAATTACATTTTTTTAAAACTGGCACCTACCATTTTCTGTCTCTCCTCCTCTCCTCCTTTTCCCTCCCGTATTCTCCTCCTAATCCCTTCCCCTTTCCTCTTCACCAACTAAACTGGCTTTCCTACCCCCAAATGGAAGTTCCCTTCCCCTACGGGGAACATCCCAGTAACCAACCTCTCATCTACCTGCCACAAACCACGCACAGTGCCCTTCTAGAGAATGACGCCGACCATTGCATTGCAGCCTGCTTTCTTCACTACGCGACGGATCGCAACCCTAGCCATAATCCAGCTCAAGCTGACGGACCTATACGGGGGTCACTCCATTGATTACCCGATTCTTGCTATCTCATCGAAGGCGTACATAGTCTCACTGCCCGAGTTCCTTGATAGGAACAGAGTGCTGGACGAATTGCTCAACTGGTCTGTCTCTAATGGCATCCAGGTTTGGAGATGGGATCATGGGGATGGGTGGAATCCGGCACCGCCGGGGTTCCAGGTCTACATTGAGATAAGAAATTACCCCCTCCATCTCTGGCATCCCACCTTCTACCATATTCTGGTCTCAGATTTTGGGTTACCTCTCTATGTGGATGAGGCTAACTCTCTGCTAAATGATAGGTCCTCCCTCAGGCTTGCAATCTCGTGTATAGACCCCTACCGGATACCTCAGTCATTGGTGCTGGTCTATGGAGACAAGTGGAGGAGATGCACGGTCTCAGTACTGGGATGGTCATACAGGGGGACTCAGCGATTGGAGGAATTTGGTGGTTCTCCCTCTGGCGGGCTCCAAACAAATGTGCAATGGCCGTGGGATGCTACCTCTATGGATAACAACCAAGAACAACAAGTCAGAGCTCTCCTGCACAGGGCAAGAGAGGCTGTTCTCAGGAGTGAGCAGTCCCATTCCTCCGGCGATGAGCAATTTTGGAGTGCACAACAAGCCCGGCCGCCATGGTCTGTAGATGCTCGAGATGGACCATGTCTAGGGGATTTTTCTGGGCCTCTGCATAATACGGAGCTGAAAATTCTGATTACTGAGGCTCACCTGCGAAGGGCAGAACACAGCACCAGTCCTCATCCTCACAAACAAAGATCTCAAGTGCCACCATCCCTACAGCCATCCCTGTGCTTCACATTAAAGCCATGTAGCCACCTACCCTCCTCACTTTTACATCCGGACCACAAAATTAACCTTTCACAACAGACCTCACCATCACCCCTCCAAGCCCAAACCACACCCGGAATTTACAGCCCCCACACTAAAAAACAAATTTCACCTGGCTTACTCTTCTTTATCCAGACAAAAAGAACCTTCTCTCATCTCATTAAAACAGCAAACAAGTTTCCCACCTCATGCAAAACGAAACACACCCAGAATCCCACAATTAACCCTGTGCAAAATTACAAACCACCAAATATCCCTTCCCTGAGTGAGACAAAATCTATTTTGGGTCCATACAAACATAAAGGTCACCTCCCTATTGGTATCACGCACACAACCATCCTTTTCTCCCACACAGCCAATAACCACCCTCCACCGCTCTCGCTCCTCTCACATCCTACAAATTTAAAACACTTTCTCTCCAAATCAGCGGGTTCTATGGAACCAGCAGATGAAGAACTCATCCGGAAGTTTGCGGGGTTACACACCGATAAGTCCAATGCTCTATCACTAGTAATCCCACAGGATGCGGCGCTGCTCAAAAATTGGAGCCTATGCCTGTTGGTGAAGGTATGCACTGATCGCATGGTAATGCCGGCTCAATTCGAAAAAATTATGCGCATGGTCTGGGGGGCCAACCCTTCGACTACTTTTTCGCTGAAAGGTCAGGGGGTCTTCCTCGTAGAATTTTCTGATCTGAAGGACCTTATAAGGGTGAGGGATGAAGGTCCATGGCTGTACCGCAATGATTTAGTGGTGGTGGCTCAGTGCAAGGGAGCTGCAGACCTAACGGTCCCAATAGATTCCACAGAGATTTGGGTCCAGTTTCATAACGCTCACGCTGATTCTCTCAAAGAAGAAGGCATCCGAATGCTAACGGATTCGGTGGGGAAACCGGTATCTGACCCGTTATGGGGTGTGCTCAATGGTAAGCAATTTTTCAAAGTCAAACTACAGGTCAACATTAGTGAACCTATTAGGGACAGAGTGCATTTCACACACCCACTGCAAGGGGACTTGGTCTCCTACTGTGTTTACGAGAGGATTGGGAAGGTTCTGTAATTTTTGTGGGCTAGTAGGCCACGACCTCAATTCTTGCCCAGACAGGACCCGCCTAGCTAGATTGAAAAATTCCTATTCTGACCAGGACCGGCCTGAACTCAAAGATATTCTAAAACCCACTTTTGGGCCTTGGATCACTAACACAACTTTAGGTGCCATTACAGCCAGGCAATACTGAAATTCCAAAGCCCAAAGCAGCAAACAACTGAGTCAGGTGCAGGCCTGAAGAGATCTCTTAATGCATTATTTCAGCATATTTACCCCACTAGCGAGACCCACCAGGAACAGCCACACCCTCTTCTTCTTCCTCACAGTGATACAGTTTTCTTTGTCTCTGACAACAATGGTGACTCATCAACTTCTTCTAAAAGAGCCAAGGCGGCGAGGCCTCAATCGCCGCCAGGTTTTTTATGAATCTACTCTCCTGGAACTGTCGCGGGAGCGGAGGCCTAGCGACAGTTCCGATACTCCTGCGTTACCTTCGAAGTACTGGGGCTGAAATCGCCTTTATTTCTGAGACTAAGTGCTCCAAAATTCAGGCTGAAAAACGCATCATGAGACTGCCCTTGACTAATGCTGAGATTGTCCCCTCTGAAGGCCGGGGAGGGGGATTGTGGCTCCTATGGAGTGACAATGTCTCGGTGTCGGTCCTAGAAACATCTACCAATTTTATAGTAGCCAAAATCAAACAAAAACCAAACGTAGACCCATGGTTACTCTTCGGACTTTATGGGGATTGCGAAGATAATAAAAATGGGGAAATCTGGGACCGGATAATACACTATATTCGGACCTCGGGTTTGCCCCTTTGCTCGATCGGGGATTTTAATTGTATTTCGGATCACAAAGACAAAGTGGGGGGAAATCCGAACTTTAAGGCGAAGGACAAGAAATTTAGGAGGTTCATTCAACAAGCCGGGTTGGTTGATCTAGGTCACTCAGGACCGGCCTACACGTGGGCTAATAACCAGGGAGGAAGAGCCTTTATTATGGAACGACTGGACAGGGGGTTAGCTACTCCTGAGTGGATTAATGCCTACCCTTTGGCCAAGATCTTACATCTTCCCAATTACCAAAGTGATCACCTCCCGGTGTTATTGAGACTCGAACCATCGCCAAGGAAGGGGCCTAAGAAATTCCGGGTTGAGCAATGGTGGGCTCAACATCCGGAGTTCAAATCGATTTGTAATAAGGCGGTTCAAGAGGGTGCACAGTCATGGGATGCTACATGTGCCGGTTTAAGAAGCATGTCAACTCTTGGTCAGAAGGTAGGAAAGATCCAAACTGGGAACTAGTGAAAATTGAAAAGGAGATGAAACAATTACTTGCGAAGCAGCAAACACAACGGATAAGGGACAGAGTTGCTTTTTTGCAACAGGAGTACCAACGGTTTATCATAGCACAAGAAGCTTACTGGCACCAACGCTCTCGCCTCAACTGGTGCTTTCAAGGGGATCTCAACACGAAATTTTTTCACTCAACAACTCAAGTCAGAAGAAGAAGAAACAGAATTGGAGCTTTGCAAACTGAAGGGGGCGGCTGGGCAGTAACGGATCAAGAAATCAGGAGGGAATTTGTTTCTCATTTTAAAAGAATTTTCACACAAACAATCCCAACATCTGATCCGATTGCAATCCCAACAGAGGTGGCTAGCACCATCAAGCCGGTGCCACTGGAAGAGGCGGCAATGCTGGACCTACTGCCAACAGACCAGGAAATTCAAGGGGCGGTTTTTGCATTGGGGCCCACCAAGTCTCCGGGTCCCGATGGCATGACGGCGGCCTTAGTGCAGGAAAACTGGGAGGCCTTCAAACCGGTGGTCACCTCTGAGATTCTCAGCTTCTTCAGAAACAGCCAGATGAAGGAATCAATTGCTCACTCAAATTTGGTGCTTATCCCCAAAGTTCCGGCTCCAACGGTTGTAACAGAGTTCAGACCGATTAGTGTGTGTAATTTCTTGTACAAGGTCATTTCGAAGCTCCTGGCCAAAAGAATGCAACCTTTTATGAATGATTTGATCTCTCCATCTCAGACGGCTTTTATTCTGGGAAGAGAGATCTCGGAGAATATAGTCCTCCTTCGCGAGATAATTCATTCGTTTCAAAGGCGGTCTTCTAACCAGCAGCTATTTGCTCTCAAAGCAGACCTTGCAAAGGCCTTCGATTCTGTGAGATGGGAATACCTTTTTGAACTCCTTCCCCTCTATGGCTTTCCACCAAATCTGTGTGGTTGGATTAGAGAGTGTGTCAAATCTGCGAAGTTCACCATTCAGATAAATGGGAGAGGAGATGGGTTCTTCAGACCAACACAAGGGCTAAGACAGGGTTGTTCTATGTCGCCATATCTATTTATAATTGCCATGGACCCTTTGGCAAGATGGCTCAACCAAAAAATGGAGGCAGGAACTATCCAAGGTCTTCGGCTAGCAAGAACAGCCCCTAAAGTTGCTTGCTCCCTTTTCGCGGATGATCTTATTCTCATGGGTTCACTCTCAGCCAAAGAAGTCGAGGAGTTTCAAGGTACACTAATGAATTTTTTCTCCTTGTCAGGTCTGAAGATCAACAACTCCAAGTCAAAGGTCTGGTTCTCAATAAACACCGATGACTACCACAAGGCAATCTTCCTGTCTCAATTTGATGTCAAAGAGGCGGCTCCAACCGAAACCTACCTGGGTTGCCCAGTTACTGTATCTGGAAGAGCTTCCTTTGATTATCTTGTTGACAAGTTTGAAAGGCGCCTGAATTTATGGAAAGCAAAAATGTTATCTCACGCAGGGCGGTTAATTCTCATCAAGTCCGTTCTCGAGAGCCTCCCGGTATACGCGATGGGCACAGTTATCATCCCGGCCAAGGTCCTAAAGAAACTCACAGCAGTCATGCGTAATTTTTTCTGGGGAGGTGACGCCTAAAAAAATTACATGTCTTATGTCGCATGGAGTAAGGTGACGGTGCCGAAAGGGATGGGAGGCCTCGGGTTGAGAAGTCTCAAGGAGATGAATATGGCGCTGGTACTGAAAATTGCTTGGAAGATAGCGATGGGAAGTCCATCTCCATGGGCAACAACACTCCAGGCCAAGTACTGTCCTATAACGGGTTTCTGGGCTACATCAAGAACACATAACTGTACCATGCTTTGGAGGAATCTGGTGGCCTTAAAGCCTATGCTGCAATCCCATATCGCATGGAAAATTGGCACAGGTGAAACGGTCAGAGCTTTCATGCAGCCGTGGTATCCGGGTTGGGAGCACATTAGACCCGTTAACAGGCAGCAGCGATTGCTAACAGTCAGCTCCTTTCTGTTGCCTCAATCGGCTTCCTGGGACTTTGCAAAATTGCAGCATTCTTTCGGGTTTCAAACAGCCCTCACCATCGCTACGAATGAAGTTGTCAGACCGGCCCCACCACCAGCGAAAGATACTTTACTTTTCACGTATGCAAAGAATGGCCGCTTTACTGTCAAACGGGCATATCAGCTACTCAAAGGGGACACTGGCAGCCAGCATGACAAGAATTTTTGGTTGTGGGTTTGGGGGACGAAGGGATTGGCCCCCAAGCTGAAATTATTCATTTGGAGGTGTGTGACACAAGCATTGCCGGTTAGAGGCATCATAGGCGCACGAATCGGCTCGGTACCAACAATCTGTCCAAGATGTCAATTGGCATCAGAGTCTGTTGAACACATGCTCTTCTCATGTGACTTCTCACGGGCCGTGTGGCTGGCATCCCCTCTGGGTCTGAGATCTGATCAGCTACAGGGTTCCTTTAAGGAAATTCTAACATCCTTTAGGACATTCCTGGATGAGATGGATCTGGTTAGATTTATTTGCATGACGTGGGCTTTATGGAGGATACGAAATGAGGTGGTAATTGGTGGAAAGCAGCACAACCTCACAACTTGTTTCAGGTATTACAAAGAGATCCTTTCTGTTTGCCAAACGATTCACTGTAGCGTACCGATAAGGCAACCACCGACTTCTGGTACCACTCTTCAAACACACTCACAACAGGTGCCAATTAATTCTCCAATTTGCTATGTGGACGGGTCTTGGTCGCCAGACGGGTTATCGGGTATCGGATTCTTTACTCTCATTCAGGGGAGGGTGGTCCAGTGGACTTCAAAAAGAGTACAGGCGATGAATGCTAGCCATGCTGAGGCAATTGCGGTGCTGGAGGGTTACAGGATGTTACGGCATTTTTCAGGGGACAAGAGTTACCTGTTCTCTGACTCTTTGGAATGTATTGACTCCCTGGCTCATAAGCAACCAATTATTCATGATTGGAGATCCTTTAATGAAGTGAGTGAGGCGTGGCAGCTCCAAAATTTGAGTGCAAATCATCTCTGTGCGATTCACTGTGACAGGAATGACCCAAAACTTCAAATGGCTCACCTATTAGCTAATTTGGGAAGAACAGGGGGTTGGGATAGGACAGAACAGGGTTTGGATTTATGTTTTGCAGATTTCGGTAGCTGTGTGATGATAGAACAGTTGTAAGACCTAAGGGTCATGAATGATACCAAAAAAAAAAAAAAAAAAAAATTATTATCCTCATTGTTTGGTTCGATTCTTCCGTCAAACTACAGCCCAGCCCAATTACATGTGCCGAAATTAATCATTGAATCATACACTGACAAACAAAGTGCCAAAAGCAAATCCCCAACAATCCCGCTTTCTTGAGTTCTGTCTTCTCCAGTTGTAGTGCACTACTGGAGAAGGTGAGAAGCCACTGCAGCGGTTGGCTCTTTAACGCGCCAGTGGAAAAGAGGGTTTGAGAAGACTTTTAAAGAGGATAGGGCGAGTCACATATGGGGAAAGAGAGAAAGAGGAAGACTTTGAGAAGACTGGAAAAGAGGAAAGGGCGAGTCACATATGCACTAAAGAAATGAGGAAGACTGGAAAAGCGAGTCACATATGCACTAAAGAAAATATGTAATGTATATATATATATAAAAACAGAGACAAAAAAAGTAAATTACAATCATAAAAGTGAAATAATATCGACCAAAAGTGAACTAGTGAATACAAAACTAATATTATTATTTCGCTCAAATCTATTTTTTTTTTTCAAAACGAGAATAGATAGGCATGCTAAGACTACCAATAGGGCATTCGAAGCAACTTCGATGGAAAATTTTGGAAATCAAACCTATGACAACAGTCGGATAAAAATATTTTTAGCAATATTATGGTAATTTTTATCCATGAAAAGAGGTGTGACAATTTTTAGATATGAAAGAAAGCGAGAAAGAGAGAAAGAGGAAGACTTTGAGAAGACTGGAAAAGAGGATAGGGCGAGTCACATATGCACTAAAGAAAAGAGGAAGACTGGAAAAGCGAGTCACATATGCACTAAAGAAAATATGTAATGTATATATTTAAAAAAACAGAGACAAAAAAGTACATTACAATCATAAAAGTGAAATAATATCGATTAAAAGTGAACTAGTGAATACAAAACTAATATTATTATTTCGCTCAAATCTATTTTTTTTTTCAAAACGAGAATTGGTAGGCATGCTAAGACTATCAATAGGGCATTCGAAGCAACTTCGATGGACAATTTTGGAAATTAAACCTATGACAACAGTCGCATAAAAATATTTTTATCGATATTATGGTAAGAGGTGTGGCAATTTTTTAGATATGAAAGAAAGCGAGTCACATATGAGGAAAGAGAGAAAGAGGAAGACTTTGAGAAGACTGGAAAAGTAATAAAAAATTTCTCCATCATAAGAGGAAGATTTTGAGAAGACTTTGAGAAGACTTTGAAAAGACTTTGGGAAGACTTTGAAAGAAAGCGTTAGGTGAAACGCGGAGGGGCTCGCTACCAATGTGTCATTCTTTTAACTTTTAAGAGTTTACCCCTAACAACAATTTTAACTTTTAAGAGTTTACCCCTAAAATATTTTTAGCGATATTATGGTAAGAGGTGTGGCAATTTTTAGATATGAAAGAAACCGAGTCACATATGGGGAAAGAGAGAAAGAGGAAGACTTTGAGAAGACTGGATGAGGGTTTTTAATATTTGTAGGGATAGTTATTTTGCGTGTTTTATTATTTCATATTAAATGGACAATATTTCATTACTTGTGATAAAAGTATAGTAGGATTTTAATATTTTTTTACTTTTATATATAACAAATGTAGTGGTGGAAGCACAACTTCCAAATAAAGTTAAAAAAAATTAAAAAAATACACATTCAATCATAAACATCAAGCAGCAAATCAGCTGGCCCATTAGTTCATTTGACTTTCTAGCATTTTCAAAGAAAATAAGGAAAAATTAAACTGAAGTAATAATTCAAAAAAAAAATATGCACTAAAGAAAATATGCAATGTATATAAAAAAAAAGTACCTGACAATCATAAAAGTTCAATAATATTGACCAAAAGTGAACTAATGAATACAAAACTAATATTATTATTTCGCTGAACTCTATTTTTTTTTTTTTTCTCAAAACGAGAATAGATAGGCATGCTAAGACTTCCCATGGAACATCATTCTAATGAATAAGGGCATTGGTTCAAACAAAATTACCTTCCCTCCCCCAGCCTTATCCGGACTGCTGCGTTATTGATCATTGAATGTACATGCAGCATGATTAAATCACAGATGACAGGTAGGTAGCATGTCTAGATCTGTTGACTCTGTTATCCACAGACCAGATAAGTCTCACCTGTGAGTTTATAAGAGGGCCAGCTCTGATGTATTTTAGCTATAACTTGAGCTCTTAGCATTTCACCAGCAATGAGGGGCATTCTCTTGTTCCTTACACTGTTTCTACTCCCTGTGGTTCAATCTTCTCTCACATCTCAAGCACAAGCTCTTCTTCATTGGAAATCAACTCTCCAGACTCAACAGCCGCTTTCATCTTGGAATCTGCAAGTCCACCCATGCAACTGGACCGGAATCACTTGCCGCGACACTAATAAAAGAAGGCAAGTCATTACTAAATCATTCTTTCGAGAAAGGGTCTAGTTGGGAAATTAGATGCTCTGAATTTTTCTGGTCTTCCATCCATTAGAACTTTTGATCTCAGTGATAATAAATTCAGCGGGGTAATTCCTCCATCAATATGTCTCTTCTCAAAACTCACCTATCTTGATCTATGTGATAATGTTCTCAGATATTTGATCCCGTCTTGCATGGGAACCTTGACAAAAATAAAAAATTTGTCTCTTTGCGGTAATAAGCTCTCTGGATTGATCCCTCCTGAAATTGGTAGACTTACACATGTGATACATTTATCACAATCAAAGAACTTTCTGAGTGGAGAAATTCCTGCCTCTATAGGAAACCTAAGCAATATGACCACTCTTTATCTTTGGAATAATAAACTCTCCGGACCAATCCCTTCTGAAATTGGCAGACTTACACGTTTGACAGTTTTGGCACTGTCAACTAACTTTTTGAGGGGAGAAATTCCTACCTCTATAGGAAACCTAAGAAATATGATCACTGTTTATCTTTATGATAATAAGCTCTCCAGATCGATCCCCCCTGAAATTGGCAGACTTACACATTTGACAGAGTTGGCACTGTCAACTAACTTTTTGAGTGGAGAAATTCCTACCTCTATAGGAAACCTAAGTAATATGGTCACTCTTCATCTTTGGAATAATAAACTCTCCGGACCAATCCCACCTGAAATTGGCAGACTTACACATTTGACAGAATTGTCACTATCAGATAACTTTTTGAGTGGAGAAATTCCCACCTCTATAGGAAACCTAAGTAATATGACCACACTTAATCTTGGGAATAATAATCTCTCCGGACCGATCCCTCCTGAAATTGGCAGACTTACACATTTGACAGATTTGGAACTGTCAGAAAACTTTTTGAGTGGAGAAATTCCTACCTCTATAGGAAACCTAAGTAATATGACCACTCTTTATCTTTTTGATAATAAGCTCTCGGGATCTATCCCTGCTGAAATTGGCAGATTTAAACATTTGATCAGTTTGGGACTATCAAATAACTTTTTGAGTGGACTTGTACCTGCCGATTTGTGCAAAGGACGAGTTCTCGAGCTCATTGTTTTGCATGATAACAAATTTGAAGGCCCAATTCCTAGTAGTTTGAAATATTGTAGTAGTTTAAAAGCAGTTACTCTACAAAGAAATCTATTTCATGGAGACATATCTAAACAATTTGGGGTTTACGAGAATCTATCTTACATTGATTTGAGCTCCAATCAACTTTCAGGAAATCTTTCATCCACTTGGGCCCAATGTCAGAACTTAACATATCTAGACATATCAGGAAATAAAATTGGCGGGGTCATACCACCAAATATTGGTAGCTTACATGGGTTAGTACATCTTTATCTATCATCAAATTCCCTATCAGGGGTTATACCGGCAGAACTTGGTAGAGTAAAAAAACTGATTGAACTAAATTTAAGTCGCAACAATTTCATAGGAAAGGTACCAAAAGAGTTGGGAATGTTATCAGCTTTAACAAAACTTGATATATCATCAAATAGTCTGACAAGTGTGCCAGAGGAACTAGGTATTTGTGTTGACCTTGAATTATTAAACCTCAGCAATAATAGGTTGACTGGAAAAATTTCATATCATTTTGGAAATTTAGTACACTTACTGGACCTCCTAGATTTAAGCTCAAATTTTTTTACGGGGGAAATACCAATAACACTAGCACAGTTATCCATGTTGCAGAAACTTAATCTCTCTCACAATAATCTAACCGGTGAAATTCCATCTTCATTGGGCAACATGTTAAGTTTGTCAACTTTGGATTTGTCATACAATCAATTGGAGGGTCCAGTGCCTGATATAAAGATTTTTCATGAAGCCCCAGAACAATGGTTTATACACAATAAAAATCTTTGTGGCACTATTCAAGGTTTGCCCTCATGTGGTGGATTTGTTAAAGATAAGAATGGCTCAACAAGACAACAAATGGTTAAGTTAATTACAATTCTAACTTGTTGTGCTGCTTTACTAACCTCTTTCTTACTCGGGCTACTTTACCTACTTTACTCAAAAAAGAGAAAAACAAAACCAGAGCACATTGGCAATCGAGGTAGAGGAGAAATTTTTTCTGTGTGGAATTTTGATGGAAGAGATGCATATGAGGAGATTATAAGGGCCACAGAGAATTTTAATGAGAAATACTGCATTGGAAGTGGAGGCCATGCAAGAGTTTACAAAGCGATTTTAGTGCCAGATAACTTCACAGTAGCTGTAAAGAAAATCCAGTTAGCAGGTGGTGAATCCTCACTAGATGTTGAAGTATTCCAAAGAGAAATTCGCGCCATAACCCAAATTCGACACCGGAACATTGCTAAATTATTTGGGTATTGTTCCTCACCTCAACATAAATTTCTTGTTTACAAGTATTATGAGAAGAGGGATTTACATAATATTCTTAATAGTGAGGCAGTAATAGAATTGGATTGGCCAAAAAGGAAAACCATATTGAGAGATGTTGCATGTGCTCTCTCACATTTGCATCATGATTGCTATCCTCCAATAGTACACCGGGATTTAACTAGCTAGTAGAAACATCTTGCTCGATTCTGAGTTTACAGCATGTATCTCGGATTTTGGCACTGCCAAATTTCTCAAGCCAGAGTCTTCCAATTGGAGCATGCTTGTTGGAACCTGTGGTTACATAGAACCAGGTTATGTATATTTCACCACCCTATTATTGTTTTTTTAGTTTTCATCACCATACTTTTATTGAAAAAAGTGTAAGTAATTGCAATCTGACTTTCTTTTTTCTTTATGCAGAACTAGCCTATACCATGAGGATGACTGAGAAATGTGATGTATATAGCTTTGGAGTGATCGTGTTGGAGTTGTTTATGGGAAAGCACCCAGGAGATATGATCAATACACCGGCTTTCATTGAAGAGGAAATCATACTCCAAGATATCCTTGACCGACGCATTGAACCACCAATAGGACAAGTTATTAATGAAATTATCAAAATGATTCAGATTGGATTTCAATGCTTGAATAACAACCCATCACTCCGTCCAACAATGCAAGAGGTGGTGAATAGTATCTAGAAGTGAATAACAAACTCCATAATTCCTGGTACGTAGTAGCTTTATGCTTGATATTATTTTTTGTTGGCAATTAGAATTTAGACTTAGCGGATGATGAATTTTTTTCATATTTGGTATTTGAATGGTTTTATGCCTATTAGTATTCACTTATTTTATGCACGTGTGGTAATAAATATTCATCGTGCATATAATATTATTGCAATATAATTCTATATATGTTCTGTGAGATTACCGTTATTATTCACAATATATATCTTTTCTAAAAATATAGCTTGTATATTTAAACAAGTTGATTGTAAAACTGTATTGGATCTGTATATTTGTAGAAGTAGAGGACCAGTGTAGAAATATTATATAAGCTATTAGGTTTAGGATTTATATTACTTTCTGATTTGTTTAGGATTTATATTACTCTCTTAACACCAGAAAAAAAGGTACAAATCTGTGCTTGTTAATTGTTGTAGAATTGACAATTATATATATTACATACTTGCTGTTCAAATTTTTATGGTCATTGTTCAAACCATCAATGAAAAATATTAAGGACTAGTGCATAATGCACACTTAAGTATTATACAATTAATGCATACTATGTAATTACAATCATATTAATTTTTAAATCTTTGGGTGATTGCTTGTTCGTCAAGTCTTCTCCAATTATAAAGAATTGTTTAATATGATCCTTTTTTTTTAGATTGAACCTCAAAATGGCCATCTGGTCAAGAGTATGTCAGCTGTCCGATATGAAATGTACAGTCCAGATTTTCTTGTGACGATCCAGTAATATTCTATTGATGAGGATCCCAGTGTCATCGACAATCGCTCGTCAATTTTCTCCATGGAAGCTTTTATTTGTTGGTAAAATTTGGATTCAAGCTTTCGTGTCAGACATTTCGCCTATCCTAATCATGTATGATATTCTCATTACTTTTCTTCTTCGGAAAACTGATTAACTGAACCTCATGTGTCCAGATCCAAAATAAATACAAGGCATCCGTCTCCATAAGAAATGGATCTGACAGCTACTAATTGGCATTATTATAAATATTCTGGATTACATTTTAGCTATATATGTTTGTGTTGTGTTGCTACTTGTGTTCTAGTCTAGTTTTTGCTTGACAAGATTCCGTAAAACTCTCTTCATGCGTCAGTTGTATGATTTGAATGTTGTCTATCTAAATTGAATGAATGATTCCTTAAAAATCAATGATTTTTGCAATCTGGTCCGCTAGCTATTTGTTAATTTTTTATTCCTTTATTGAAAGAAAAAGTTTTGTTATTTTTATGTTCCCACCTGCATTTGTTTTCTATTTTTACTTTTTTCTGTTGCACAAATTAAACCTATGTTAATCTAAATCATACCATCTATTATATTGCATTTAGAATTCCTATGATTAGCAATACATAATTACTGTAGCTTATGATTATTGCAGGTATGCCAAGCAGAAAGGGAAAGGAAAAGGAGGGATCTTCTAGTTCTGGAGTGCGCCGCAGGAACAAATATATTCCGGTGCTGGATGAGGGTCAGAGACCAGTGGTTCGTCGGATCGGACATAGGTAAGATTCATCTTTTCTACTGGGGCTTGTGTATGGAGGATTATGGATTGTAGTGGTGGTAATTATTTGTGTTTGAAAATCTTTCGATGCAGGTGTAGGCGAGTCCGAGAAGGTCAATAAAATCATTTCACAGATTGTCCGTAACATGTATCCTGGCGCGTACGGGAAATATAGTGATTTACCCGAAGAAACTCAGTTGCTTTGCAAGAATGAGTTTTTGGTGAGAGAAATCTTCTTTAAAAAAAATGTCTAATTACTTGTATATTTTTTCAAGCTACTACGTCTTTTTTATGATGCATTGCAGAAGTACTACAAGCTTTCTGAGGACAAAAATATTGATGAGGTTTGGAAGACATTTTCTACGATAGGGAACAAAGGCATACAGAACAATTTGAACAAGTGTAAGAAGGCAGCCAGGAAGTTGTATGGCGATACTACTCAGTAGTGGAAGCAGCACAAGGCGCCTTCCACATTTGATTGGATCAAGCCAAATATCTGACCAGAAATGTGCGACTATTGGTACAGTGAAACATTTGCTAGGCGGTCAGCAAAAAAATGCGGAAAATATGGCCGCATCCGGAGGAAGTGCATTCGCTTTGATTCGTAAGATGCATTTCATCAAAATTAATTAATTTCCATTTCAATTCTCTCGAACTATCCTTGATAATCATATTTTTATTGAAATTGTCTTTCAAATTCTTAATAGGAGCATATGCACAATCGCAAACCCGGATAGTCTGATTAGCTATTCAAGCCGACCCATGCCAACAAGAAGATGGGGCAAATAATGCTTAAATTATCGAGGAATTAGTACTACAACAAAACTGGTCTCCAGCGACCGGCATCAACGACCGATTCGGTCGCCGGTCGCTGAAGACCAAAAAAAAAAAACTAAAAAAAAATTAAATGTTTCGGCGACCAACCCTTCAGCAACCGGCGCTCATAGCCTTCAGCGACCGATTTGGCCCGGTCGCTGAAGGGTATCCCTAACAATTCCCCACCAAAGTCTTTCTTCTCTCTCTATCTCACGTTTTAGGTTTAGCGAAAAAAGAAATCCCAAACCCCACTGCCGCCTGACCCCCGGCCACCTTCAGCGACCTCTCCTCTCTCTCCCGCCCGACCCTGCCACCCGGCCCGCTGCCACCCGACCCTGCCACCCGGCCCGCTGCCACCCGACCTCGCTGTCTCTCCTCTCTCTCTCAAGTCAAGAGAGATGGGTTCACCTTGATCTAACTAATTTAAGCACTGAGTACAGTAAACAAGGCTTGTTTTTGAGGTTTGTACAATTTTGCAAACATGAGAAACTATTAATGCTTGATTCATGCCATTGGCGGTGTAAAATTCTACCATTCAAAATATTTTAATCAATTTTTTTTTGTTGGTTAAAATGAAAAAAAAAAGTTTGGATCAAGGTGGGTTAATCCCATCTGAATCAGAAGCTAGAAAGGGCTTAGATTAGACCCACTTTAGTACCATATAATAAACAGAAGGATGTTCATTCTAGGCTCTACCAAGTTTTATTTTTCAAGAAGCACATTTAATTAAGTTATAGGAGTTAGTGTAAATTAGTGGGGTTTGTTAGATCAAGGTGAATCCATCTCTTGATTGTGGACCTCATTTAAGTAATGTATTATTTTTGTTGGAATTGTTTGTAAAACTAATTTTTTTACAAACTTTATTGCAGGTATGCCGAGCAAAAAGGGTAAGGAGAAGAAGGCATCATCCAGTGGATCCAAGCACCCTCCGCGTGGCCGAAATGCATACATTAAGCCGCCGCAAAGGGCAAAGGACATACCAGTGATTCGTCGGGTCGGTTATAGGTAAAATTCATTTTTTGTGCATTTTTGTATATGTAGGATTATCCATTTGTAGTGGTTTTAATTAATTTTGTTTGCCGATCTTTTGTTGGAGATTTGTTGACAATGACCAAAAATGTCAACAAAATAATCTCACAATGCTCGCGTTACCACTATCCTGCGGAAACTAGATTACCAACCATAGACGTGTGCACGAAATTTCATGACTATCCTAAGGGAACTAAACTAGAGGTCCAGGATGAGTTTTTGGTGAGTAAAATCTTCTTTTTAAAACTGGCAACCAACTGTTTCTCTTTTTAAGCTAACCAATGACTTTTTAATGATGCATGCAGAAGCACTTTCAGTTTCCCCCAGGTGAAGACATGGATCTGGTATGGAAGACCTTCGCCAACATAGCCAAAAAAGCTCTCCGAAACCTACTTAACAAGTGCAGAGATAAAGCGAAAGATAGGTATGGAGATAACATTCTGGAGTGGAAGGACCGAGGGGTGCCAAGCACATATGATTGGATAATGGCGAATAACTGGCCCAAATTGTGTGACTATTGGTGCACCGAAGACTTTGCTAGACAGAGCGAGCATAATCAACAAAATAGGGCGTCATCTAGAGAGGGTTCATTTGCAACCACTGGCCCAATGAACATGCTGGTTCACAAACAAAGATTCGTAAGATGTTTTATTTTATCAAAACAATTAATTTCAATTTCAGTTTACTCGAACTAACCTTGATAATTTTATTTTTGTTGAAATATTTATTCATAATAGGAGAATGAAAACCAGCGCGAGCCCAGGTGGTCTGACGAGTTGTTCATGCCGATGCATACCAGCAAGAAGACGAGGCAATTTTGTTCTGTGAGGGCGAAAAAGGCACAGGTAATAGAACATAACAATCTTTTAATAATATTCATTCTTTGTTGTACTTACTTTGTTGTTGTTTTATTTTATAAAATTTGCAGGAAGACTACGATCGGGATATAAGCGCAAAGTATGGGCCTGATCGAGCCCTTTGGCCCTCTTTTGATGCATACATCTGGTACGCTAACATAGATAATAATGCTCATGACGATAACTATGGTCTCGGTGCTCTAGGTAAAATACACATACTTAAAATTGTAAATTTGTATTTAAATTTTGTAATGTAATATTAATTATCTTATTTTTAATGTTTCAGGCAATACGAGATCGTTGTATCGTCCAGGTGGGTCCCAGAAGTCTTCTTCGCAATATCAATGGCAATCATATTCTTCGGCGCCACCTCCTCTCAGGCAAGAAGATATAAATGTGATTTCAGGTCAGGTGTTGGGCGTGCTTCAACCACAGATCAATCCATTCATGGAGGAGTTGAGGCGTAGCATGGGACGTTATTCATCCCATCAGGTATGAAATCCGATTTTTGGGTATGTTTGAATCCAATAAGGGCATCCACAACCAATAAGGACACCAATTATAGCAAATCAACTAACGGAACAGTAAACTCTTAAAAATTCTAAACCCTAAACCCTAAATAGTAAACTCTTAACATACCAGCAAGAAGACGAGGCAATTTTGTTCTGTGAGGGCGAAAAAGGCACAGGTAATAGAACATAACAATCTTTTAATAATATTCATTCTTTGTTGTACTTACTTTGTTGTTGTTTTATTTTATAAATTTTGCAGGAAGACTACGATCGGGATATAAGCGCAAAGTATGGGCCTGATCGAGCCCTTTGGCCCTCTTTTGATGCATACATCTGGTACACTAACATAGATAATAATGCTCATGACGATAACTATGGTCTCGGTGCTCTAGGTAAAATACACATACTTAAAATTGTAAATTTGTATTTAAATTTTGTAATGTAATATTAATTATCTTATTTTTAATGTTTCAGGCAATACGAGATCGTTGTATCGTCCAGGTGGGTCCCAGAAGTCTTCTTCGCAATATCAATGGCAATCATATTCTTCGGCGCCACCTCCTCTCAGGCAAGCAGATATAAATGTGATTTCAGGTCAGGTGTTGGGCGTGCTTCAACCACAGATCAATCCATTCATGGAGGAGTTGAGGCGTAGCATGGGACGTTATTCATCCCATCAGGTATGAAATCCGATTTTTGGGTATGTTTGAATCCAATAAGGACATCCACAACCAATAAGGACACCAATTATGGCAAATCAACTAACGGAACAGTAAACTCTTAAAAATTATAAACCCTAAACCCTAAATAGTAAACTCTTAACATTAAACCCTAAATTTTTTAGTTATATTCTCACAGGGAGGTTCCAGCTCGCACCATGCATCGAACCCCAATGCTCAGGATGATAGCCGGGATGATATCGGAGATGACTATATCTACTTTTAGGACGTTTTGTATGAGTTTTAGATATTTGATTTTTATGTCGTACTTCAGATATTTTATTTTTATGTCATACTTTAGATATTTGATGTTTATGTAGTACTTTAGATATTTCATGTTTATGTCGTTTTGTGAATTGATTGGTACGTACCAATTAAATTGCTTGTGAATTTCTTTTAAATTGCTAGGTGCTTGGTACGTTTCGTACTAGTATTTTATATTGTATATTTGAATTGCTTGTGAATTGTTTGGTACGTTTCGTACCAATTGGGGCTGTAGAAAAATAAATGAACATAATGGGTTCAATGATTTTTATATTTGTTTGGTACATTTCATACCAATTGGGGCTGTAGAAAAATAAATGAACAAAATGGGTTCAATGGTTTTTATATTTGTTTGGTACATTTCGTACCAATCGGGAAAAAGAAAAATAACAAAAAAATATCAAAAAAAAAAATACCGTTCTGCGACCGATTCTGGGCCCATCAGCGACCACCCAATCGGTCTCTGATGGTCTTCCGCCACGTCAGCATATAGCATCAGCGAAATCGGTCGCTATAGGGGCATCTGCGACCGGCGCCTTACCCTTCAGGGACCGGTGACATCAGCGGGGAGGGCATCAGCGACGGAGCAACTGCGAACGGCCCTTCTGTGACCGGCACAACCTTATTGGTTTACAAGTGTTATTTAGATAATTTCTCTTTGTATTAATTTGGGTGTGTTTATTTATAGTAAAAGAATTAAATGATTATGTTGGAAACCATGTTGTACTTTCTTTTTATTTTTGTGAAAGGAAAAATATGTTCTACTTGTATTCATGTCTTGGATATTTCCAATAAATTCTACTTCAATTTCTACATATGGATGCTGAAATAGTTGATTATGTAGTGATAATTTAAATGTTACTGCACTCAAATATGTTCAAATTGGTAAGGAATTTCAGTTCTGGGTAGAAACACCATTTTGATCTCTCTGGTAACTTTTTTTTTTCTTTCAACAAGATCAATTAGATAAAATTTCAAGAAGAAATGGGCTCTGATATCACAAGTTACTATGATTTTATCTTCCCAAACAATTGATCTAAACCGTTTAACATGATTTTCATAGAAAAACGTACTTGTAGATCAATTTTTACATCTTTTTAAACATTTTTACTATATTATAAGAAAGGTAGAAAATCACTTGATCTAAACATTTTCATAAAGTAGTGATTTCTGTCTAAAAAAAATAAGAAAAAATTCTAAAAAATGTTAAACTTAGTCTGTAAGTACATTTTCATATGAAAGTCATATTGAATGATGCAGATCGACAATATAAACTTTGAAAACAAAAAATATTAATCCATAGTACGGACCAATCTACGCTATGTATATACCACAACTTCACTCCACTTTAGATACTAAATTAGCAACACAACAGCTTGCTCCTATATGCAAAATACAAAAACAACTGTAACATATAACACAACTCTATCTAATTCTTTCTTTTTTACCTTTTCTACGAACACATTATATATATCTACGAATCGAGAACATTCTTACAAACAATAACTTGTGCATCATTTGATACCTTCTCAAGTCGGTGCAACTTCTCTACATCCACTGTTGAACTGACTTCATCCAGAAAAACTCTCTTCAGTGCCGGTGCAGATAACAGTAGAAACGACAGGAAGGAATATTCAAATTCTGAAGGGGTCAAATAGCAAAGTTCGACAGTTTTTAAGTGCTTGAAGAAATCTCTGTTGGCCCTTGAACTCCAGTAATTTGTGCCAAGGGTATTATCACCAGAACAGAGCTGTAACATGTACCAGAAATTCAGCATTTAAAAAAAAAAAGACCGATCAGAAATTCGAAATTAACAAAATTTCACTGACGATAGTGTGTAAATAACTTCATTTTACTCCCTGAATCCAAACCCAATAACTCGAAAATTGAATTAACCAGAAGTCTGCATTTCCTATATCAGATCCGATCATTTCGACCCGAAACCCGAAACCGCAAAAACCTAAATTTAATAATCAGATTGAAGATGATCGAATCCAATCCTCGAAAGGTTCTACATGAACTCTGTATTATGTTGAAACTCAATACTATGGAATTAACCAAAAGCCCCAAATAAATACAAGATAAGATGTTTCTCACAAAAATCAAATTAATATTGGACATGTGCTACCTTTACATGCATACACAGTATTGATATTTAACAAATTTTACATTTTAAAATTTAATACTATGGAATTATCTATATTAAAATGTGCTTGGAGACCAAATTTTACATTTTTTTAAACTTTGTACTATTTTTTTTAAATAGATAGAAAATCAATATTTTTCAGAAAAATCTGGACCATAAAAAACAGTGATTTTCTACCTATAAATAAAAATAGTAAAAATTTTCCAAAAAATGTAAAATTTGGTCTCCAAGCACATTTTAATACGGATATCACGTTGAATAGTCCAGGTCAACTATTTGAACTTTAAAATCACAAAATATGGGTGCAAATTAAAACACTCTTTAATTCCCAAAGGACAATAGCCCAACTCTAGACATATAGATATAGAAGAGAGTACCTTCAATGTCAAACACTGTAGCTTATCGGCGTTGTGAAATAAAGCAAGCACAAAACCGGCATCTTGATAATCCCCAGGATTCATTTCGATTTGAATTTCCTTTAAGTTGTTGAAATGAAATGGAAGAGTCTCAAAAGGAGGGTCTTCCACCAGTTCCTGAAAACAAAGCATACTAGCCGTTGTATATTACACAATGTAGATAAATTTATTATTTGGTCCCGAAATATATACAAACAGGAACAACAAAAAAGAATAAAAATAAATAAATAGAAGAAAAGAAAAAAAATACCACCCAAACTTCTATGTTCCTAGAGCATACTGCAGTAAGATCACCTAAACCAGTAAGGTAATTTCCTTAAAAACTAACAAATGTGCCTTTTGAATTGAAGTTTCTTACAGAATTGGTGAGATGTTTAGGTCTGGATCTCCCCTAGTAACCCAATTTGAGTTTAGATCTGGACCGTCCGCTCATAATTCATGCCAGAGCAGATCGGACAGTCCAGATCTAAACTCAAAATTTGGGTTACTGTAGGAGATCTGAATTCGGTTTAGGTGACATATAAGTGAAAAATAAGCCAACAATTGAGATAACAATTTTGGGAGAGAACTCCAACTTCCCCGATGT
The DNA here is from genome assembly GCA_025461045.1 of Carex parvula. Lineage (NCBI taxonomy): Eukaryota > Viridiplantae > Streptophyta > Magnoliopsida > Poales > Cyperaceae > Carex > Carex parvula. The sequence continues at coordinate 503,062 of JAJGRW010001213.1, forward strand.
TATTTAAATTGAACCAAAAATCTCAGAATCTCAGAATCTCAGAATCTATCATAACTAATGCCAAGGCATTTACAAGGGGAAAAAAAAATAAACAGTTTGAATTTCATACATACCCTCATGTAAGCATGGTTCATCTCCAGCCTTTCTAAACCATGAAGAAATTTGAATTCTTCAACAAAACTGCCCCTTTGCACGTTATTTGAGGGACCAAATTTCGTGATGCACGCTGTCTCTAAATTTGGTGTCTCAAGTTTTAATTTTCTGACACAACCCCAAAACCGTATTATACGAAGACTGCACGATTGGATCTTCAAATTTGAATCCGGATTCAGCACAAAAGAATCTAGTGTCAGATTCCGTAGCGAAGGGCAACTCACCACCCACCTCTCGATATCTTTCATAGAGATCTCGCAGCAGTTTAGATCTAGGGTTTCTAACTTCTCAAGGCCATTGATACTGTTTGGTACCACCACATGGCACTTGTGAAGAGACACATGTTTTAGTGAATGGCAAGAGAAGAAGGCTGATGGAATCTCGTACCAGTCAAGCTCTATAACAAGATGCTCGATTTTTCTTCGTACCAAAATGGGTATCCATTTATCCATTGGTTTCGACAAATCCAACCCGCTAGCAATGTCGAATTTCATAATTGCGCCTTTAGTGCATGCTAAAACCTTATCACCTACTTTTTTAAACTGTCTCACTTCTAGAGAGTTGGTACCTTTCCAATGATCGGTCCAAACAGAGACACAATGCTCATCTCGAAGCACAATTTCTGGCATTGCAATCCATGCCTCTTTCCAGGAGCGGGATAGGAGGCATGTTCTGACGGCCTCTTTTACTGGCAAGCGAATTAGAATGTTCTCTTTTATTAATTCTGGTAGATCACTCAGTGGATCCCCTCCAATTACTGGAGCGACCTTTTTTCGCCTTGACCTACGAAGAACCAATGAATACGGCATTTTTGCCGCACCTACGTATAATAAATCACAAAGAAAGAGCTTTAGTTTATTCAGAATTTCATGTGTTTTCAATATAGATTTTGAAAAATAAGTATATGTAAATGTAAATCACATTTTTACCCTTCCATGGCACGTGACATTCACTCTCTCATGGCACATACACAGTAACCTCTTTAATGTTTTTTTTCGAAAACATCTGAATTTGTGAAAAGATCTTGAATTATATTTTAGTTTTAATTGCCAAGACAACCTTATTGAGAACCGCAAACAGTAAATAAGTAACTCAAGGCAAGGCCTGATTTTAGGAAATATATCTGCAGTTATTCTCAGGGAATAACAGGAACCTGTTATTCGGATTCCAACCGTTCATATTTTCCATGCGCAAATCTCAACTAAAAAACTTTTTTATGCGTGAATCTCAACCAATATCAACAGCTGGGATCAGAATAACATGTTCCTGTATTCCTTGGGAATAACAACAGATTTATTTCCCTGATTTTATAGTGTTTTTTTTTAACATTACAATCAGAGGGAGAGAATTGAAAATTAATTTCACCTCAGATTGAAAATCAGATATTTCCATGAAGAACAACTCTACTGTTAGATAAGATTACTACATTGATATTTTTTTTAAAAAAAAAACTTACCTTAGCATATAACCAATTCTTGAGCCTGAGAATTCACTTGCCCTACCAGTAGTAACCAAAACAAAGCAAAAAAATAGGAATCAGGCCTAGAATAACAGACTGATATCACATGAAATCAAATTCTACTAAATTACACTGTTTCATGAGAGAATTTCAGGATCAATGTTGAACCAAGAAGTATCGATTTCCACCAAAAGAAATCGCAGAATTCAATTTCAAGAAACTCTTAAAAGATTAAATCAAAAGAGATGAGAATTCATACAGTGATCGGCGCTGAGACTGTAGAGAGAGAGATAAAGTGAAAAGGAAGGGGAATGAATGTTGATACAAAGGGAAAGGGAAGGAGAGGAAGTAGAGGGGTTCTCGCTTTGCACCTTTTCGTATTCACCGACTGGAGCTGAGAAATGGGAATTGAGAGAGAGGGGTTTGGGTTTAAAGGCGTACGGAGTCTAAATATAATAACAGAGAAGTTTACGCTTCATACAGTGCACAAACTATGGAATTGAAACAGCGCTAAATATGGTTCATGCGCTGCATCAAGCCGAAACTACTCTGTTAAAACTTTCACCCAGACGGAACTAATTGGGTCCGGTTCAACCTTCACGGTTTATTTTTGTTATTTGTGTGACCCGACTATTGGGCCGGAATGGGCTTGGTTTACAGGGAAGAGGTATCTGATTAATTGGGCCGGGTCCGGCAAATGCCTCTAGGGAAAAGATATTGACCGGTTCGACCTTCACGGATTATTTTAATTTGTATGACCCGACTAATTGGGCCGGAATGGCTTGATTACTTGGGCCGGGTTTAGTTAGACTTGTTTATTTTTTTCCATTTCTTCCACTTCTTGGTAAATGCATATAATAATCCCTATATTTATGTTTGAGTAATATTGGAGCACATTTTGTTCAATACCCTCAAAAAAAAAAAATAGCAAATATACCCTCCGCAATAATTTTTTTTAAAAATAATCTAACTGCCCCACGTTGAGACGGTTTGCTCCTTTTTTTTTTTACAGATGTTTAGCTGACTGCCCCACAGTGGGGCGATTTGCTATAATTTTTTTTTTAGAGATGTTTAGTGTGTATAGAATTTGTCAATTTTTTTTAGAGATGTTTAGTGGGACAATTGTCAATTTTACGTCTCCAATTGATGCCTGACGACTGTTCAAGTATTTGCATAATCACCGTTAGATCTCTGCTAGATCAAATAAGGTGTGCTAATTAAATATTGCGCAGATCCAGGTAATATATAGTTTTGTTAGATTGATCCAAGTTAACCGTTTTATTTTCCCCTTTTCAGAATTTGGGTTTATGTGTTAGTCGTTGAATTAGAAATTGTGGGAAATTATTTTTAATTGAAGTACAATTTGATTTAGGATTATTATGGTGAAGTAATTTGTTCGAATATCTCTTTTGGATTTGTTTTGTGTGTTGTTCATTGGAAGGTGGTACTTGATGTTTCGGGCTATATTAACATAGCTACACTATTTTGCTGTTTTTGCTTGAAATATGTGGCCTGAAAGATATTAAGCTGTTTAGAAAAATAATTTCTTGTGAAAACTATCTATATGTAAGGTAATATTTTATCTAATATTTACAGTACTGTATAGTCTCATCTTAAGTGAGTGCTCTTATGATATTGTTATAAGGTTATAACAAGTTGAGATTGCAAATTAGAATGTCTCTTGAAAGTAATCTACTGTGATAGGATCTTATGAGGCACCGCATATTCCATCACAAAATCTGATCGATGTAACAACACAGAATCCGATCCTTGCAAAGGATCGGACGATCATTATCAGTAATAATCGTCTTAGCTCTTGTCGATCGTTTATAATTTTTTAAATTGATTACGTATCATATATACTCATCTAGGATAGGTGTCATATAATATACAGATTAAATGAAAATATACAGATTTGGATAAAAAAAAATATTTTTATAGCAAACCGCCCCACGATGGGGCAGTCGGCTAAACATCCGTAAAAAAAAGAAGAAGAAGAGCAAACCGTCCCAACATGGGGCGGCTAAGTTATTTTTGAAAAAATATTCAATGCGAGGGTAGATTTGCTATTTTTTTTCTCCAATCATTCTAATCAATTTTTCCGATGATTTGTAACAAAATTTTCGAATATGAAAATATGAATATCTTCTACTCGATTTTATTTTTGAAATGAGATCCATAAATAATTCATTTTGAATTATTTTTATGTCGTTCTTTTTACAGTGAAAACTGGTGAGCACTTTAAATTATCAAGTTTTGAAACTCTTGTCAAACCTTTAAACCTCTTTCTACAACCATTAATTTATCATTTTTATTTTTTTATTTTTTATTTTGTTTCAAAACCCTTTAAAGTACTTGTGTCAATCCTTTAAACCTCTCTATCTACAACCACTTAAAACAAATTGTGTCAAGCCTTTAAACCTTACATGTAACTTATAAAAAAAATTGACAGTAAAAGTCTATAGGCACATTAAATTTTATTTCTCAAGACTTTAAATCTCTGTCTACAATCTTTTAAAGTACTTGTGTCAAGCCTTTAAACTTCTGTCTACTTGTACTGCGAAGCTTATAGTTAAAGGGGCAAACTCAGATCTCCCTCCAGATCAAGTATCTAGCTTATTCCTCGTCTCCTACGATTTTTCTGATCCCATCTCCCTCCAGATCTCATATCATACTCTGCCATGACGGAGGTGGATTAGTGGAGAGGAGGGCGGAGGCAGAGAGGAGGACGAAGAGGAGGGCGGAGGTGGAGATGATGGCGGAAGCGGAGATGAGCGCTGAGAGAAGGGCAGAGCGGAGGATGGAAAAGAGGAGGCATCGATGGAGAAGAGACGATGGAAGAGAGAAGGAGGTAGAGGTTTAAAGGCTTGATGCACGAGGTTTAAATACTTGTTGCGGGATTCAAAATTGAAAAGTCAGTTAGAGACGGTTGAACTAGTTACGGACGATTGAACTATTTGGATGGCTGAGATGAAGATGAGGATTCGTGGGACATAAACATTATTCTAACACAGTATCATAAAATTCTTGTATAACTTCTATTGTTTTCCTTTATTTTAATTTTCTTTTAGACCAGAATATTATGAACATTATATTATGTTATGCATACAAATTTTGAATTACATGCATCCATATGAAATTACAAAGTAAAAAAATATTTCAAAGATATAGTCAAAACTATTTATTACATAATTATAAATATATTTAAAAAAAGTTCCTGATTAACAAGGATTATAAAGTTGCATTGGGCATGTTAATTTATTCCAGACTTCAGGTCATGGGAAACAGACAGTCAAAGATGCACTTCTTTTATTGCTAAGCATACTATTAATTTAACAATAAACTAGATCTGAAGCAGCCTTCACCTTCTAGGCTACTAAATACTAGATTTTCAATTTTGAAGATCTAATTTAATTAATGTCATATATTTAATTTTTTTTATGATATAGAAAATAATCGGTGAGCCTCCTCTCTTTAAATAATTGACACAAATTTTATATATAATTGCAGATCCATTTTCTGAGATATATTGCCGCCCAAATTCCCAAAATGTGTCAGGAGTATATATGTAAATCGCATGCATGTTTGATCATATTTATAAATTCAAATTGAAGAACTTATAGACATTTTTCAGTATGCAGATCCTCCTATTTTTTCGTTTAATTTAATCTTTAATTCCAAACCGTTTGAGTTAATTTATATAAATTAACGCACCGTTTGAGTTAATTTATATAAATTAATGCATGACACGAATACGTATCCTCTGCATTAATGCACCGTTTGAGTTAATTTATATACCGTACGATCAGAATTCGGACCAATCCTGTCCACTCCTATAACACACGTGCACTTTAATATTAGTGCGGATCTCAATAGGACGGTTCAGATCTTAACGTAAAATTTGAGTTAATGCAGAGGATACGAATTCAACATGACACTGCTTTGACTAATCTCCCTCCACGGTCACCACTCATCATCTCTCGCACACAACACACGACACTGTACTCTACTCTCTCTCTCTCTCTCTCTCTCTCTCTCTCTCTAATACCAAGCTTGCATGAGAATAATCCATGGTGGATCCATTAACCACCTCCGCAATCAGCTGGGGGTTCTCGGCCGCAGGTTGGCTGATTTCCCCTCTTCTAACCCGTTTAATGAACAAATGCTTTGATGCACTCAGCATAGATCCACAGTTCCAATCTCAAAAGCAAATCCTCCTTGTAAAATTGGAAAATCTCCAGACCACGCTCCTCCCACAGCTGCTCATCCTCACAGATGCTGCACAACAGAGCCCACACCGGCCTTTTCTTGAGAATTGGAGTCGGAAGCTCAAGTCTGCTTTCTACGAGGTTGAGGATGTGCTCGGCTTAGTCGAGTACCAGCGTCGTGAAAAGGAGGTCAATTTCCTCTTTCCTTCTACTTCTAAATTTAATTTAAACAAATTAAAAGACAAGCTACCGGAATTTTCATCTGAGAAGAAAAAACTCATTAAAAGCCTGAAGAAATTGGAAGAAATTGTTAATGAAGCAATGAAATTGGTTCCCGTATTGAGCCTACCGAGCAGTAGTGGCAATAGTTCGACTCGGAGCTCTAATGAAATGCATAGGGTAACCATTTCTACTCCAGGTTCCACGATTATTGGTCGTGAAAAGGACAGGGATTATATTGTAAAATTGTTGCGGGAGGATTTCCCAGAATTGTCTAATAATGTTAAGTGTTATTCTGTTATTGGAATATGGGGCATGGGTGGGGCGGGGAAGACGACCTTGGCACAGTATGTTTCTGACCATGAGAAAGAGGTTAAGTACTTCGATCGTGTCATGTGGGCTCATGTTTCTCAAAAGTTTAGTGTTGACACCATTTTGAGAATGATTTGGGAGTCTGCTTTTAAGGAGGCTTGTCCCAGTTTCTGTGGCCTTGAAGGTCTCCAATCTGCACTTCAAGAGAAATTAAGAGGAGAAAGGTACTTTCTGGTCTTGGATGATGTTTGGTGTGATAAAGAGGTTAGTGAACAAGAAATAGAGCAGCTTTTTGCTCCTTTAAGAGCGGGTAACAGAGGTAGCAAAATATTGGTTACTACTCGGATTGAAGCGGCAGCAAAAGCTTTGGGTGCTATGAATCCAATCCCGTTGCGGGAACTTGATGATGAGCAATTCATGTCGCTATTCATCAGTAATGCAATTGGTGATGCACAAATCAATGACAATCACATGAAGGGAAGGTTAATTTCCATTGGGAAGAAGATTGCAACAAAATTATGCCGATCACCATTAGCGGCAAAGACTGTGGCAGCTCAATTACGTAGAAGGCTAGATCCAGAATTTTGGTTATCTATGCTAAATAGAAGCTTGTTAAATGATACCATGGGAGCCTTGTTTTTGAGTTATCAGCACTTGCCTCCCCCATTGCAACGATGCTTTGCATTTTGCAGCTTGTTTCCTAAAGGGTATCGATTTCAGCACGACGACAATTTGGTTAATTTATGGATTGCTGATTGCTTCATTGAAACCGAGGATAGTAATGAACATATGAAGGATATTGCTAATCGGTATATTTTAGAGTTAATTTCTAGCTCTTTCTTTCAAGTTGACGAATGGGGTCGCCCATCTATGCATGACCTAATCCATGATCTAGCCCAAGAAGTTTCTGAAGGTGAATATTTTAGAATTGAAAGTGAAGAGAAAGAGGAAATCCCTGCCCATACTCGCCATATATATGTTGATGGTGATAATGATATGCTTGGGGAGTATGTGGAGAAAATATGCAAATTCAAAGATCTACGTACAATTATTTCAAAATCATATTTGAAAGAAGAGGACCTTGATGCTCTTTTTAAGAAGTTAAGGAAATTATATGTAGTGGAAATAAAAAGGTTTGATTTTATTAAAAGAGTTCCTAAGTCTGTAACTCAGTTGAGAAACCTACGATACCTCAATCTTAGCACAGTTACACTTTCTGGATTACTAAACAGACTCTACCAATTACGTTTCTTATATACTTCTAGCCAGATTCCCGACCTTGGGAGACTAATATCACTTCTGGATCTTGAAGATTTTAATGTTAAAATGGAAAGAGGTTTTGAGCTAAAACAGTTGGAGCATCTTAGAGACCTTTATGGATCATTATCTATCCATGGTCTAAATAATGTAAAAAGTAAGGAGGACGCATATCAAGCGAAGTTATCTGACAAAAAAGGCCTCCATAAATTAAAGTTTTATTGGGACTATGAAAGTAAAGATGTCCTGAGAGACATCGATGTCGAAATTCTAGATAGCCTTTGTTCACCACCCCAAATAAAAGAGCTGACTATTGAAAACTACAGTGGTAAGAGGTTCCCCAGTTGGATTTTAGAAAATAATGATAACATTATTCATCTCCAGCATCTTGAACTTGATCACTGTGGAGGCTTGGAAGCCCTGCACGGAATAAATGAACTACCTGATCTTCTATCTCTTTCCATCCGTTTTCTTCCTAGGCTAAAGAGTTGGGTACCTCTTCCCTTGAATCTAATTCGATTGCAAATTTGTAATTGTATCTCTCTTGCATTTGCGGTGAAAGAAGACTTAGATATGATAATGTCAATAAAGGGTACACGAACATACCCAATTGCCTCTCCCATGACGGGCCCCTTTGATTTTGATCCTTTCCACATTAATGATCAGTTCGATGGTGTTAAGGAAATGATGAAATATGGTGATCATATAGAGGATGAAACATTATCAACCATTTCAAAAGATCTGAATAAATGCTTAGAGAAAAGGTTAGACCTTATTTGCCAGATTAAAGATGTTTATGGTGAACCAATCCTGCCCCCTGCCCTCGAGAGCCTTTCAATTAAATCATGCTTCATCACAGACAAAATCTTAGCTGGGTCTTTGCAAAAACTGACCTCCCTGACCCTCATGAGGTTAGAGGATATCATAACTATCACATGTATACCTAAAGAGGTTCTTAGTTCCCTGACAAATCTTTTGAATCTCTATATTTTTGGATGCCTGTTGCTTACTTCAATTGGTGGGTTAGACAGTCATAGCACCCTTACAAGACTCCATATAAGATGCTGCCCCTACCTAACCTTTGAGACATCTTTAGTTGTTGCAAGCAGCAGTGAAACTGTTGAACTAGCATCATCATCACACGGGAGGAGAACTAGATCTAGTGTTCTGAAATATGTTGCACTCAATGGATGTATGCCTTCAGATGATATGTTTCAGGGTCTCGTATCAGTAGAAGACTTGGATGTTTGCAACTGCCCAGCCATGGTAAATCCTCAAATTGGTCATTTGAAGGCACTCAGTGTCCTAGAACTACAAAATTGCCCAAACCTTGCTTCATTAAGGGGCTTAAGTGAGTTGAATAATCTTAAACGTTTAAAGGTGTTGTCTGGGTGTGATAAGCTCAAATGCTATTCAGATGATGATAAATTGCCCCAGTTGAAAGAACTTATTATCTTCAGAAGATTTTCACTGCTTCAACAACTTGTCTCAAGAGATGGGTTTTCATCCCTAGTTTCTCTAGAAATTGAAGATGCACAACAAGAATACTTTTCTCAAGAAGAATGTGATGTGTTTTGTTATCTCTCTTCCCTTAGAAAACTTACATTTCATGAATGTAAAATGCGATCTTTACCCAATCTTATGTGCCTCCATTCTCTAAAAAATCTGGGTATCTTTTCCTGTGAAAATCTACGTTCTCTCCAAGATATACCGCCATCAGTCCAGCAGCTTGAAATTATTCTCTGCGAGGAAGAGTTCACAAGGAGTTGCAAGGATCCAAATCATTCAAATGGGCATAAGATCTCCCATATTCCTGACAAGAAATTTTAAATGACACGCCAATAAAAAGGTAATTTCTATTTGCACAATCCAAAGAATTTTGTTTTAATTTGCATCTTCTGCATAATGTTATTTACAAGCCTAGCTACCAAATGCTTCATCCCATGAATCTTTGTTCATATTCTGGAGGCCAAAATCTGTTCAACTAATACTAGATTTTTTATATTATTCATACCACTTTTGTTATTGTTAAGTATGTGTGTGTGTGTGTTTTTTTTTGCTAAAGCACAGTGTTTGAGACCAATTGGGACCAATGAGTATGCAGCATGTAAATATCAAAAGATTCAACTGGTACATATAGGTGCAGGGCCGAAAAAGGTTTCGAATTTCGGGATTTTGAATCCTTGTTCACCGTTAAGGCATATCTTATAATAGTCATGTCCATAAAACAATTAAAGGATATATATTTAGAAGTGGTAGTTATGCACCTTAGACATTCAAATAGTTTTTCATCCCTTAAAAAATTAGCTTCATCTGATTAATTAATGCTTTTTTTATGCTTGCCCTGTTTTATATGACAGTATTTAAGTCATGTAGAACACAACATTATGTAAAGTATTTAATTCTTTGCTAATTAATTATTTGTCCGAACATACCGAGCATTGATAGAATTAAGACAATATTTTCAAAATCTATGAGTTGATTAAAAATATGAAGTTAATTAATGTGTTTTTCTCTATCTGTTGGTTGGATTGTTTATAATTTTTGTTCTACTGCAAAGATTAAGCAACAGTTTATTCAACTATTTGCAGTTTCAAGATGAAGTTTCAATTGTGCTGGAAATAAAGAAGAGGAAAAACAATAGATGAGTTTCCTGTAGCTTCTCGCTTATGCTCCCCTGCTATGTATTTGCTATTTTGTTAAAAAAAATGATAAAAAGAAGGAAATTGAAAAATACAAAAAAATTCAGTATTGTGTTTTGTATGTAGAAGTATACTGGTTGGTTGGTGTTCTTGTATGTCCAAGAAAATCAGTATTGTGTTGTGTTTTTATGTGGCAACTTCTGTATTTCTAGTCATGTAAGTGTGTTGTTTGTTTTGGTTTTTAGTCCTAAAAGAAAAATACCTGGAGATTGATTGGAGAACCCTGATTTGCTTTTAGTGTTTCTGTATCCTGCCAAAATAAAATAAAAAGTGTCTTCTCGAAGTGTATGTTTTTGCAAGAATGGTCTGTTTGGTGGCAAAATGGAGCTCTCAATGATGCTACAATTAAGGTGCAGTAAAATAAAATTCTTTCTTTTAGATATCCAAATGATCTTATTTATTTGTTAAATTAGAAGCTTATTCCATTTGTTTTTCTCTCTTGAAATACCATATCTCATGTAGGTCCTTAGATGCGGTCATCCTTTACTAAAAATTGAAGGAAGTACGGTTTGTGCCTTTCCGGTCAGTTCTTTTCTTTTGTGATCAGATGTGCCTTCGCTTTGATGTGCTTCAAAAAATGGAATAATATTAAAGTTTGCTTTAATTGTATCAACTATTTTTCTTTGCTATTGTTGTTATGTATCGTAATTTGTACTTTTGTTTGGTCTTACTGTACTGTTATTGTAATAAGCGGTTATCAAACTCCTTGTGTGATAAACCTTGTGTGTAAAATATTTATTTTCTGGGACAACTAGATGTATTGAGTGTGTTTAACCCATGCTTTTTCTTTCATTTCATTTTTAGTTTTTAATACAGATCTAGATATGTTTTCTGGTTAATTGTTCAAAAACAAACATGAACTACCAAATCGGATGGCTAGCTGGGAACAATTTATAATTATAAATGAAGGAAGCCTAAATTTTCTGTAAATTATCCTTCCTCGTTTATTCTTTGAAGCTATATTTGCTGGAAGGATAATTTAGAGAAAAATTATCCACACCTTTAACATAATTATCTCCAAATTTAACGAATTATGCTCAATGGAAATCAAAAGATGAAAACTAACTTCCCTTTGGATGGCATGAAGTATAAAGTTGTTTAACACAAAGTTAAATCGATAATAATTAAAAAAGACTGTTAAGTTGGCCACATACTCTGCACGGCATTTCATCAAACATCTTGCACTCACAACCGGTTGAGCACAACAGATTATCATAACAACAAACAATTAATACAACAACTGCTAAATAAGAGATGAAACTAACTTGTATGTGCTCTGCTCCTCTGTCTCTCTCTCTGTCTCCTTTTCTCTTATCCCTTGTAAGTTCTAACTGCGCATGGGCTTCGACAATGGAGCAAGTACGCCAGATATGGGAACATGTGAATGCGGGCCTGATTCGACTTAGCTGAAACCAGGTTGGACAGGCCGGATTCGAATTAGATGGAATCGGGTTAACTTGTGGCATCGTTTGGTGTGACAGTCTGTGTCGAAGTGTTTTTAATTTCATATAAAATTCAATCACATATAGTATTTTGATTAGTTTTTTTCTATGAAAATATTAATTTATATTACCTAACTTCTCTCAATTAAAATTTATTCTTTAAAATCATATATGATGGAATGATAATTTAGAGAAAATTTCATCTCTAAGTTATCTTTATTTTATTTTATCTTATTGTCAAACATAATATTTAAGAATAACATATGAAAGTAAAAAAAGATAGCTATGTTAATTTCAATGTAAACATTCTTAAATTAACTATTTGAAATGATCGTTTTCCTATTTCAAAAATTGAATCCACATCAGATAAATTTTCAATCAAACTACCTATGTTAACAATTTTAAGCAAAATCAATTGTAAGTTTGTGAGAACCTGTATCATTAATAAAAAAATTAACAAAAAAATTTAACAGCATTTCAGAAGTAGATCTGGATGCAACAGAGCACTTGAACCCAATATCATTTCTTTGTGGAATATTAAACAAGGATTATTGTAAATTTATGTAATTTTTCTTGTCAAATTAATCTTGTAAAATCTGATAGATTTTCACAATTAGTTTATGTAAATATTGAAATCTGTTATAATTGAAGGCAAAAAATGGAGAAAATAAAATAACAAATATAAAATGTATTAAATTAAACTAAATAAAATAAATAAAAGAGATACAGTGCATTTTCATTTACTTCTTAATAGCACATAAATTTAGTTCTCTCAGCTAACACTTTGCAAAAGATAAATTTAGATTCTTACCTTTAGGGGTGAGAATCTGCTGCGATCCGGGTACTGTGAACAGTATCCTGCAATCCCTGCTTTTTCAAATCCAGCTGTCGAATTGTTTCGAGATGCGTGCACAGAAAAACCAGCTGTTTTGAGATGCGTGCACTAAAGTTGGACGGCTGGATTTAGAAAAGCAGGGATTGCAGGGTTACTGTGCTCAATATTCGGATCGCAGCAGATCTCAATCCTACCTTTAGTTATTTTGTAGTCCGATCAAAATGGGCTCAAAGGGAACAGTAAATATGTGCTCTCGGCCCAAAAAGAAATACATTTTTTTAAATTGGCAACCTACCCATTAGCCTACTTATTACCCAAGAGAAAGATCTGAGTATGTGAAGTGGAAAAATTATTATCCTCATTGTTTGGTTCGATTCCTCCGTCAAACTACAGCCCAGCCCAATTACATGTGCCGAAATTAATCATTGAATCAGACACTGACAAACAAAGTGCCAAAAGCGAATCCCCAACAATCCCGCTTTCTTGAGTTCTGTCTTCTCCAGTTGTAGTGCACTACTGGAGAAGGTGATAAGCCACTGCAACGGTTGGCTCTTTAACGCGCCAGTGGAAAAGAGGGTTTGAGAAGACTGGAAAAGAGGATAGGGCGAGTCACATATGGGGAAAGAGAGAGAGAGGAAGACTTTGAGAAGACTGGAAAAGCGAGTCACATATGCACTAAAGAAAATATGTAGTGTATATATGAGGAGGGTTCAAATGCCTTCATTTTTTGTGCCTCCATCATGCCTCTATTTTTAAAAACTTTAATAACTCAAAGTTTGAAACTTAAACGTCAAAATAAAACCGTTAGATGCGATCTATGTTATTTTCTCTACGTGCTTATAAAAAATTATCACATTTCAATTTTGCTTTTATGTGAATCAATAAGTTGAAAAATCAACGTCTAGAAATTATCCACATTAGTATACATTTTTACAAGCTCAAGATGACAACCAAAACAAAGTTGAAATGCCTTAAGTTTTTACACGTGCATAGATAAAATGACGTAGTTCATATCCAACGGTTTTATTTTGAATTTTAAGTTTTACATTTTGAGTTATTAAAGTTTTAAAGAATGGAGGCATGATGGAGGCACAAAAAATTGAGGCATTTGAACCCTCCTCTGTATATATATATATATATATATAAACAGAGACAAAAAAAGTACATTACAATCATGAAAGTGAAATAATATCGATCAAAAGTGAACTAGTGAATACAAAACTAATATTATTATTTCACTCAAATCTATATTTTTATTTCAAAGTGAGAATAGATAGGCATGCTAAGACTACCAATAGGGCATTCGAAGCAACTTCGATGGAAAATTTTGGAAATCAAACCTATGACAACAGTCGGATACAAGTATTTTTAGCAATATTATGGTAATTTTTATCCATGAAAAGAGGTGTGGCAATTTTTAGATATGAAAGAAAGCGAGAAAGAGAGAAAGAGGAAGACTTTGAGAAGACTGGAAAAGATGATAGGGCGAGTCACATATGCACTAAAGAAAAGAGGAAGACAGGAAAAGCGAGTCACATATGAACTGAAGAAAATATGTAATGTATATATTTATATATAAAAACAGAGACAAAAAAAGTACATTACAATCATAAAAGTGAAATAATATCGACCAAAAGTGAACTAGTGAATACAAAACTATATTATTATTTCGCTCAAATCTATTTTTTTTTTTTTTTCAAAACGAGAATAGATAGGCATGCTAAGACTACCAATAGGGCATTTGAAGCAACTTCGATGGAAAATTTTGGAAATCAAACCTATGACAACAGTCGGATAAAAATATTTTTGGCAATATTATGGTAATTTTTATCCATGAAAAGAGGTGTGGCAATTTTTAGATATGAAAGAAAGCGAGAAAGAGAGAAAGAGGAAGACTTTGAGAAGACTGGAAAAGAGGATAGGGCGAGTCACATATGCACTAAGAAAAGTGGAAGGCTGAAAAAGCGAGTCACATATGCACTAAAGAAAATATGTAATGTATATATATATAAAAAAACAGAGACAAAAAAGTAAATTACAATCATAAAAGTGAAATAATATCGACCAAAAGTGAAGTAGTGAATACAAAACTAATATTATTATTTTGCTCAAATCTATTTTTTTTTTTTTTTCAAAACGAGAATAGATAGGCATGCTAAGACTACCAATAGGGCATTTGAAGCAACTCCGATGGAAAATTTTGAAAATCAAACCTATGACAACAGTCGGATAAAAATATTTTTAGCGATATTATGGTAAGAGGTGTGGCAATTTTTAGATATGAAAGAAAGCGAGTCACATATGGGGAAAGAGAGAAAGAGGAAGACTTTGAGAAGACTGGAAAAGTAATAAAAAATTTCTCCATCATAAAAGGAAGACTTTGAGAAGACTTTGGGAAGACTTTGAAAGAAAGCGTTAGGTGGAACGCGGAGGGGTTCGCTACCAATGTGTCATTATTTTAACTTTTAAGAGTTTACCCCTAACAACAATTTTATATGACTGAGGCCAAAAATTGATGAGGGTTTTGAATGTTTGTAGGGATAGTTATTTTGCGTGTTTTATTATTTCATATTAAATGGAATATTTCATTACTTGTGATAAAAGTATGGTAAAATTTTAATATTTTGTTTCTTTTATAGAGAGTTATTGTAGTGGTGGAAGCACAAATTACAAATATAGTTAAATAAAAAATAAAAAATACACATTCAATCCTAAAAATCAAGCAGCAAATCAGCTGGCCCATTAGTTCATTTGACTTTCTAGCATTTTCAAAGAAAATAAGGAAAATTAAACTGAAATAATAATTCAAAAAAAATATGAACTAAAGAAAATATGCAATGTATAAAAAAATAGAGACAAAAAAAAGTACCTGACAATCATAAAAGTTAAATAATATCGACCAAAAGTGAACTAATGAATACAAAACTAATATTATTATTTCGCTCAACTCTATTTTTTTTTTTTTTCAAAACGAGAATAGATAGGCATGCTAAGACTACCCAAAGATCATAATTCTAATGAATAAGGGCATTCGCTCAAACAAAATTGCCTTCCCTCCGAACCCAGCCTTATCCAGACTGTTGCGTTATTGATCATTGAATGTACATGCAGCATGATTAAATCACAGATGACAGGTAGGTAGCATGTCTAGATCTGTTGACTCTGTTATCCACAGACCAGATAAGTCTCACCTGTGAGTTTATAAGAGGGCCAGCTCTGATGTATTTTAGCCTATAACTTGAGCTCTTAGCATTTCACCAGAAATGAGGGGCATTCTCTTGTTCCTTACACTGTTTCTACTCCCTGTGGTTCAATCTTCTCTCACATCTCAAGCACAAGCTCTTCTTCATTGGAAATCAACTCTCCAAACTCAACAGCCGCTTTCATCTTGGAATCTGCATGTCCACCCATGCAACTGGACCGGAATCACTTGCCGCGACACTCATAAAAGAAGGCAAGTCATTACTAAAATCATTCTTTCGAAAAAGGGTCTAGTTGGGAAATTAGATGCTCTGAATTTCTCTGGTCTTCCATCCATAAGAACTTTTGATCTCAGTCATAATAAATTCAGTGGGGTAATTCCTCCATCAATATGTCTCTTCTCAAAACTCACCTATCTTGATCTATGTGACAATGTTCTCAGAGATTTGATCCCGTCTTGCATGGGAACCTTGACAAACATAAAAATTTTGGCTCTTTGCAATAATAAGATCTCCGGATCAATCTCTTCTGAACTTGGCAGACTTACACATTTGACATATTTGGATCTGTCATGTAACTTTTTGAGTGGTGAAATTCCTACCTCTATAGGAAACCTAAGTAATATGAATACTCTTTATCTTGGGAAAAATAGTCTGTCTGGACCAATCCCTTCTGAATTTGGCAGACTTAGACATTTGACAGATTTGGAACTGTCATGTAACTTTTTGAGTGGTGAAATTCCTACCTCTATAGGAAACCTAAGTAATATGAATACTCTTTATCTTTGGAATAATAGTCTGTCTGGACCAATCCCTCCTGAAATTGGCAGACTTAGACATTTGACAGTTTTGACACTGTCAGATAACTTTTTGAGTGGAGAAATTCCTCCTGAAATTGGCAGACTTACACATTTGACATATTTATTGGATCTGTCAAGTAACTTTTTGAGTGGAGAAATTCCTACCTCTATGGGAAATCTAAGTAATATGACCACTCTTTATCTTTATAAAAATAAGCTCTCCGGATCGATTCCTCCTGAAATTGGGAGACTTACACATTTGACAGATTTGCGACTGTCAGAAAACTTTTTGAGTGGAGAAATTCCTACCTCTATAGGAAACCTAAGTAATATGACCACTCTTTATCTTGATGATAATAAGCTCTCTGGATCGATTCCTCCTGAAATTGGCAGACTTGCACATTTGACAAACTTGGCACTGTCAATTAACTTTTTGAGTGGAGAAATTCCTACCTCTATAGGAAACCTAAGTAATATGACCACTCTTTTTCTTTTTGATAATAAGCTCACGGGATCTATCCCTCCTGAAATTGGTAGATTTAAACATTTGATACGTCTGGGACTATCACATAACTTTTTGAGTGGACTTGTACGTGCCGATTTGTGCAAAGGACGAGTTCTCGAGGTCATTACTTTGAATGATAACAAATTTGAAGGCCCAATTCCTAGTAGTTTGAAAAATTGTAGTAGTTTAAAAAGAGTTACTCTACAAAGAAATCTATTTCATGGAGACATATCTAAACAATTTGGGGTTTACGAGAATCTATCTTTCATTGATTTGAGCTCCAATCAACTGTCAGGAAATCTTTCATCCACTTGGGCCCAATGTCAGAACTTATCATATCTAGACATATCAGGAAATAAAATTGGTGGGGTCATACCACCAAATATTGGTAGCTTACATGGGTTAGTCAAGCTGCTCCTATCATCAAATTCCCTATCAGGGGTTATACCGGCAGAACTTGGTAGATTAAAAGGATTGATTGAACTAAATTTAAGTCGCAACAATTTCATAGGAAATGTACCAAAAGAGTTGGGAATGTTATCAGCTTTAACAAAACTTGATATATCATCAAATAGTCTGACAAGTGTGCCAGAGGAACTACGCAATTGTGTTGACCTTGAATTATTGAACCTCAGCAATAATAGGTTTACTGGAAAAATTCCATCTCATTTTGGAAACTTAATACACTTATTTGACCTCCTAGATTTAAGCTCAAACTTTTTTTCCGGGGAAATACCAATAACACTAGAGCAGTTAACCATGTTGCAGAAACTAAATCTCTCTCACAATAATCTAACCGGTCAAATTCCATCTTCATTGGGCAACATGTTAAGTTTGTCAACTTTGGATTTGTCATACAATCAATTGGAGGGTCCAGTGCCTGATATAAAGATTTTTCATGAAGCCCCAGAACAATGGTTTATACACAATAAAAATCTTTGTGGCACTATTCAAGGTTTGCTCTCATGTGGTGGATTTGTTAAAGATAAGAATGGCTCAACCAGACAACGAATGGTTAAGTTAATTACAATTCTAACTTGTTGTGCTGCTTTACTAACCTCTTTCTTACTCGGGCTACTTTACCTACTTTACTCAAAAAAGAGAAAAACAAAACCAGAGCACATTGGCAATCGAGGTAGAGGAGAAATTTTTTCCGTGTGGAATTTTGATGGAAGAGATGCATATGAGGAGATTATAAGGGCCACAGAGAATTTTAATGAGAAATACTGCATTGGAAGTGGAGGCCATGCAAGAGTTTACAAAGCGATTTTAGCACCAGATAACTTCACAGTAGCTGTAAAGAAAATCCAGTTAGCAGGTGGTGAATCCTCACTAGATGTTGAAGCATTCCAAAGAGAAATTCGCACCATAACCCAAATTCGACACCGGAACATTGCTAAATTATTTGGGTATTGTTCCTCACCTCAAAATAAATTTCTTGTTTATAAGTATTATGAGAAGAGGGATTTACATAATATTCTTAATAGTGAGGCAGTAATAGAATTGGATTGGCCAAAAAGGAAAACTATATTGAGAGATGTTGCATGTGCTCTCTCACATTTGCATCATGATTGCTATCCTCCAATAGTACACCGGGATTTAACTAGTAGAAACATCTTGCTCGATTCTGAGTTTACAGCGTGTATCTCAGATTTTGGCACTGCCAAATTTCTCAAGCCAGAGTCTTCCAATTGGAGCATGCTTGTTGGAACCTGTGGTTACATAGCACCAGGTTATGTATATTTCACCACCCTATTATTGTTTTTTTTAGTTTCCATCACCATACTTTTATTGAAAACAGTGTAAGTAATTGCAATCTGACTTTTCTTTTTTCTTTATGCAGAACTAGCCTATACCATGAGGATGACTGAGAAATGTGATGTATATAGCTTTGGAGTAATCGTGTTGGAGTTGTTTATGGGAAAGCACCCAGGAGATATGATCAATACACCGGCTTTCAATGAAGAGGAAATCGTACTCCAAGATATCCTTGACCAACGCATTGAACCACCAAAAGGACAAGTTATTAATGAAATTATCAAAATGATTCAGATTGGATTTCAATGCTTGAATAACAACCCATCACTCCGTCCAACAATGCAAGAGGTGGTGAATAGTATCTAGAAGTGAATAACGAACTGCTTCATAAATTCTGGTACGTAGTAGCTTTATGCTTGATGATTATTTTTTGTTGGCAGTTAGAATTTAGACTTAGAGCATGATGCATTATTTTCATATTTGGTATATTTGAATGGTTTTATGCTTTATTAGTATTCACTTATTCCATGCACGTGGTGATAAATATTCATTGTGCATATAATATTATGCAATATAATTCTATATATGTTCTGTGAGATTACCGTTATTATTCACTGTATATATCTCTTCTAAAAATATAGTTTTTATTGTAATATATTTAGTGCCATGGATCTCCTTAATAAATGGTCACCTTACAAATTTGGCAAATGCTGCATCGCTTTTGTGTGCTAATAGTGATGCCGCATTGCTTCATCTATGTTCTGTAATAGTGTACCAGATGGCTACCAAGCACTATTTTGATTTCTAATGAATTCTGCAGATATTCCCCAGTTATATTAACCACAAAAAAAGAAATACTCCCAATTTACCTATAATTTATAAAAAAAATGATCATTTTAAATTTGAAATATATATTCTTGAGAATATTGAATTTTACTTGGAGTCATTAGTAGTATTTTTTTTTACTGTTATTATTCACCTTGAATAGAGGCCAGACCCGAAACCCTCCCGTGCCGTTGCTCTCCTCCACGACAGGTGATTTCTTACTCTCCTCTCTTTCTCTACTCAATATGGTACCGACTGCCGCCGTCGCTCTAAGCATTGAGCGTCTCAAAACCTCAACATCACTCAGTCAAGGCAAGTCTCCTCTCTCTCTCTCTCTCTCTCTCTCTCTCTCTCTCTCTGATTCAAGTAGTTGTAGATATTTTTGTTTGCATTACAATCTCTGATTTGATGAAATTAGAGGATTTAATATACAAATTAGATGTAGTCAAGTTTATTCGCTGTATTGTTTCTCAATCAGGTTTTCAATCCCTGATTATAAGTTTATATTCTTGATTTCTTCTATCTAAAAATCAGGTTTTGATTCCCTGATTATTACTTTAGTTCTTGATTTCTTATATCCAACAATTAAATTGAGCAAATAGTTTTGATTGTATATTTAAATAAGTAGATTGTAAAACTGTATTGGATCTGTATATTTGTAAAAGTAGAGGACCAGTGTAGAAATATTATTTTAAGCTATTAGTTTTAGGATTTATATTACTTTCTGATTTGTTTAGGATTTATATTAGTCTCTTAATACCAGATAAGGTACAAATCTGTGCTTGTTAATTGTAGTTTAGACAACCGTTTTGAACTTCCAAACTTATTGTTCAATTTTTTTTAATAAATTCATACCTAATTGTTGTAGAATTGACAATTATATATATTACATACTTGCTGTTTAAATTTTTATGGTCATT
The DNA here is from genome assembly GCA_025461045.1 of Carex parvula. Lineage (NCBI taxonomy): Eukaryota > Viridiplantae > Streptophyta > Magnoliopsida > Poales > Cyperaceae > Carex > Carex parvula. Next base: position 523,657 of record JAJGRW010001213.1, read on the forward strand.
GTTCAAACCATCAATAAAAAATATTAAGGGCTAGTGCATTATGCACACTTAATTATTATACAATGCATACTATTTTAAAAAGAATAAGTGTCCATCAAGCAAAACTTTTCCTGGATTGTTCTATATTTCTTCTTTGGGTGATCACTTTTCCTGGAAACTGTCTGATTTCTTCTTTGGGTGATCGCTTTTTTTTAGATTGAACCTCTGGGATTGTTTCTAAATAATAACTGCATAAAACAGACCACTCAAGATGGCCATCCGGTCAAGGGTATCCCGGCTGTCCGATATGAAATGTACAGTCCAGATTTTCTTGTGACGATCCAGTAATCTTCGATTGATGAGGATCCCAGTGTCATCGACAATCGCTCGTCAATTTTCTCCAAGGAAGCTTTCATTTGTTGGTCAAATTTGGATATTTCAAGCTTTCGTGTCGGACATTTCGTATATCCTAATCAGGTATGAATATTCTCATTACTTTTCTGCTTCGAAAAACTGAACTTCATGTGTCCATATCCAAAATAAATATAAGGTATCCGTCTCCATCAGAAATGGATCTGACCACTAATAATTGGAATTATTGTAAATATTCTGGATTACATTTTAGCTATATATGTTTGTGTTGTGTTGCTACTTATGTGCTAGTCTACTTTTTGCTTGACAAGATTCCTTAAAGATCTCTTCATGCGTCAGTTGTATGATTTGAATGTTGTCTATCTAAATTGAATGAATGATTCCTTAAAAATCAATGATTTTTGCAATCTGGTCCGCTAGCTATTTGTTAATTTTTTATTCCTTTATTGAAAGAAAAAGTTCTGTTATTTTTATGTTCCCACCTCCATTTGTTTTCTATTTTTACTTTTTTCTGTTGCACAAATTAAACCTATGTTAATCTAAATCATACCATCTATTATATTGCATTTAGAATTCCTATGATTAGCAATACAGAATTACTGTAGCTTATGATTATTGTAGGTATGCCGAGCAGAAAGGGAAAGCAAAAGGACGAATCTTCTAGTTCTGGAGTGTGCGGCAGGAACAAATATGTTCCGGTGCTGGTATGAGGGTGAGAGACCAGTGGTTTGTCGGATCAAACATAGGTAAGATTCATTTTTTCTACTGGAGCTTGTGTATGGAGGATTATGGATTGTAGTGGTGGTAATTATTTGTGCTTTCAAATCTTTTGATGAAGGTGTAGGCGAGACCGAGAATGTCAATAAAAACATTTCAGAGAATGTCCGTAACATGTATCCTGGCGCGTACGGGAAATATAGTGATTTCCTCGAAGAAACTCGGTTGCTTTGCCAGAATGAGTTTTTGGTGAGAAAAATCTTCTTTGAAAAACGTGTAATTACTTGTATCTTTCTTCAAGCTACTACGACTTTCTTATGATGCATTGCAGAAGTACTACAAGTTTTCTGAGGACAAAAATATTGATGAGGCTTGGAAGACATTTTCTAGGATAGCGATCAAAGGCATACAGTACAATTAGAACAAGTGTAAGAAGGCGGCAGGAAGTTGTATGGCGATACTATTCAGGAGTTGAAGCAGCACCAGGCGCCTTCCACATTTGTGATGTGCGACTATTGGTGGAGTGAGACATTTGCTAGGCGGTCAGCAAAAAATGCGGAAAATATGGCCGCATCCAGAGGAAGTGCATTCGCTTCGATTCGTAAGATGCATTTCATCAAAATGAATTAATTTCCATTTCAATTCTCTCAAACTAACCTTGATAATCAGATTTTTATTGAAATTGTCTTTCAAATTCTTAATAGGAGCATATGCACAATCGCGAACCCAGATAGTCTGATGAGCTATTCAAGCCGACCCATACCAACCAGAAGATGGGACAAAAAATGCTTAAATTGTCGAGGAATTAGGGATGTGGGTTGAATTTAAGGTATTTAAAGTTTAAAGTGCTTTAATGGTCAATGAAGTAGGGTTTTGGGTTTAATTTAAGGGTGTTTAGGGTTTAAAATGTTTTCTTATCTCCTCACAGGAAGGTTCGAACTTGCACCATGCATCATGCCTGATATCCATGATGATGTCGGGGATGAGGGGGAAGAAACGTCAGGGATGAGGGGGTGTATGACGATAGTGACGACTCGGATGATCAGATATAGGTTTATGTTTAAGTTTATATTTATGTTATTTGGTACAATACAGTGAATATATTTGGTACTTGTATTACACTTGATGTATGTTTGATATTTGGTATTTATCTTTTCATTATGTTTGGTTTGTTTAAAAGATATTTGATGTTATTTATGTTATTTGTCATCTTTGGTTTGATGTTTGATATTTGATATAGGATGACACTTTTTATTTATGTTATTTGATATCTTTTTTGTATGTCAATATTGAATTATTGTAGGATGTTTGATATTTGCTTATCCTTGTAAGTTTTTGTGTGTCAATATTCACTACAGCAAACATGACCATCAGCGACCGGAATTCCGGTCGCTGATACTAATGTCGCCGGTCACTGATACCTTTTCCGGTCGCTGAAAGACCGGTCGCTGTAAGCATTGTCGCTGATACTCTTCTGATGACGTCACCGGTCGCTGTTACTACGTCACCCGGTCGCTGATAATCTTTTGCGACCACATTTTTTTGGTCGCTGTTGTTTTTTTCTGACGTCAGCAAAAACTTTTTGCGACCAATTGTATTGGTCGCTGATACTCTTCTGTCAGATTTTTTAAATTTTGTTATATTATTTAAATTTGCACCATTTAATAGTTGGTACGACACGTACCAACATACAACATAAACATACATGTCGTAATGTCAAGTAATACAAATAAACATAAACATACAACAAATAAACATCAAACATAATAATCGTAATGTCAAGTAATACAAATATAAAGGTCGAAATGTCGAAATGTCAAGTACCATCTAAACCTAAGTAGTACCATAAACATCTATCAAAATGTCGACATTTCGACCCCTGCCCCTCGTGACCATAAACATCTAAACTTAAGTAGTACCATAAACATCTAAACCTAAGTAGTACCATCACCACCAACATCCGACCCCTGCCCCTCGTCATCATCGTCGTCATCATCCTCGTCATCTTGAGGAGCGGGCCTCGAGGCATGCTGCGAGCCCGAACCTCCCTGTGAATAATTAGAATTTAGGGTTCAGGGTTCACAATTAAAGTCGGACTAAAATATCGAATTTCGTACCTGAGAAGCTGCGAAAAGCTCGGTGATCTTGGACATAAACCGATCCTCCATCCTATCAAGTACCCGAGTAGATATCATATCGATATACTCTTCTGTGAGCTGCGGAGCCGGCGGCATAGAAGAATATGACTGTGAAGAATGCGACTGACTACTGCTCGACCCACTGGAGCGAAACATGCGTCTCGTCTTACCTGGAACATTAAAAATAAGACAATTAGTATTTTCTTACAAAACTAAAAATAAATTTAAAATTAAAGTGACTTTTTATTTTACCTAGAGCACCGAGACCATAGTTATCGCCGTGGGCATTCTGATCAGATATTCACGTAGAGTACCAGACGTCGCCGTCGTATGCGGGCCATGTGTTTCTATCCTCTCCATACTTCTGCACCATAGCTCTCTCATATTTTTCCTGCAAATTTTGTAAAATATAACAAGAATGTTATATACAACAGGAACCATGATATTTATAAAACGATTCAAAAGTATTATTACCTTTGCGTCTTTAGCCTTGCCTGTAATATATTCCCCCGTCTTCTTTTTCATATGGGTAGGCTGGAACAGCTCATCGGACCATCTGGGTTCGCGCCCTTGTTCTTGCTCCTGTTAAGAATTTGAAAGACAATTTCATTTAAAAAAAGATTATCAAGGTTAGTTCGGTTAGATTCAATTGGAATGAAAATAGATTAATTTAATGAAAAACTTACGAAGCGCTGTTTGTGAACAAGCATGTTCACAGAACCCATTGTGGCCCCTGACCCTTCAGCATTGGCCCTATTTGAAGCATTCCGCTGGCTCCGACGGGGAAACACGTCGCTGCACCAATGATCGACAAGTCCGAGCCAGAACTCCGGCTTGATCCAGGTGTCGTAGGGGCAAGGAGCAGCCCCACGCTCCTTCCACTCGAGCATTGAATCTCCATAGGACTTGGTTGCTGCCTCCCTAGCCTTGTTAATCATTTAAATATATGCATTTGCACCGCGAACATTCCTCTGACTCGAGTCCGCCTCGTCGCCCGCCGGTGCCTTTCCTTTGTCCTTTCTTTTCGGTGCCATATCTAGAGTTGAGATGATAAAAATCAATCAAAATTGTATACATAGTTTACATAGTTTACAGATAATTAAGTACAAAGGAAGTACCTTGGGTTTGATAAACAAAAATATTTATAATCTTCAAGGGTATAGATGAAAAATTACCTCCCAAATTGAAAGGATATCAAGTCCCGATCAACAAACCATTAACCCAAAGGCAGAGTGGTTTACAAATCTAATTAATTCAGAAACTTTCTGTTTTTTGTGAAAATTATATAATTTCTCATTATTAATTGAAAGAGGAGCCTTTGCACTGTATCTGTTTTTCTGTTTTTAAAACTGAACTTCAAAAATTCATATAAATTCGAAATAAAATCAGAAAAATATAAAGTTTGTGTTCATTTTGTGTATCTTGAAGTACTCTACATTACTATGAAATTGGTTTTTCAGTTTAGTCCCTGTAACAGTTTGTATTTTCCATTTTTCTGACAGGGGTCTTTTTAGCAATTTTAGGTGCTTCTAGTATACCAGTGGTACCTATCATGTGCAGTACTACTGAACCCTTATTTGGTCATGTACTAGGGGTTGATTTAAGTCAAATACCATTGATTGGTGATAGCAAATTTCATTGTTCTTTAGTTTACAACTTGGTACCAGTGGAGAGAGGGAGATCAAACAGTTGGGCAACAATTTCATTGTTCTTTAGTTTAAAAAAACAGAAAACCATTAACCCAAACAACAATGCTAAATGGATATTTACCCATTTATCTCAAGCAAATTTCAGACCTACTCCATTCTCCTCCAATAGAAGGAGACTGCTTAAAGAAACCGGGGCCCAACTAAATTTCTAAATTTGTCGGAACATGTGAACTAGGTCCAACAGCATCATAGCCATCACTGAAAGTGAAAAGCCTATTTATCGTGACTCATGATTTAGTTGAGCGCTAGAGTGAATTGAACAAATATTTGTTACTTTGTATTGCTATCAAGAAAAAAACTGAAAAAAACATTTCAACAGCAGCAGCAGATCCTTGGTAGCAGATCTGTAATGGTATTGAACTAGTTTATTTATCAGTGTATCACGCAGTATAAAGCTATTTCTTATTGAGCAGAGCCGGTTATGTTATAAGAGCCTAAAAAGAGTTGAATGATTATGCTAGCAGATTAAAATTACTCCCAGATAGGCAGATACCACAGAAAGGTCCAAAACACACTTGCACGGGCACAAACATGTGCACAGAGATTCAACTGGGAAAATATAATTTCCACCTACCAACTCCACTATCTTAATCAACAAGCCTAATCCATGGAAACGACCAACATAACACGCCTGAGTTAAAAAAACTTTATCTATTTGGCTATTACAGCAGAAACTTTATCTATCAAGCACACAAAGATCAGAGAGAGGGGGGGGGGGGCTCAATCCTTATTTTAATAAATCAAGCAATTTACACAAACAAAAGAAACTCAGATTCGAGTTCGAGCAAGAGCAGCAAGCAATATGAGAAAATTAAGACCTTACGAAAAGTGAAAGAGGTTCTTACGGAAGGTCGGGCGGGAGTTCGGGCGGAGTTCGGGCGGGAGGTCGGCGGAGTTCGGGCGACGGAGTCCGGGCGGAGTTCGGGCGGAGATCGGGCGGGAGGTCGGGCGACGGAGTTCGGGGTTCGGGCGGGAGGTCGGCGGGGTTTTTTTTAGTCTGGCTAAACCTAAATGCGGGAGACACAGAGACAGAGAAGGGTTCGCGCGGCTATTTTACGGCGACCTTCTGCGACCGGGCCAAAACGGTCGCTGAAATTCCTTTTCGCCGGTCGCAGATGTTGTCGTCGCCAAAACCATTTATGTTTTATTTTTTTTGTGGAGAAAAAAACTATCAGCGACCGGCGACTTCAACGGTCGCTGATACCGGTCGCTAATACTATTGTTTGCTGTAGTGATTCCGTATATATAAATCCAAGTGGGCTTCGATAACGGCACTCTACCCATATACAAATGTACAAATTTTAATTTTTTTTATATAAAACAATGGGAGGAGAAAATTCTCAAAAATTAAAAGTGATAAGATATGGATTTGTCTCAGCATTATGGCATTAATATATATATATAATATGGATTATATATTACCTAACTTTTTTCAAACGTTTGTTCCTAACTTTTATAGAGAGTGGCTAAGATACAAATGTTTGTTCCTAGCCTCCAGAACAAACGTTTCTGTTATCTGATTTTCAAAGTTCAAATCATCAATCCAAACTGTTAGATATTATCTATATTGAAATGTGCTTGGAGACCAAATTTTACATTTTTTGGAATTTTTTTACTATTTATTAAGATGGTTTGAAAATCGCCAATTTTATTAAACTTCTGCACCATTGAAAAACAGTGATTTCAAACCAGCTTAATAAATAGTAAGAAAATTCTAAAAATGTAAAATTTAGTCTCCAAGCACATTTTAATATAGATTGAATATCTAATGGCTTGGATCGACTGTTTTGACTTTGAAAATTGGAGAACCGAAACATTTGTTCTAGAGGCTAGGAACAAACGTTTGTATCTTAGCCACTCTCTCTCTCTATATATATATATAATATGGATTTTATATTACCTAACTTTTATCAATTAAAATTTATTCTTTAAAATTGTTTTTTATCTCTAATTTACCCTTACCTTTCAAACATAAATTTAAGAATATTATAAGAATGTAAGAAAATAACTCTTCTCATTTATCCTTTAATTTCTCTCTAGACATTTCTAAATTGACGATTTAGATGACCTTTTTTCCCTAAAATCGAACCCATACTGAGATGATTTTTCACTCAAATTAGCTACATGAAGAATTTTATGCAAAATCAATTTCATAAATTTGTGAGAACCTGTATCAATTTTTTAGCCATAAATATTATTTTTCATTTTTTTGTCAAGCATGTATCATTTTTTTGTCAAGCAAAAAAATGTATTAATTTATATTGTTATATCGGATAAAATAATAGAAAATAAAGAAGTAATAATGGGCTCAACCAGAGCTGTAAATATATGACGCGGCCCAAAAGAATTATTTTCTAAATGGAAAATGTATTATCCTCATTGTTTGGTTCTCTTCCTCCATCAAACAACAGCCCAGCCCAATTAATTACATGTGTGTAAATTAATCATTGAATCGGACACTCCACACCGACACACAGAGCACAAACACAGATTGATTTTGCAAAATACAGAGATTATGTTAGTTTTTCTTTATTATTTTTCAAACCTTTAGAGTACTAAGTTAAAATAAATGGTGAAAGAGCTTAATACTATTGGTCTATTGCTATATTTAGAATCATGAAATTGTTCAGGTAAATCGAATAATTTATGGTGTGTGTTTGTACTTTATCATTTGATAATGAATTCATTACTTTAGCGGTTTTGGTTGGCAAATCAATACAGAACATATCTGTAATTCTTCTTTAATTTTCCTCCTTATTTTTAATAATACGGGTTTTAGAGCTGTATAAAGAATTGCATAAATCTCTACAGGACGAGAAAATTTGAGCCATCTAAGAATTAACATATATTCTGACAAGTTTATATAAGTTACCATGACATAAGCACACAAAAGTGGCCTTGAAAAGACATGATCTGATCTCGTCCCAAAAGTTCATTGCTTAAGTATGATAACATCAGTAAGGTAAGAAGCACATCTAAAACTATTGCAAAGAAAATTTTAGGAAGAGGGACAGCATTCTAAAAAGATAGATGGCACAACATTCACATTTCCAAATCAAGTTCTAAAAAAAATGACGAGACAGTGTTCTAATTTGTCGTGCCCGAAGGATAGGTATTTGCTTATGGTGGTGATCATTCTAATTTGTCGTGCTCGAAGGATTTTGTCATCGATGCTATTTCTGAATTAATTTGAAGCATCAATGACAAAGATATACTCCCCAATAAGCACTAGTACAAAAATCCCTTCACCGACCCTCAACCACCGACTGTTTTAATATGTAACAGTCGGTGTAGAGACTGCTGGTAAAATCGTAAATAAAAAGAACCTCAACACTGACTGTTCCATTACAAAAAACCGTCAGTGAACCAACACCGACTGTTTTTTTAAAAAACAGTCGGTGTTGCTCATACCCTACACCGACTGTTACAAAAAACAGTCGGTGTTGAGCAGTCACCAACACGGACTGTTTTTTAAAAAAACAGTCGGTGTTGCTCATACCCTACACGGACTGTTTTTTAGAAAAAACAGTCGGTGTTGAGCAGTCAACCAACACTGACTGGTTTTTTAAAAAACAGTCGGTGTTGAGCAATAATTTTTTTTTATTTTTTTATTTTTTTTAGAGAGACTATGAAGATCAAAATATTGAAACCTAACTCTGAAAATTTGAAATTTTTGTTTAAATTATTTGTTATATTACTTTTTTTGATGTATAATTAGCATATTTATACTAAAATACGCTAGATTACTTGGAATTATGTTGAATTACACTATATTACAATAAATTATGTTCAATTATACTAAATTACGTTAAATTACAATAACTTCGCTAATTATGCTGAAATACAGTAAATTATGAAACTACACAAAATTATGCTATAGTACGTAGACTGATTTTGCTCATCTTTCATGAATCATAAAAAATAGTAAAAAAAATTCCAAAAATAGTAAAAATTGGTATTCTACAAGTTCATTATGTAACTAATTTACTGAGCTACTTGGATTGAATAATAGAAATGAAAATCTTAATCGGAAACTTCAACTCAAGTACGTTTTGAGACTCTTCCCTTTGTTTTTTGGCGATTCTGAATTTCGAAATCAGGCATAGCAGGCACGGACGCATGTGCATTTTCGCAAGCTTTCCGAAAAGTGGTCATTTGCTGAAATCGGACACTCGAGCGCCGTTTTATGACCGATTGAAGTTTCATCGTCGTTTTTCGCCTTTTCAGTGAAGATATCGTCCCTATTCATTTGTAATTTAGCGTAATGTAATGTAATTTAGCATAATTTAGCGTATTTTAGTATAAATATGCTAATTATATATCAAAAGAAGTAATATAACAAATAATTTAAACAAAAAAATTCAAATTTTCAGTGTTAGATTTCAATATTTTGATCTTCATAGTGTCTCTCTAAAAAAAAAATGGAGTAAGCATGTTTATAATTGTAGAAAATATTTTGTAATGAAAATTATATTAGTAATATTTATACAATAATTAATGTTATAACATGTTTATTGCTTAATTAAATGATTTTTAACACATTAAATTATATAGCATTACATGCATGTTGCATATATGACTCACATCTTCTATGCATGAACATGAAACATAAACTCTTGTTTCATGAGTTAATGAAGACGTACGGGAATATGTCGTCCGTGGGTCGATCGAAACCGTTTAAATTAAATAGCACTGCATTTATTGTCTGCACTGACTGTTTTTATTCCAGAACCGCCAGTGTTGATACCTTTACTGACTGTTTTTATTTCAGAACCGTCAGTGTTGATATACTACACTGACTGTTTTTATTTCGAAACCGTCAGTGTTAATATACTATACACTGACTGTTTTTTATTAATAACCGTCAGTGTTGAAATCTTGTGCTGACCATTTTTGTTCGAACCGGCGGTGTTGAAAATTTTCCTACGCGCATTTCTCTTTCGATCAGCCCGCCAAGCCCCTTCTAAATTTCATTTCCCTCTCCGAATTTCAATTCGAGATAAACCCTCTTAGCCTCTCTCTCCGCTCAGAAAATTTCATTTGAGACAAACCCTCTCTCCGAATTTCTTGTCTCTCCACCTCCGCTCAGCTCTTTGAGACAAAGAACCTCCGCCCCGCTCAGCCTTCGCTCAGCCCCGCTCAGCGCCGCTCAGCCTTCTTTCTCTCCGCCCCCGCTCAACCTTCTCTCCTCCCGGCTCAGCATTCTCTCCGCCTCCGCTTGTTTTTGCTCTATATAGAGCAGCCCCGCTCTCCCTCTCTCGGTTTTCTCTCTTGGTTGATTGATTTTTCTCTCATGCGTTGAGGATTTGGTATCTCTCTCTCTCCCTTTTTGTGATTTCGGTTTTCCCCAATTCAAACCCGTTAAGGTTTTCTTTGTGATTTCGGTTAGAAAATTGGGTGCTTAATGGTTTGGTAGTGCGTGGCTTCATCGGAGACCGCCTGAGGAGATCGCAGAGGAGAAGGTGTGCGCGTCGGCCTGAGGAGCTCACTGCTGCCACTGGTACGGTACCAAAAGCAAAAACCTAATTTTTTTTTAATTGTGAATTTGTGTGATTTGCGATTTGCGATCTGCTATAAATGATTTGACTCCATTACTCTATTTCTGGGAAACACTTAGCCAAAACAGTAAAGAAATGAATTTTGTTAAGCACTTAGCCAAAACAGCAAAATCTGGGAAACACTTAGCCAAAACAGCAAAATCTTTTTTTTTAATTTTTTATATTAAGCACGTAGCCAAAACAGTAAAGAAATGAATTTTGTTAATTCATGCACAAAAGATGTGTATATGTTAATCAAGTTCAATAAAAAACAAGTTTTCTATACAAAAGTTCATTTCTTTACTGTTTTGGCTTTTCTTTCTTTACTTGCATGAGAACCAGTGTGAAATCAGCACAACCAACAATATATAATTGTTGCTGGAGGGTTTGCCCTTTTGAATAAATAAGCTTCTTGCATTTTATCAAATAACAAATAAAATAAAATAAGGGACTTAGTTGTAAAGTAACAAACATAGGGTCATTTATTTGTGTCTTTCTAATTAATTTCATTTACCATTTTACATCTTTCTAATTAATTTCCAATTTTGTTCTTTTTTTGTGCAAACAGATACTTGGGAGGATTTTTACTATTGTTTGGCTAGCAGTAGCCCGATGGAGTGAGGCGATAAAAGAAGTCAAGGCTGTGCTGTGATAATGCCTGGTCTCTCGAGGTACTAAGCTATACACGACATTATTTTTAAAATATCAATTAATTTGTCAAAAAAATATTAATTAATTGAACCAATACCAGAAGTAATATTATTTCAAGATGGGTTTGGCTGAATTATCTTTTTGTTTGGTTTTTTCAGCTTTGTGGTGAAGTCTTTCAATATGTCCATGAGTAAAAATCACACGGTAATTTTTTTTATGTTTTGTTATCTATTTAATTTATTACGTATATCTAAATTTTGCTTAAAACTATGGCCTTCTCTAATTAGTGACATTAGATTTCTAATAAAACATATATATTAAATTTTTAATAGTTTTATAGTAAAAATTAATTAATGTGTAAAAGTTCTGTTATTACAAGTTGCTCGTCCTCATTTTGTGTATCTTAGGCTCTTGTAACAAGTTGAGTAAGTTGAGTATTTCATGAGTTGCCAAATGAGGGATGTCAGATATATCTCATTGTACATGTATTCAATTGAATTTTGTAAATAAACTATGATAGGGGTGGTATCTGCTATATGTTTCTTTATTTTTAAAAGGTATCTCATTGTACATGTATTCAAAATACTTATTTTTCTATTTTTTTCTTACCAATTGTGTCCTTTTAATTATCAATAGGTGATGCTTTATATGCTTTGAAGAGTAGTTTGAAGGACCTGCAAAATGTTTTGCAAAGCTGGGATAATACTCTCGTAAATTTGTGCACTTTGTTTCATGTCACGTGTGACAGTAATAGCCTTGTAATTACAGACTGTAAGTATTTAGTGGTAAATTTGTGCTGCTTACAGTGGGTGATGGTATCAGAGACTTCACTAATGCTAATGGCAGATTATTTGTACTAACTAGTGTGTTTTTTTGTGAATGAAATATGAGTTATGTTGTTTATATTGTGTTGTTCAAATTATTTGCATGATATTCTATTTAATGTCAATGAATGTCGAATAGAAATATATTGCTAGCAAAAATATGGAGGCTAGCCCCGATACAAATAGAACCATGCCAAAATTTTATGCCAATACCGACTGTTTTAGGATCGACGCCGACTGTTTTTATAACTAACAATTGACTGTTTTTTAGAACTACACCGACTGTTTTTTAAAGAAAACAGTCGGTGTTGGTACCTACACTGACTGTTATTTACCCGTCAGTAAAGATATACCTATACCGGCGGCGCCATCACCGACGCTTCAATAACAGTCGGTACAGGGGTTTTTTAACAGTCGGTGAAGAGGTTTTTTGTACTAGTGAAGTGCACACAGCAAAATTAGGTAGCTCTGGTAAAGGAGCAATACAGCTGATGTTACTTTCCATGTTGATTTGAAAATTGTTACTTTATGTGCCATAGATTAATACATGCAGCACGATTCCCTGTATTTAAAACAGAGCTTTTTGGAGAAATATACCCGAGACGATGTGTCCCAAGGTATTCAAAGCAATACTTCACTTCAGAGACATTGATTCTTTTCACTATGACAATTCCTAGAAAACATCAAAATGGGCATAATATTTGTTTACAGCAACTGACAACTACACAATAGAAGGGTTGAAGGCAATATATGTGGATCGATTTCACTTGACACGGTAATGACTACTCTGGCTTTGGCTGAGCAGCACAACTTTCCTTGGCTCAAAACTATTTGCACATTCTTCTGTAGATGTCAAAGCCTTATGTTATGACTTATTTGTGTCAAATTACTTTCTCTTGAAGCAATTTCTTCTGTACACTTTCTTGCACAAATTATCGTCTCATGATACTCTGCTTATATGAACAGAGAAGCGGAGTGAAGTTCCAATTATTGAACTTGTTTCACACACTCATCATCTGTAATGTCTTATGTAAACACTATTATTTAATCAGCAAAAAATATCTAGTACTCATCATTTACTTCAGTATCAAAATTGTTGATTTCAGCTATTATCTTGAGAAGTTGAGGATTTTCTAATTAGAAAACTGCCGTGACGAAACAAACATTCTTTCTAATATACAACATGATAAAACATACAGGAGAAAGAAAAGCCGAGCTATATATGACTTAAAAAAAATCTGCAATTAAGATTTTCTTCATAACATTTCTAGTTCCCATGTATTTTTGAACAATTAAGCAGAAAAAAAATTGTAGATTCATATTCAAAATTAAACATGAAACGAAAGAAAATCATGGCTTAACAGACTCAAGATTCATTTAGTTGTCCAAAAGAATAAACATTTTCACACAATTCAACGAGGTTTATCGCACAATGCACACAAGCGATAACCGTAATTTATTACAATAACACAATAAGACCGAACAAAATTACAAGTCAAGATCCATAGCAAAAATTGCAAAGAAAAATAGTTGATACAATAAAAACAAACTTCAATTTTCCATTGTTTGAAGCACACTAAAGCGAAGGTGTCAAAATGTTAGAAATGAATAAATAACACACAACTCCCGTGGAACTCCCTTCCCACCCTAGTTTTATTTCATTGGTAACAATCTCTTTTACATAAAAATATTTTCTGTTTTTTAGAAGAAGAAGAGACCTAACTATATACTGCTGCCTTGCGTAGAGAAAAACATAAAACAATAAATAAAAAATATCTTTCCTATTCTCTCTTACACAAGAAATAGAAACAGATACAAACAAAATAACTTTCCCTGAAACACAAGATTTCTTCAGCTAATTATTTGTTGCCATGTTTAGCGCACGCCAACAGAAGGCACATCTGATCACAAAAGAAAAGAACCATATATACTTCCTTCAATTTTTAGTAAAGGATGACTGCATCTAAGGACCTACATGAGATTTGGTTTTTCAAGAGAGAAAAGCAAATGGAATAAGCTTATGATTAAACAAATATAATTAATTAGAGCATTTAATTGGATATCTAAAAAGAAAGAATTTTATTTTACTGAACCTGAATCGTTGCATCATTGCGACCTCCATTTTGCCCTCATAATCAGACCATTCTTGGAAAAACATGCACTTCGAGTAGACTTCTTTTATTTTATTTTGGGAGGACAGAGAAACACTAAAAGCAAATCAGGGTTACAAGGGTTAACCAATAAAGCTCCATTTTTTTTTTTTTTATAGGACTAAAAACCAAAACAAGCAACACACTTACAAGACTACAAATACAGAAGTTGCCACACAAAAACACAACCGACCAATATACTTTTACATACAAAATACAATACTGATTTTTTTTTTTTCAATTTTCTTCTTTTTATCATTTGTTTCTTTAACAAAATAGCAATTACAAAGCAGGACAGCATAAGCGAGAAGCTACGGGAAACTCATCTATTGTTTTTTTCCTCTTCTTTTATTTCCAGCACAATTCGAAACCTTTTCGGCCCTGCACAAACATAAAAAATCTAGTATTAATACTGTGCTTTAGCAAAAATAAAAAATAAATAAAAACACAAACACACGCACACACTTAACAATACCAATTAAAAGTGGTATGCATAATATAAAAAATCTAGTATTAGTTGAACAGATTTTGGCCTCCAAAATATAAACCTAAGATTCGTGGGCTGAAGCATTTGGTAGGCTTGTAAATAACATTTTGCAAAAGCTGCAAATTACAAAATTCTTTGGATTGTGCAAATAGAAATTACCTTTTTATTGCCGTCACATTATAATCATCTTGTCAGGAATATGGGAGATCTTATGCCCATTTGGATGATTTGGATCCTCGCAATTCCTTGTGAACTCTTCGTTGCAGGATTGAATTAAAATCCGCTGGACTGATGGCGGCACATCTGGGACAGAACGTAGATTTTTACACCCACTGATAATCAGACATGAGAGAATGAAGGCAGATCAGACTGGGCAACGAGCACATTTCACAAGACCAAAAGTTAATTATTCTAAGGGAAGAGAGATAACGAAACACCTCACATTCTTCTTGGGAAAAGTATTCTTGTTGTGTACCTACACTACTAGAATTTCCGCTTTTTCCATGCGTAGCAATATTATTTCCAAGGGGAGGAAGGGCCCTTGGAAAAGAAATCGAGTTTTCTGACACACTCAACCATTTCCAACGGGGGTCCCATGGAAATAGTAGCGCATGGAAATCCCTGATGTCTGCCTTTGGAAATGTTACCTATCGGCTGTTGGAAATACTTTTGCATGACCCATGACCCGCCAAACAGACAGAATACTATATTTTATTGATAGCCCTTGGAAATACCTCATGAGCTACCCTTGGAAATAAAATGAAAGTTGTGAGACCTATTATTTCCATGAGCGGCCCTTGGAAATGTTGTGGTTAGTTTGTTTATATTATATTATAGTGGAGGTTCATGGAAATACTGGAGCACTATGCTCTTGGAAATGTTTTATGAATTCAATTTATATTATTTTATAGTTGGACTTGTTATTTCCATGAGCCTACCGTTGGAAAAGTTAAGTTCCTGGAGACAGCTAAGTTTCTGTTTATTTGACATGTTCCTTTAAATGTTCAACAAAATTAAATCACAGTAGCCAGCAGTATTAAATTGAGATATTTAAAATGAAGCATACAAATGAAAACATAAATTTGAGGTCTTTGCCAATAACAAGACATATTTAATTTTAATTTAGATAAAAAAATTTATGACAAATGCAAGCAATACATAATGTCTTCCTTTGACAGCTCTCTTGTGTAGAGAAGGCATTTGACAAAAATGAAGCACGTTTTAATGAGCTGAGCATTTAATGGTTTTTTTAGTATTTGACCAGAAGAGGAATTCTAAACAATTAAAGAGATGATTTATTTGCTAAACATGCTTTTGTTCTAAACCAAATAAAACACGTCACATTATAGTTACTACGATTTATAAAGAATCCTCAAAAGTTTGGCCTCAGAAAATACAAAAACTGGTACAATAGTGCTGCTGGTGCATAACTTCCCTATACAAAACCTCAAATTCAACTCAGTTAAAAACCCATAAAAATGTGAAATAAATCATGGTGAAATATCTTAATATCCTGAGAATTTTGGTACCAAGAATGCTCAATTTGGAGTTGTAGTTTGTCCTGTGTAAATTATACAAAATTGGTTGTCAGAAAATAAAAAACTGGTACAGAACCAAAACTGATCTTGAGAAAAACTTTTCGCATAGCTCTAGGCAATACAATGAGTTGAAATTAATTATGGGTGCAGATCATGACTTCCTGAAATTTTAGATACAAAAAACATCCAATTTGGATCTATGGTTTGTTCTTCACAAAAATAACAAAACAGCATGTCAGAATGATCCAAACTGCACCTCACAAACTGAAAAGTGATGAAATAAATTGTTAGAAATATTGAAAAAATAAGAAAAACATGCACATAGGTTGTATGAAGGTCTTGGGTAAGTTGTGCATACATTTTTGTGATAAAATCATCAAATTGAGCATCAAGAAGACTACTAAATGACCCATATTATATGTTGCTTTTGCACTATGTATTGACATGAACTTAATATGAGTCTCACACTCAATCCAGTAGCATAGATGCAAAGGTATTAGTTATTTCTTCTTGCTAACTTTTTAAAAGATATAAATAATCAACTGTGCACTTATGCAACATTTGATCCAGGTACGGTGGAACTACATAACACTGGTACATATACTACATAATAGCAACATCTTGGTCGGAGATTCATCTTCAGCACCAAAAGCTGGAATCTTTATGTTCAATCAAACTAATTGCATCTTCCTAAATTTAAATGAATTTACTTTAACAAAATCTCATTCAATAGAAAGGTGTGAGTCTGGCAAGTATAGCAATTAGCATCAACGGCTTTCATCGTGCTCATGACCAAGTGTTACTGTCATATGCTCGATTTTTATAGGTAAATTCACACTTTAAAAGTAGAGAAATGAATTGGTCACAGTAAACAAGTCACAATAAGTCGATTTGTATAGCCACCTCCTTTGTCATTTACCTAAATTTTCATTCTTTCAGTCATATTCGATTTAATTATTTCTCTGACTACTTCCGAATGCTTGTTAATTTGTGGCCTTGTAAAGTATCCTGTTATAAAGAAAACAAAGATCAGCAAAATGAGAAAAGGAGAACAAATTTTAAAATAATCATTTCAATTAAGAAAGGAGTTGCTGGAATGAAAAGCATTTTTTATTCTGAAATAACTAAAGTTGAGAATTGAGCTTGTGCTTATCTAAGAATCTGTTATTTGCTTAGAAATAAAAAAAGTAATATTAAATAAATTACCGAGCTCTTGGTTAAACCTCATAAGAAACCTATTTCCTGCATCTACTAGCTCATCAAGCTTTGTAATCCTATTCAATGAAGAAGCTGGTATTGATACAAGCTGGTATCGCTATATTTATCATACATGATACAAGTATTATTTATCATACATGAATCAATACCAGCTTGTATCGTATTTTCAAAATTACATGAATTTATAAGAGATACCTGTCAGACTCGTCAGTCCAACTGAACCTTTGACTTCTAACAGACCTCCTAAAAAGGCCATGAGCAGTTCTAAATTGTGAAACTGATCTTTTTCTCTTTCTAGCGATTACTCCAGCAGTAGAGGCAGTAAGTAGAGAGCACCCAATCTCCTAGATAAACGCCCTGCATAAATCATGTGACCTGAAAACATAAACATCTCCAATAAGTTTGGAATGTAGAGAAGGCGTGGTTAATTGAAGATTTTCAAAAGCCAAATTAAAGAATCCTTGAGAACTAACTGAAAATAGGCTGCTGCACCTATATTGGGTTTAAAATTAATCTTCAAGTCACGGATACGTTGGAACTGAACTAGCCTTAATTGTAAAACCATCACTTTTATGCTAAATTAATTGTCAGCACAAGCTAAGCCTCGATCGCAGGAAATTTGTGTGAAACTGCATAGCAGGTCAGAAAAATAAATGAAAAAACAAATGCAATCAGGAGATTTAAACAACCTATTATCCCACAACATTACAAAGAAGCCCTTTGAATTATTTTGCATAATATGTACATGTACAAGAGAGCAAATATACAAATGAATCCTGAAGTTTCATATAATCCAATTGTGTAATACCTAGTTCTGTTTTGGTAAAGATGAGGTCAAAATACACTTCAAATGGTATTTATTACCTGAAGGATATTAAGTGCTACTGGTAAAGTGAATTTAAAACAAACCTTAGGACCTCTTATATGATTCCATCTGAACCAAGCATAAGCCATAAGCGGCGCCAAAACCCTAAATTTTTCGCTTCCCTCCTTATATGATATTAAGTGCTTGGTAAAAGATGCAGAAAACAGCATTTTTTTTTGTATTTTCAGAAAGCAAACTTTAAAAATAGCTAGTAAATCATAGAAAAATGCTATGAATGTAAAATTTGGGTCTAAGTGTGTGTTTTAGAGTCCTCTATCTGACTGTTCAAATGGATTTTTGGTTTGGAGTTCTGATCAGCTTGCACTGGCTGATCTGTCACAGAAGGTCATTTGGGGTTTTTGAGGTACCAGTAGGGGCTTACATAGGTTAAGCTTAGTTCCTATGCTGGTACAAGCATGGGTTTGATTTGTTTAGCTTAGTGACATGTCTTTTACCATTCTATAATCTACATGCATGATTTTTTTGGAATTTTCTTAATTATTTGGTTGAGTCCAGGGACTCATTGCAGGAACTCGGGTTAATTAGCCTAACTTAGGCTTATGAACTAATTTATGCAGAATATTACCTAGATATAGATCTATGCAGATTTTCTTTAAAGCCAAGCCAGAATATAGCACAAGGCTGAGTCAACAGAGCACAGTGCAACAATGAGCACAGTTAAAGGATCCATATACCATCCTTTGAAAGCTACACCATTCGATGTACTTCAATTGACTAGGCTGTTCAGCCAAAAAACTGAAAAAATTATCTTAAGCACCTACAATTCACAGTCAATTCAAGTAAGAATTTACCACAATTGCCATTTAATGAAAAAATTGACACTGATAACAATTCACACTAATTGCCATTTAAAGTATATACTTGGGTATCAGCTGCTTGAAAGATAAATAATTACATTATATTAAAACAAGTAAAAAAGAACCTAATGTATTGTTATCAAAGTTCCCCAGCCATTAGACCAACTTCTAATCAGTCTAATTCAGTTAACCTTTAATTGTGCATTCAAGCCTTGAGATGTATTTATAAAATTGACTCATAATTTTGCATAATTTTGCGTAATTACCACCAACTGAAGCAATTAGTCAAAATATACTACCAAAAAGCCATGAAACTCAGTACTTTGTACTATCAACACTGTTATAGTGTATAACTGAAAATTCTAAAAATTAAATTTTGTATGCAATAGAAAAAACCCAAATAAAGGAAAACAAAGAAAAGATGTGCAATGGTCCTTTGTGGGCTCACATAACTAAACCCTAAACCCACCTAAATACCATGTAATTTATCTCTGTCCATATTTACAGCACGCACCAACCTTAACAGCCAGCCAAAAATTAGGACATTTTGGTAAAAGCATGATGTTTTCTTCTTCTCTGCCTTTGCTTTCTATTGAACTCCTTTTTAATTCTTTAAAAAATAGTCAAATGGTGAAGATGTAGCTGTAAATATGGAGAAACAAAATTAATCATTTCAGGCAAATTAAGGACCTACACATATAGCACCATAGAAAAAGATAATTAGGGGAAAAAAGAGAAGAGAGATACCTTTTAAACCATTGCTGGCACTGGTACAGGTGCTGGTACCAGTAAACCATTGCTGGTACTGGTGCTGGCCTGACGGTGACCACAACAGCCGCCTTAGGCGGTGCGCGCCAGTTGGACGGTCAAAGCCTTAGTTGGAGCGGCGGAAAAAAAATCGAGTGAGAGCGGAGAGAGATAAACCTAGGAACGACGGACGGAGCGTGTGAAATTTTTGTTTTGTTTTGCGTTTTGGCTTCGCGTCCAAACAACGCCGAATGATTTGAGGAGAGCGGGAGAGGAATATTAGTGAAATTTCGGGAGGGAAACTAAGGAGGGAAACGAAAATTTAGGGGTTTTGGCACGCGCGATCATTCATCTCTGATTTGGTTTTGGAAGAAAAATACCAAGTCCCAGCGAGTGAACAAGGACCTCTCTAAGTGCCAGAGAGCATTTGTGATGGATACACATGCCCACGATTTTAAATCACCTAAGGTAACATAATATTTATGTTTAGATCGGGGCCGTATGATCAGAATTAGCACGGTTACTAAAGAATTCAGATGATTTCATCTAAGGCGGATCTAAACATAAATATTATGTCACCTCAGTGAAATAGCCCTCATGCCCATAGCCTCTGTAATGGAGACATCCATTGGTAATCATGATCCTTCATCACTCATCAGACGGCTCATATCAACATATGATAAAATTAGTGATTTTTGCACAACAAATAATATGAATAAATTTCTAAAAAAATAATTTATACATTTATACATGCCCTGTGACCAAATAATGCTTATAATTGTTAATTTCATATAATTTCATCAATATTTTCCCCTTAAAATTGAGCCAATAATTACGGACCGTTCATTTTTGAATGAGTAATCAACGGTCGATCTGCAGTGAAATAATTTCAAATTAGTTTTTAAATGATCAGGAGAAAACATTGAACGCAACCAACAAAAAAAAATTGAAGTTTCGATATGTCGAAGCTTCGATCCGATGTGAAGTGTCTGTGGCCCTACGATGTTTGTATATTCCGTTGGCTTGATGGATAGGTAGATGAACATAAAATTTTATCAAACTTCACTACAATAAAATGAATGTGATATTCTTCAATTTGAACGGTTCGGATCGACCACCAAACAACGTTTGTCTTTGTTCCTTCATTAACTCATCCAACAAGAGTTGATGTTCTATGGTCATGCATGTTTGACATAAGTCATTGATGCAACATGCATGTACAACTATACAATTTAATTTGTCAAAATTATTTAATAATGCAATAAAAATGTTGTAGCTATAGAACTGTAAATAATTCACCTTCATACTTCTTTAATTTAGAATCAAAATTTTAAATAATATTAGAAATGTTGCAATACTTGTGCAACAAATTTTATTTAAAACTTTGAATACATATTTTATTTGGACTTTCCTTCTCATTTTCACGTGAGATACGCAATATACACAAATTACTTAATTGATTTTCTTTCTAAAATTTGACAATTTTTCTCTCTATATTTTACCTTAATTGAATTCCCTTCCAAAATTTGATAACCTCCCTCTTATATTTTTCTCTCATGAGTTTTTCCTCTCTGACAAAATTTTCATTTCCCTCCCATTTTGACTCCTGGAATTCGGATCTCACAAAGTAACTCAAATTGTGAGTTTAGATCCGAACCGTTAGATCTTATCTGAGGGATCAGTGCATCCTACCTCGGACCTGATTTTAATCGGACAGTCCGGACTTAAACTCAAAATTTGAGTTACTTTAGAGGATCCGGACCCAGACAAAAGAACCCTAAACCTTATCCCCTCTCCTGCAAATTACCAAATATTTCCCTCTCTTCCCAGCCGCCTTGTTCTTTCAATTTTCTTTTTTCCCCGATCCCTTCTCTCCTTCTCTCTCTCTCTCACTCACCGAGCCTACACCCAAATCCAAATCGACCCTTGGCCCCCAACCCAAGCACAGCAGAGTAACCTAGATCGGTGTCTCCTTCCCATGTTGACGCCTACGTCGCCGCTTTCTTCCCTGCCACAGCTTCCGATTACAGGTTCTTTTTCTTTTTCTCTGAAAGCAATGGTGGAGAGAGTTTTAAATTGATCGAGGAACTCTTTTTCGTAAGCCATCAACCTTTCTACGGGCTTCAATGTTGTAGGGTAATTGATAATTTTTTGATCCCTCCTTTTGCGTGGATGTGTAGAAGTTTTAGACCCTTGCTCATTTTTATGAAGAGATGTGCAATGTGCCAATCACTAGTGTAGTTTTTTTTTTCCAGTCATGGCCTTCGGTGTATGTGATGTATGCACTTCTTTTATGAATATGATTTATGCACTTCTTTTATCCTCTCCAGCTCTACACGGAGGCGTAGCTCCGTCGATCGGAAGCCATCCGCCGAGCTAGGGTTCCAGCTCTGTCGATCTCTCCGATGTATGTCTCCGCTCGTCCTCTCATCGGATCAGAGCACGGCCTTCTTTCGCTCTCAAGTTTAATTGCCAGGTTTCATTTTCTCAAGTAGAAGAACTATTCATTTTTTGAACCCTTTTTAACAAGAGAACCCTTTTCATTTTCAGCGCACGGCCTTCTCCAGATCCAGACCCATTAACAAGGTGACTTTAGGATAATTTTTAAGGATATAAGTTTGTAATTTAATTGATTTTAATTTTCAGGGAAGTTATATGGTAAAATAAGGTGACTTAAGGATAATTTATATGCATTGATTTCATTTGTCTACAATAACTAATCCCTTTTTTATGCAGATGCTATGCCCAATAGCATCTCCCTGATACTCCAGGACACTATTATGAAAGGTGCGACCATATTCTGTTTACCATTCCCTTTTTTTCCTTTATAGTTATGTCTTTTGTATGTATTGGAAGCTGAACCAAAGCAATTTAAGGACCAAATCAATTTAAAGCAATTTAAGATCCGGGTTGTCATTCAGATTTTTTACATGGAATTAGGAATCTTAAAATACTCGTGTAAACATGGTCCTGATGTAAACAGAAAAGAATTGGGAATTAATTGAGACTAGAGAAGATGGTGGATAACTATGTCTTTAGAATACTCGGTCAATGTTCCGTCACCACTCACCAACATTATACATTAAAATACTCAGTCAATGTACCGTCACCACTCACCAAACCAAATTATGCAGTATGCTTCCCTCTACATTCTTCTTGTCCTATAATTAGATAAGAAAATATTAATTAGTTTAGTAGATAAATATTCTTGTGGTCAATTCCTAGAAATTCCCTTCAAAGGATGAATTTGTATCAATTCCCGCCTAATCACTTACATTTGGCCACCTTGTGGTCCTGTTTATTTTACTTTTGTTTTCTGATAAATATTCTTAATAAAAATTATAAGGGAGCAATGTATTCTCTTTATATGTGTACGTGCATGGTGCATCTTCCCTTTCCGGGTAGAGGTTGTATGGTGGTGAATTTGAGCACCAGTAAAATTGGTCTGCCTAATTTATTCTTATTATTTATTCTTCTTTGAATCATTGGTATTTTATTTTATCTAATTATGTTGGCAGGCTGAAAAGCTGCAATCTGTTTTTGAGCTTGACGAACTTCGCAAACCATGCAGTGTTCAATGCTTTAAGGTAATAAAGGTAGTTCATGATCCGCCTCGTACCAATATTCATAATATAAGAAAATTTCAACTTCTTTTTCCTGATTTAAATTCCCTCCTAAATATCAGAATATAAAGCATGAAAGGGCAAGATTTCAAATCATGAAAGTGAATTTCCAAGAGATATAGAGGAAAGTACTGTGATAGAAGAATCTAGAAGAGAATCAAAGAATAATAGTGGTGGTGCTTATTGGAGTACCCTGGAAAAAGATCTCTACTTGAAGGGGATTGAAATATTTGGGAGGAACAGGTAATTCTTGAATGAATAATTAGGCTGAATACAGAATTTGAATTCTAACTAATATTCAGTCATTAACAAGTCTAACCATAGCACCCTCTCTTTTATCTTTCTGAATCTTATGTTAATTAGTCTCTTTCTGTTTTTAGTTGCCTAATTGCTAGAAACTTGCTTTCTGGCATGAAGACATGCATGGAGGTATCAAGTTACATGTTCAGCAATGGTTCTTCTATGCCAAGTTGACCTCTCTTGACAACATCAAATTTTGATGATTTTGGAACGTAACATCAAACTAGGTGGTAACTTAATTATGGGAATTTTTATTAACTCATGGTGGGTATATTTTGGATGTATTAGCAATGTGCAATTACACAAGGATAGTGTATTGATGGAGTATTCATATTTTGTTGGTACAATGTATGTTGATTATGCTATGTTAATGATTTATGCCTATTAAATGTTTTATGTTGTATTTTCTCAATTGTCTTTTCTATCTATTTGTAAGAAGTATTTATGTTTATTAGTTTCAATAAGAAGTGGGGATTGTAAAGGAATACTGGGTCGGTACAGGGAGGATTGTTCATTGTGGGCATTCTGTTACCAAAAAAAGGAGGTCAGTATTTCCGTGGGTATAGACAAGAAAATAATAGCGCCCAGATCTGACCAGGTGGGCCCACATTCAATGGCCATGGAAATGCTGGAGTGGGTCCCACGTAAATTGCCCATGGAAATACTCAAGTGGGTCCCACGTAGATTGCCATGGAAATACTCGGGCGTCTTCCTTGGAAATAGACAGGTGGGACCCACGCTCCCTCCCTTGGAAATACTCGGTGGGTCCCTCGTTGGATCCCCTTGGAAAAAGTAAGGTGGGTCCCACGGATGCTCCCCATGGAAATAATCCAGACGGTGGCCAAGTTTGAAAGTTTTTCCATGCGCCCTTTTTCCATGAGCTGGCTCATGGAAAAAGCCAGAATCAGGTATTTCCAACGGCGCCCTTGGAAATACTGACTATTTCCAACGAGGGTATTTGCAACGGGAGTTTTTCCATGAGTATCGCATGGAAAAAGTCATTTTTGGGCTTTTTCCATGCGTAAGCCCATGGAAAAAGCCATTTTTCTCCCCATGGAAAAAGCGGAAATTCTAGTAGTGCTACAAGGTCTAGATGAACCAGGGATGAAAATCCATCTCTTGAGACAAGTTGTTCAAGCAATGAAATTCGGCTGATGACCAGATTTTTCAACTGGGGCAGCTTATCAGCATCTAGATAGCATTCGAGCTTATCACAACCAGTCAACACCTCTAAACTATTAAGATTATTCAACTCACTTAATCCCCTTAGTGAAGCAATGTTTGGGCAATTTCGTAGGTTTAGGACACTGAGTGCCTTCAAATGACCGATATGAGGATTTACCATGGTTGGGCAGTCCCAAACATATAAATTTTCTACGGATATTAAACCCTGTAACATATCATCTGAAAGCATACAACCTTTACTGAGATGAACATTCTTTAGATTACTAGTTGTAGTGTTCCTCCCGTGTGATGATGATGTTAATTTAGCAGTGTCACTGCTGCTTGCAACAACTCTTGATCTTTCAAAAGTAGTGAGGTTGGGGCAGCAGGTTATTGTGACTTCTTCAAGGGTGCTATGAGTGTATAATCCACCAATTGAGGTAAGCAACATGCATCCGCCAATATAGAGATTCAAAAGATTGGTTAGGGAAGTAAGGACCTCTTTAGGTATACAAGTGATAGTTATGATATCCTCTAACTTCAGGTTGGTCAGGGAGGTAACTCTTTGCATGGACACAGCTAAGATTTTGTCTGTGATGAAGCACGATTTAATTGAAAGTTCCTTGAGTGCAAGGGGCAGGAATAGTTCACCATAAACATTTTTAATTTTGCAAATGAGGTCTAACCTTTTCTCCAAGCATTTCTTAAAATCTTTTGAAATGGTTGATAATGCTAGTTCTTCAATATGATCGCCCAGTTTCATCATTTCCTGAACATGTTTGAACTGAAAATCAACATCATAGACAGAATTCTTGATGGATGTCACAATTTGGGATATTCGAGTACCCTTTGTTGACATTATCATCTCTAAATCTTCTTTTAGCACAAAAGCAAGAGAGAGACAACCAGAAATTGCCAATTGAGTTAGATTCAAGGGAAGTTGTACCCAATTCTTCAGCCGAGGAAGAGAAGATAAGGTAAGAGATAGAAGATTCTGGAGATGAATAATGTTATCATTATTTTCTAAAATCCAACATGGTAACCTCTTACCACCATATCCTTCAATAGTCAGCCCTTTTATTTGGGTTGGTGGACAAAGGCCATCTAGAATTTCAACATCGATGTCCCTCAGGACGTCTATACTTTTATAATACCAATACAAAAATAATTCATGGAGACCTTTTTTGTCTGATAACTTTGCTCGATCTGCCTCCTCCTTACTTTGGATATCTTCTAGACCATAGATTGATAATGATCCAGAAAGGTCTTTGAGATGCTCCAACTGTTTTAGTTCAAACCCCCTTTTCATTTTAACATCAAACCTTTCTAACTCCTGAAGTGATATTAATCTCCCAACATTGGGAATCTCGATCAAAATATCTGAAAAACGTAATTGGTAGAGTCTGTTTATTGATACAAAAGGGGCCACTTTTTCAAATTTCCCAAACTTGAGGTAGCGTAGGTTTCTCAACTGAACCACAGACTTAGGAACTCTTTTAACATTAAGCCCTTCTATTTTCACCACATATAATTTTCTTAACTTCGTAAAAAGAGGATCAAGGTCTGCTTCTTTCAAAATGACATCACAATGCGAATCAGAAACAATAATTGTACGTAGATCTTTGAGTTTGCATATTTTCTCAACATACTCCCAAAGCATATGACTTTCAACATGTATATGGCGAGTATGGACAGGGATTTCCTTTTTCTCTCCATTTTTTATTCTAAAAGATTCACCTTCAGAAGCATATTGGGCTAGATCATGCATTAGGTCATGCATAGAGTAACGTTCGCTATTCCATTTGTTAACTTGAAAGAAAGAGCTAGATATTAAATCCAAAATATACCGATTACCAATATTCTTCATATGTTCATTACTATCCTCGGTTTCAATGAAGCCCTCTGCAATCCATAAATTAACCAAATCATCATGCCAAAATTGATGCCCTTTAGGAAACAGGCTACAAAATGCAAAGCATCGCTGCAATGGGGGAGGGAGGTGCTGATAACTCAAAAATAGGGCTCCCATGGTATCATTTAACATGCTTCTATTTAGCATAGATAACCAAAATTCTGGGTCTAGCCTTCTGCGCAATCGAGCTGCCACAGTCTTTGCCGCTAATGGTGATCGACTTAATTTTGTCGCAATGTTCTTTCCTATGAACATTAACCTTTCCTTCATGTGATTGTCACTGATTTGCGCATCACCTATAGCATTACGAATGAATAGCGAGATGAATTGTTCATCATCAAGTTCCCGTAACGGGATTGGATTCATAGCGCCCAAAGCTTTCGCTGCCGCTTCAATCCGAGTAGTAACCAATATTTTGCTACCTCTCTTACCTTCTCTCAAAGGAGCAAAGAGTTGCTCTATTTCGTGTTCACTAACCCCTTTATCACACCAAACATCATCCAACACCAGAAAGTACCTTTCTCCTTTTAATTTCTCTTGAAGTGCAGATTGCAACCCTTCAAGGCTACCAAAACCAGGACAAGCCTCCTTAAAAGCAGACTCCCAAATCATTCTCAAAATGGCATCAACACTAAACTTTTGAGAAACATGAGCCCACATGACATGGTCGAAGTACTTTTCTTCGAGTTCTTTCTCATGGTCACAAACATATTGCGCCAAGGTCGTCTTTCCCAACCCACCCATGCCCCATATTCCAATAACAGAGTAACACTTACCATTATTAGATGATTCCGGGAAATCCTCCGGCAACAATTTTACAATATAATCCCTGTCCTTGTCGCGACCAATAATCGTGGAACCTGGAGTAGAAATGATTTCCCTATATTGTTCATTAGAGCTCCGAGTTGAACTATTGCCACTAGTGTTCGGTAGGTTCAGCAGGGCAACAAATTGCATTCCTTCATTAACAATTTTTTCTAAATCCTCAAGGCTTTTAATAAGGTTTTTCTTCTTAGGTGAAAATTCGAGGAGCTTGCCTTTTAATTTCTTAAAATCAAATTTAGAAGTAGATGGAAAGAGGGAGTTGACCTCATTTTCAAGGCGCTGGTACTCGATTAAACCAAGCACATGCTCAGCCTCATAGAAAGCAAACTTGAGCTTCTGAAGCCACTTCTCGAGAATAGGCCGGCGGGGATTCTTCTCTGCAGCATCCGTGAGGATGAGCAGCTTTGGGAGAAGCGTGCTCTCGAGTGTTTCCAATTTGTCAAGGAGGATTTGATTTTGAGACTGGAACTGTGGATCTATGCCGAGTACATCAAAGCATTTGTTCAAGCAACGGCTTAGGACAGGGGAGATCAGCCAACCGGCGGCCGAGAACCCCCAGCTGATTGCTGAGGTGGTTAACGGATCCACCATGGATCCGTCTCATGCAAGCTTAGTATTCAACAGAGGCAGAGGGAGAGAGAGAGAGAGAGAGAGGACAGTGTTGTGTCTTGTGTGTTAGTGTGCAAGAGAGGTCGAGACCGTGGAGAGAGATTAGTCAAAAGCTGAGTCATGTTGGGCAGGCTTCTCTTTTGAAGGCACAGGCCCACAGGGGCAGGTACCACTAATTAAACCAAAACCAACATGTTACTGGGTGCGAGATGAGCAATCTGATTTCGACATTTCAACAAACATTACAACTCAGGGTAAATTTCTGTGTCCTACTTAAACCAGCTGATATGTGTCGTGACATATTGTGTATTGTAGATAGTAGGATTAAGCAACCAATAGAACTATAGAATTAAAAAGAAAATTAAACGAAAAAATAGGAGAATCTGCATACTAAAACAATGTCTATTAAGTTCTTACAATTTTAATTTATATATGATCCAACATGCCATCAACATACTCATGACACATTTTGGGTGGAAATTAATATATGTTGATTAGTTAAGGGATCTGCAATTATAAAATTTGTGTCAATTACATAAAGAGAGGAGGCTCAGCGATTCATTTTCTCTACAATAAAAAAATTAAATATGTAACATTAAATTAGATCATCAAATTTGAAAATATAGTACTTAGCAGGTGAAGGCTGCAGGGGCTACAGATATAATGTCGCAAGAAACAAGGCTGATGGACGAAGTTTATTGTTAAATTAATTTTTTTTTTTTTTTAAAAAGGCAGTAAGCCCATTTCATTGCTGAAATTGGATAATTACAAAAACCAGTAGCACTGCATGCAAGAATAGTAAAGAAACACCTCAAAACAAAAACTACTACACAGCTAAGCCCAACTACCAGACCCCCCTTCAAAACATTCCACCTAATCTGATATCCGCTAATCCACATCATTAGTAGTATCTTATTCTAACATTTTCCTCTATTTACATCAACAAGGAAGATAAAAGACTACACAAACTGCATCTAAACCCCTGTCAAATTTCCCCTTGAACTTTTTGCATCCTCTGTTGCTACGCAGACAAACCGTACACCCTTAGTCTTCGGCTTCTCGTCGGACGCAAACTGCCCCCTGATAGAAACCTGGCATCCCCAACGTCCCTCGGAGCAGGGGCAGTGCCAGGATCAGCCTGGGTTTGATCAGCCTTCAGCTTTTCTTTTGCATGAGCGACTAAGGATTCTAGGAAGCACTTAATCAAATCATGACCAGCAGGTCTGTCAGAATGTTCAGAAGCTATCTCGGTATCCATTTTAGCTGCAGTTCTATGTCGCTCGACCTCTATCTCGTGAGATATATTCTCATCCTCCGAATTAGAGGAGTGGAAAGGATGGTAGTTCTCAGCAGTGTTGATTGGGGTGTGTTCAGAATCTGTTGGATGAACAGACTGTTGCTGCTCTATCTCGGTAACCAGTATAACATCTTGTATGGAATCAGCTGCATGTTTCTCGTTCTCTATCGCTTGAGATCTATTCTCAACAGATTCTGAATTAGAAGAGGAGAGACTCATCCTCTGACTACAGCTTGGATCAGTCACAAAATCGGTTGTGCAATCTGACTCTTTCCCCTTAGTGGGTTCCCCAATCCTAAACCCGCTATCAGATTCTTCTTGTTGCTGGTTATCTGGTTTAGAACTCAATTCACATTTTCGTGCTGCTATAGCAGCCTCAATCTCTGTCAAATTAGTCTCACTTATATGAATTTGACTATTGATACCTGTCAAGGCTATCTCCATTTCAGATCTTCTCTGTTTCACCTTCGCCAACTCTTGCTTAAGCTCTGATAACTCCATCTCCAGCTCCTTAATTGAACCCCTAACCGATACCTGGTAGTTCTCGGATCCGATATGAGGATACGGTATCGGAGCTCGCGGTGCTGGTTGAGCGGTCAGCGATCCACATTCCGGCGATCTGTGACCGAATCGATTACACACGAAGCACAGGGTTGCGTTACGGCACTGATTGGCTATGTGACCTAGAGCTCCACACTGAAAGCACAGAGGGCGAGACGGAGAAGAAGACGCCTTGAGTTCAGCGAGCTTTAATCCAACGAGATTAGATCTGCTGAGTCGATCTGGATCGAAACGCGAATCATTGTTTTTACGCCAAGTTCTGCCTCGCGTGAAGTTGCTCTCAGACCGCATTCTGTGGCCTGGCCCATGGAACATCGCCATGGCTGACGTGAGAGCTCCAGAAAAAGTCTGGAAGGCTTGATCCAGCTCAGAGAGAGGCCCATATTGATTTGGCGAGAGGGGAGACGAAAATCGCCTCTGAATCGCCTCTGAAGCGTCCCTACGCAAGAGGCTCATCCTAAAGCGTCCCTCTATTTAGTAGAAACTCTCACCTGTCTATCTTTTTTTTTTTTTTTGGAGGAATTAAACAAAACTTGTTGGTTTTTACCTGACCAAACTTATTGTTAAATTAATAGCATGCTTAGCAATAAAAGAAGTGCATCTTTGACTGTTTGTTTCCCATGACCTGAATTCTGGAATAAATTAACATGCCCAATGCAACTTTATAATCCTTGTTAATCTGGAACTTTTGCCTAATGACCCATTAATAAAGATTAATTATCATGATTAGGCAACGTCTAACAATACCGCCATATATACACCACAACACATTATTTTTTTTCTCCTTTTGATATTATGAGAATATATAAATATAATTTCTTTCAACGACATGTTTATTTTTTTTTTCTAAAAGTTGATTTACAAAAACTAAAACACATATTTTTTTTTAAATATATTTATAATTATGTTAATAAATAGTTTTGACTATATCTTTGAAATAATTTTTTTACTTCGTAATTTCATATGGATGCATGTAATTTAAAATTTGTATGCATAACATAATATAATGTTCATATTCTAGCCTAAAAGAAAATTAAAATTAAGGAAAACAATAGAAGTTATACAAGAATTTTATGATAATGTGTTAGAATAATGTTTTTGTCCCACGAATCCTCATCCTCATCTAGCCACCCAACTAGTTCAATCGTCTGTAACTAGTTCAACCGTCTTAACTGACTTTTCAATTTTGAATCCCGCAACAAGCATTTAAACCTCGTGCATCAAGCCTTTAAACCTCTACCTCCTCTCTCTTCCATCGATCGTCTCTTCTCCACCGATGCCTCCTCTTTTCCATCCTCCTCTCTGCCCTTCTCTCAGCGCTTATCTCCGCCTCTACATTCCTCTCCGCCTCCACCATCATCCCCACCTCCGCCCTCCCTTCGTCCTTCTCTCCGCCTCCGACCTCCTCCCCACTAATCCACCTCCATCGTGGCAGAGTACGATTTGAGATCTGGAGAGAGATGCGATGAGATAAAATATACAATTAGAAGAGAATAAAATTCTGCTATTGCTCTCTCTCTCTTGTCATTTACTTTACTTTTGTTGCAACTTCATTTTAATTTTACAACAAGATCTTCAAATTTGAAAATCTAGTATTTAGTAGCCTAGAAGGTGAAGGCTGCTTCAGATCTAGTTTATTGTTAAATTAATAGCATGCTTAGCAATAAAAGAAGTGCATCTTTGACTGTATGTTTCCCATGACCTGAATTCTGGAATAAATTAACATGCCCAATGCAACTTTATAATCCTTGTTAATGTGGAACTTTTGCCTAATGACCCACTAATAAAGATTATCATGATTAGGTAACGTCTAACAATACCGCCATATATACACCACAACACATTGTTTTTTTCTCCTTTTGATATTCTGAGGATATATAAATATAATTTCTTTCAACGACATGTTTA
The DNA here is from genome assembly GCA_025461045.1 of Carex parvula. Classification (NCBI taxonomy): domain Eukaryota; kingdom Viridiplantae; phylum Streptophyta; class Magnoliopsida; order Poales; family Cyperaceae; genus Carex; species Carex parvula. The sequence continues at coordinate 555,606 of JAJGRW010001213.1, forward strand.
TTTTTTTTCTTCTAAAAGTTTATTAATTACAAAAACAAAAAAACATATTTTTTTCTCCTTTTGATATTTTTGAATAAATTAACAGATATGCCCAATGCCTAATGACCCATTGATAAAGATTATCATCATCAGGCATCGTCATACACCACAACACATTGTCTTTTTCTCTTTTTGATATTTTGAGGATATATAAATATAATTTCTTTCAACGAGATAGTTTAACAAAAGTAGATTTACAAAAACTGAGAAACATATTTTTTAAATATATATAATTATGTAATAAATAATTTTGACTATATCTTTGGAACAATTTGTTGAGTTTGTAATTTCATATATATGGATACATGTAATTCAAAAATTTATACACAACATAATATAATGTTCATATTCTAGTCTATAAGCAAATTAGAATAACAGATCACAATAGAAGTTCTACAAGATGGCTATGATAATGTGTGTTATACCCCTTGATGGTTATAATAAAAGTACTGAAAGCCCAAAGTACAAATTTGTATATAGTAAGAGCGGTCTGGGCACGAACCTTAACACAAATCAGACCCTTCCGACCGTGCAATGAACCAATTCTGGGATAGCGCAGGGGCAGTATTATTTGTGCTTTGAGATTCGTGCAGAACGTATTTGAACGGTTGAGATTTCCAAAAAAAAAAAAACACTCAAAGTTTGAGATATCTCAGAGGTGCGAATCCTTTTATTATGGGCCTTCTTTCTTAGGAATCGAGAGTGGTTCATAGGCATCAGATCAATTTTTGTCCAAGCTAGATCATAGCTGTCTGAACTGTATCAAAATTGACACATACAAAGATCGGACGGCGGCTCTAATCTGATATGAGAACAAAGTTGGGAAAAGATTTAACGGAGTAGTATTGGCTTTATGCAGCGCAAAAACTATATGAGTTTTCCAGGAAAATTTAATTTTACCTCAATCCGAGTTGAAATGACAAAATTATGGTCAAAATACCTTTGTCTTATATATATGTATTAACAAATTGAGAGATATATGTACCAAAATCTGGCATGCAACTGTTTATGCTTTTTAATACTTTATGTTTGTTTAGTTTACTACACTGATTTGAAACTTTTGAGCTTTTTTTTTCCTCCCCAGTTCATTCCAAAAAATACACAAATTATGCTTTTACCAGTTCATTTCACTTGGATGCTGATACCAATGGAGTGAATATCCTCTGGGTACCGCACTTGATAAAATGAGCTCCCATCCGAACCAAAACACAATGCCTATTTGAATTATAGGAGTCTGCTTTAAGATTCACAGCAGGTAAAAAAGGACGATGCAGATCTCATTCTACATGGTAGGGTACCGCACTGGATCTGAACTACTCACCTTAGCAATTTAGAGATTTCTATGGCGATATTCCTGTCTGTGTGCAAGAAAATGGCAAGTTCATCTATTTCCACCTTTGAACCATGTTCTATTTGCTTAGATACTTTGTATTACAGTAATTTATTGATAAATATCATATGTGCAAATAGCTTTGCATTCTTATCAGTTCTCTTCTTTGTTCTTGCATCTGCAAACAGCAGTAAAACAGTTTGCTCTACTAAGCATTCTTCCCTTATTGGGATTAACTAATTAAAAAAAAACAAGGAATTGCAATTTCTTAATTAAATTTCATCTTAGTGTATTCTAGCAAATGCATTTTAGTGCATTCTGTCAGGAATATTGTACAGCTGCCGCGTATTGCCTATTGCCTACTCTACCTTAGAGAATCAGGTGCCAACAAGGAAAGGAGAAGATCACGCCACTAATGTATCATTAGCTGTATATTTAGATATGATTATGTATATATTTATCTTCTGTAATATAATGGGCGGTTTTGCTCTCTGAATCATATAATAAAGTTACATTGATAATTCTTTCTTCAGAGTTCTTGTCACATTCACACAGCACATAGTTGGAGAGTATGGCTAATGTGCTTCCTCTAGCATTTCGGCCTCGTGCTTCCGGAGGCATATCTTAGTGTTTGATGTTCAAACAACAAATTCAAACCGTTAGATGTTCAATCTATATTAAAATGTACTTGGAGACCAAATTTTACATTTTTTTGAATTTTTTTAGTATTTATTAAGCCACTTTGAAATTGCTGATCCGGGTGAACAGTAAAAACAGTCTGGACCACCGGATCAGCGATTTTCAAAGTGGCTTAATAAATAGTAAAAAAATTTCAAAAAATGTAAAATTTGGTCTCCAAGCAAATTTTAATATAGAGATCACATCTAATAATTTGGATTTGTTGTTTGAATATCAAACACTAAGATATGCCCCCGGAAGCACGAGGCCAAAATGCTAGAGGAAGCATGTTAGCCATACTCCATAGTTGGATATTGAAAGCATAACTACGGTTAAAGTACAACTTTATTTCACCAAGTTTACAGAAGCTCCTTATTTATTTTAGGGGGAGTTTCATGGTTACCCTTCAAAAACTTTGAAATTAAGTATTTTCTCCTCTAAAATTCATAATATCATATTTATCCTTCTAAATTTTAAAAACTCACAAATTTACCCAATTTATTAACTTTTCTATTAAAAATCTTTCCCTTCCTCTTTCTCTCCCTTTTGAAAGCATGGCGGCTGTTAAAAATAGAGAGATTATAACCACTACATCAATTACAACTAAGCTACAAATTTCCCATTCCAGCTATTATTAATTATATCAATTTTCTCAATCTGCGTATCAAACAATTAATTCCAACTAAGCTACAAATTTACGGATCCAAAAGGGATAAAAAGATCAAATCGTTTGTCAAATTATCAAACTGCAGTGCATTGCACATTTTTAAATATTTTTAGTCCAGCTTTGTATTGAAAAAAAAAATTATGTTCATTGAGGCTCGGTTAAGTCTGTACACATTTGTGTGCTTATGTGTGTTGTTACTTGTTACATTTTCTTTCAAAAAAGAAGAAGATAAATAAAACGCACCGGGACTCCACAATGCACGCCGGGTTGTCTTTGTTGAGCCATCAAGTGAATTATGGGGACGAAAGAGGCGTAACAGACATCATGTGAATCATGAGGTACGTACCGATTCGGGGGACAGAAGAGGTGCTAGCTCTGCTGGGTTTTACTGGTACTATATGCTGGTGGTTGCAAAAAACAATTTGGTCTTTTTATAGGATTTTAGTTCAAAAGATGTAATTGATGTACACGTTGTAATCTTTCTATTTTTAACATAAATCTTTGACAGCCATCATGCTTTCAAAAGAGACAGAAAGAGGGAGGGAAAGATTTTTATTTTTTAATAAAGGGTAAATTCATAAAATGGGTAGTTTATAAATTTAAAATGACATTTAATAGAAAAGCCAATAAATTGGGTAAATTTGTGAGTTTTTGAAATTTAAAAGGGTAAATATGATATTATGAATTTTAGAGAGGGAAATATGTAATTTCAAGGTTTCGGAGGGGTATACATGAAATTCCCCCTTCTTTTTATAGGAACGGAGATAATTGAAGGGATACTTGTTGTAGGCACTGCTGGATGTGTTTTAAGTTTTTATCTTCTCACTGGCATTCCAATTTCATAAAGGGCAAAAATGGCACAGGTATAGATATATTCATCAGAAACCTCAAAATTACATATTCTCCCTCTAAAATTCGTAATATCATATTACCCTTTTAAATTTCAAAAACTCCCAAAATTATCCATCTTTAAATTTATGAATTATCAATTTTACCCTTTATTATAAAAAAATATATGTAACATGTTTAAAAGAAATATTTAGATTAGAATTGATCGGTTTTGAGAACAATAGTTTATTTTCTTGCGTCTGACACACAAAAACATGTCTAAATGCATCATGTATAAACTAATCAATTAGAAGACTCAACGTGTTTCTTACACAAACTGTATAGTTGTATTTTTTAATAGAGTAAAATAAATACTTTATAAATTTAAAATGTTTTCATAAAAAAAAGTCAATAAATTGGACAAACTTGTGAGTTTCTGAAATTTACAAGGATAAATATGATATTATGAATTTTAAAGAAAAAATATGTAATTTCATTGTTATTAAGGGGTATACATGAAAATACCCTATTCAATTAAGCTAGCTTAAGTACACAACAGTGAATCAGGAACTGAGATCTGTTACTTTAATTAGAGCAACAGCAAAGGAGAATAAAAAGGATTACAAAATACATGCATAGTTTTGATATAAGGTTACTGATGTAATAATGTGTAAAATAATGCTACTGTTCTTCCACATGATATGTAGTTACTTGCTTCAGTCCACTAGGGGCGGAACCAGGAAATTGTGTACAAGTATCATGCAATTTCATTTTATGAGGGGAGCAACTAGTAATAATTTTGGCACAAACTTAACATTTTAAAGGATAAAAATGCAAAGTTTCAATTTATAGAGGGTGCGCTTAGCAACAATTTCCCTATGCCTTCTTCCACCCTTGCGGTCAACAACAAAGCATTGAAAATGCAACCACAGCAAAAGAAAAAGAAAGAAAACAAAAGAAAATAGAAAGATGAAACTTTGATCTGACCTCTCAAAATTGACCTATGCCCTTTGTCACCAGCAAAATATAAATATTGAAACAGAAAATGTGCTCATGAAATTAGCTTTTGTTTTCTCCCATGTCAATTGATTTCTAATGGTACTTAAATTCTACTCAGGGATTTGATAAATACCTCCCAAATTCACATATAAAACTTCAAACCAACTTGAACAACAGAGAAATTACAAACAATTAACACAACTCAGTCAATTCTCTTCAAAAAATTTGGAACAAGTTTCAATTTATAATGTCATTACACTTATCCTCAAAGTAGCTCAAGAAACAATTTAAGAAATACAGAGCTCCGCTAATAAAAAAAAACATAATTAGAATATTTTACTTGTGGAGATGTAGTGCTTTCCCTCAGCTACATGATATCTATCACATAATTTCCTCAATGTTGCCACTGTATGCTGCATTTGATTTAACTTTGTGTCCATAAACATTGCCTACAATTTAATGACTTCATTATTTGAGTAATTTCACATGAGCATAATATATCACAGTATATTATCAACTTCCTTTCCAAACTCCAAACACAGTATATTATCAAGGCAACCCATATTTGATAAACAATTGTGTGCCACATCCTTGTGGGCGGTAAGAGTGGAATAGAGGAATAGAGTGGAAAAGAGGTTTTCTTCTCGCTGAACAAGAAAAGAATTGAGTGGAATTGGGAAATTGGGAAAATGGAATTGGGTTTGAACTTTTGCAGTCAAACTCAAGTTTTTTACATTTTGGTCCCTCCTCTATTCCTCTATGAGCCAATTCTCTATTCCATGAGAAAGGTGGAATAGAGGAATTGGCTTTTTCCAAGAGATAGAATTGGTTCATTTACCAATGCTCTGCACTCTTCCACGATTCCTCTCTTCTACCATTAACCGAACACGACTGGAATAGTGAAGAATTGAAGCCTATTCCAAATTTCACATTTCCTCACTATTCCTCTCTTCCAATGGTTTGCCAAGTGGGCCCTGTATGTTTTACAAACCAAGAATAGAGGGTAATTTGGCCATTCTTAAAGAAACAAGTGACATTTATCATTTGGAGTTGCATATAAGCTGTTTCAAGTTTTATAATATGCATTCATAAAAAAATTTGACAAGAAAGGTTGATGTTACCTTGTAGTTATCTCCATATTTCTCAATCAATTTACCAATGTGGACATGTTGCATCTTTGTTAGAGGTAGCAATGGCATGGTTTTACCATCTCTCCTCTTCTTCCCAAGAGCAGATCTTAGATCTACAAAAAAAAGTTTGCTCAATAATACTAACAACTCAAGAAGGATGACAAAATGTTCACCTCTTTATATTGTATAATTCAATTTGGAACAGTTGATACCAATTATATATGCAAGGACAATATTTATTGTAATACAATTAACAATAAAGTTGCTAGGTTGGTGTCAATTTATATGATCAATCTGAACCATTCAACGTGATTTTCATATGAAGATGTACTTGCAGAAAAAAAGTTTTACACTTTTTTTACCTTATTACCATTTTTTAGATAGGTAGTGATTTTATACCTATCTAAAAAAATAGTAAAAAAATTCTAAAAAATGTAAAATTCGATCTATAAGTAAATTTTCACAAAGAGATCATGTTGAACGGCTCAGAGCGATCGTTTGAACTTTGAAAATGGAATATTGATCCATAGTACAAACCAATATGTGCTATGCATAGTACCATAGCCTCATTCATAGTTACTGTAACACAATTAGCAATACAGTTTCTAGGTTGGTGTCAATTTGGATAAGCAATCATCGAATAACAGAAACTAACTACTAAGTACCAACCATCGTTTTCAATATCAGATCCACAATAAATTGGATCAAACTCCGACACAGGCGCCTCCAGTTTCTCCCGATCTATAACCTGTAGTTCATTGATCTGCACCAGATGGGGCGTTCTTGCACGAACACCTAACAAATTCGGGTTCGACACCACCCCGAACGACTTGTAGTTCTGAACCACGCTTCCCTTGTCGTCCCACTCGGCGGATTCTCCGGCGGCGAGGAGGCGGAGCGCCGCCCTGGGGATGTCGACGGCGGGCTTGAAGACGCCGGGTCTCCTCTTCGGAAGACCTACTTTGACCTTCGTTCGCGATTTCTTGTACTTTCTCCTAGATCCACCCATGGTGAGCTAGGGTTTTGCGTGCTAGGGTTTTGGAAAGGGGATGAGAGGGGGTTTGGGGGTGTTTGTAAAAATAAAGTGCAACATCAGACAGACAGCGCATAAGGATATATTATTGAAGCGTAAACTAGCGTAGAATTTTGTGGTGTTAAAATACTAATTGGGCTTGAATTAGACTTGAAGCCCATTATTCAGTATTAGAACACCAATGAATAGTCGGCCCAAAGCCCTCTTCTTAAAAGGCCGAAGAATCATGAAACTTCGTTCCAACAAGTAATTAGAAATTAAAAAGAAATTAAAAACAGAAATTGGGATCCTTTCTGAAGCTCTCTGTCTTTCTGTTTCTTTGGATTTGTGCAGAGCCGTTTAGAATTTTTGCCAATTCTTTCAATAGGTAGTTGCTATTGATGTTTTCTACAGTTTTTAACCTTATAGGGTTTTCTTTTCATTTAGCAAATGGTAAGGTTCAAGATTTTTAGCTGGTACAAATAAATACAAGATTGAATTGGTGAACTGTTTTCTTAAATAAGTTCAATATTTTTACCCCATTACTTGGTTTATGCCTACTTTAAACCATATCTGACATCAATGCATCTTAAGTGTAAAGGGAACTTGTTCCAGTTGGCCGCTTCTTCAGACATTTCTTTCCCTTTCTTTTATTCTTAGGGTTTGATGCTGCTGTTTAGCTTTCGCCTATATGTATATATATAATTGTACAAAGAACTTAAGGGTTGTTTAATGTAAGGCAATGATGTGTGAAGAATTATAGTGTGCTTTTGACTAGTTTTTGTTGCAGCTTGCAGATAATAATTGTACAAAGAAGATTTCTCAAGTAATGATCTTTGCTTTTCTGTTATAATTTGATCTGTCATTGTGACCTTTTGATCTCAGAGAAGATTTCTTAAATAATGCTCTTTCCAATGTAGGGTAGTAGATGATGTAATTTTAAATATCTATGCAAAATTTCAGTGGGTTTAGAGTAACTTTTGGTGCACATACACAATGCCATAGAAGCCTCAATGATCATTAGTTCATTATACAAATATGCTTATTGATTGATTAAGATGTGTTTCATTAATAGGTAAATATGTACAAAACAAACTGACAAGAGGAATATGTAAAAATCACACCTGGGTCCCTATAAATATTGAAATTTTGTTTTTCATAAGATTTTCATCACTAATATGAGTTTTATCATTTATGCAAGAATCATAGTGAAGAAAGCATCATAATGAAAAATACTATTAAGTATATGAAACAGTAACTGATAACAGAAAACAGTGAGCATCTTTTATTTCAAGGAATGGTTCTACTAACTATTGGGCAGAGTTTCCCTTGGCCAAGGCTTGGTTTGAGCTTCTTTTTGACTGAAGTCCTGGTAAGATAGCATGCCATCAGAAAACCTAAATTAGCTCAACTGAACCATAATGATATACAATGGTTGGTAATATTTAGTTTTTCAATTTTCAGGAATTTTGTTGTTCCAAATTGACCTGATAAATCCTGATTTTTATAATCTTATGAGTTTATTTTGTTTTACTGGTGACCAATTATAGCTTAATTACTCCAAAAAAAGGCTGTTAAGGTTCATAGATTGACAATAGCAATTGTAATTGCATCCATCATGTGTTGTTCTAAGTTCCCATACTATGTAAATTTGTGTTCTTTAGTTCAACAAGCACACTATTTGAAAGTTATTTTCTAATCACTTGCATGCAAAAATAATTTTGAATTATGGGTTTATTATATTTATATTATATTTTTCTCAATACTCACTGATTATATTTTTGTTCTTTGTGGAAAAAGAAAATTCATGGAATTTGGATACGGTGGCCATTATATAAGGACAACATTATCTGATATTTCAAATCGCACTTCTAATTCCTTCAGTTTGCAATACTGTATGGGTTTGTTAATTATTTCTGTTTCTAATTTGCTAATGAGAGTCCAATTTGCTAAACCTCGAGAGTAAAGTGGAGAGAGAGAGAGGGGGGGAGTGAAAGGGAATATTGGGTCCACAGGGACAGATATCCTCCGAGGTACCTGACTCAAGCAAATTGTAATGGTCGGCATAGATTAATTTTATCTGGGCCAAACTCAATCGGTGCCTATTAAGACTGTAGGGGGTCTGTTTTGAGATTCGTGCCATGTTAAATGGGCAATCCGATCGTAATTTGCTTGAGTCAGGTAACCTGAGGTGATGTGAATTCGTGTCCACAGGAGCATTTTTGTCAAGAAATTTGAAGAGAGATATTTTGTTTGATATTTTTCAGAAAATAAGATTAAAACGGATGACTCAGATATTATTCTACACAATCAATATTGCACAAGCTATGAATTCGACTTGAGATGGCTTTGCACCTATAAAAATAAAAACACTACAACCATTGATAAAAGGGAAAGGAGGCAGTCTGATGGGTATCGAATCTAATTTGGTCCAATGCTCGATCAGAATTATTTGATCCAAATCAAGATTCGCACACCCACATTCAAATTCACGGGACATTTTAAAATAAATCGTTTGCATAAAACAGATTGAACGGCTCTGATTGAACATCATGACAAATTTGTAGTGAGGAAATAAAAACTACAAAGGTTGTAATTGAGATGGATGTTGCTATTATTTTTGTTAAAATAATTAGAGAAATTTACATATATGACATCATAACTTCTTCTCAATTAGATATTTCTCCATCAAGACTTCAAAATTAATTATCTCCCCATCTAAATATAACTAAATAAAATATACCCATTTTTTAATTAAATCAATTAAAAACACTCATGGGCATATATCTAAGTTTCTCAAAAAAGAAAAATTATTCCTTTTTGAAATCATACTTATTTTTTTGTTTGACCAATCAAGTATTATGAATTTAACATGATAACATGAAATAAACATAGCAATAAATTAATCTAGTAACATTTATTAATCTCAATAAAAACTTGTACACAAGAACCATTACCCACATTTACAATTACAAGCTTTTACATAATTTAATCAAATGAAAACAGAAAACAAATATGCATATTCACTAAATAAACAACCTTTTCCAGTAATCTTTGCTTCTTACAGCGCATGTGACATATGCAACGCTGTTTTGGTTATATGGTTAGCTCTCTGCATGAAGTTAAAACTGCTCTGTGAAAATCTTTATCCAGCAATAAATAAATATTGAAGCGTAACTGGCATTTATTTGTGTCGTGCTAAAAATCTAATTGGGCTTAAATTAGACTTGAATCGAATTTGAGAAAGTTAACGAGTTCAGTCTGATGCTTGATCAAAACCGTGTGATCCACATTAAGATCAGATCTAACTCAATCTGATGCTAGATCAAAACCGTTTGATCCATATTTAGATTCGCACATGGTTCAAATTCACGAGACGGATTTTAAAATAAATAATATGCACAAATTCTAAAGCAGATTGAATGGCTTTGATCAGACATCATATCAAATTTAGTATGATCCTTGATAAATAAACAGAAAATGACAAGGGTAGTGAGAAAATAGAAACTTAAAAAAAAATCATTTTTGAAATCATACTTTTTGTTTGTTTGAACAATCAAGTATGGCAAAATTAACATGATAATTTTGGTTATTCCACAAGGAATAGAACACTTACAATCTAAACATAGCAATAACTTATCTAGTAACATTTACTAATCTCAATAAAATCTTGTACACAATAAGTAACCATTACCCACATTTACAATTACAAGCTCTTACATAATTTAATCAAATATGCATATTCACTAAATAAACAAGAATACAGCTTTTGACACCTACTTTTTTTACAGTTTCCAGTAAATACCTACACGGTGAAGAATTCCTGCCACAATTGCCCAAAACAATATCTGTGCAAAAAGCACATAGAGTAGTATACCCACCTTTTTTGAATGCCAAACTTTGACAAATACATGTTTTCTTACCCAATAAACCTGCCATCAAAATTAATTGCTAAGTTATGGAGCTTTCAAATAAAGTTGTGTCAAATATATGATAAATCCAACCTTTATACTTGAGTTTGGCTGGTGTGCTATCGCCTCAAAAATCAAATATATAGGCTTCAAATGACAAATTCAAACTGTTGAAGCCAATCTACTTCATGAGTAATACATTTACAAGTTAAATATACAAGTTCTTAAATTCATTTAGTATAAAGTGAAGAGGTCCAAAAATTATGAAAAATAAATGTATTAAAATTAACTTATAAATCTTCATCTTTTGACCACTTGACTTTATACTTATGAATTAAAAAATATTCTAAATTTTGCATGTAAATGCATCACTTGTGAAGTAGATCGATTTCAACGGTTCGAATTCGTCGTTTTAAGCCTATTTATACTATAGATAGCATGCTAGCTAAACTCTTTATAATTTTACCCTGTATATTTTTTTGCAAGAGTACAATAATTCGTTCTTTTTTAAAATTACTTGAGAAACTTGGGATTAGAATTTAGTACCAGTGTGTTATTTGTGCTTTTATAATACCATCCATTAAGAAATCCTTCGAAAATGCCTTCTGCTGCCATTACATAGACAAGCATGGCATTCATGCCTATCCACTCTAGAGGGAGAAAGAGATTACGCATGCCAACAATATCGACCTATAATTAAATAGAAATACTTTGAATTAGCTTTTCAAGAAATAAAATGAGAAATAAAGAGTGAGGCTATGGTACTATGCATAGCGCACTAGTCCGTACTTTGGATTCATATATCTGTTTACAAAGTTCAAATAGTCAATCTGAACCGTTCAACATGATTACCATATGTAAATGTACTTGTAGATCAAATTTTACATTTTTTTATTTTTTATTTTACTATTTTTTTAGATACGTAGAAAATCACTTTATCTAAATATTCTAGAAAAAAAATTCTAATAGATATAAAAATTTAGTCTACAAGTATATTTTCATATGGAGATTATGTTGAACGGTTCAGATCAACTGTTTTAACTCAAAAGATATTTATCCAAAGTACGGACCAATGTGCGCTATGCATAGTACTGTAGCCTCACTCAGAAATAAATTTTGTAGCAAAATTAATTTATACCAGGAAGTAGAACAAGGAGAAAACAAGTGCAGCAGCTCCAGCTGTAACACAAACATAGCTGAAGGAGTATAGTTGTTTGTTAAGTGGAATTGCTGCCATAAGAAAAAAGATATGTTAATTGTTTTCTATACTTGATTTACACAGGAAATTTCTAGATTACTTGCAAGATCAATTTCACAGGAATATGTTCATTTTATAAAGAAGCGTAACTTTTTGCCTCTGTTTCTGACTAAACCCTTTTTCTTGCAAACAAATTGATCTATGGTTGGCTTAATTGAGAATTTGTAAAATTTACCATGGCTAAAATGCAAAATAAACCCAAGAACAAGAAGTGCAACGCCCATGGAACTCCAATGTTTAAGTCTGTCCGTGTGTGCCTGGGAAAAATAAATTAAGTAAAAAAATGAAAAATGCAAATATTATTCACTTTCTTAATTTAAGTAGTGAAAGAAATTTACCTTGATGTGCACAAGAACATGTCCGTAATGCACCCCAATAATTGTACTTAAGATAGCAGAAACCGAGCTATCAAAATATTTATGCGCAAGTAAATGAAGCAGTAAAATAAAAGAGGACTAAAAGAAGAAGGGGGAATATCATGTATACCCCTCAGAAATCTCAAAATTACTTATTTGTGAGTTTTAATAGAAAAGTCAATAAATTGGGTAAATTTGTGAGTTGTTGGCATTTAGAAGGGTAAATATGATATTACAAATTTTCAAATATTGAGAGAAAAGTCCCTAAACTATTGAACTTGGCTCGATCAAGCCCCTCCTTCCATGAGCACTATATCATACTAAAGCAGTATAAACAAATACTGACAGGACACCGACATTTTGCAAAAATGGTACCCATGTGATATTTGGTGATGACATGCCGCTGATTATTGGGGCTTAATGTAACCAAGTATAACAATCTGGGGACCAAAAGAAAACTTTCCTCATAAATAGGTAACAGAAAAATATTCCAGACTTAGTATATACAGGTGGTATTTGGGGTTTCACTTTTTGCTTTCTCTACAATTATAATTTCTTGGATATGATAACTAGAATCTATGATAAGAAGGGCCCTGCCTACAGTAAAAGGAGCCAATCACTATCTAATATTTTTTTAATTTTACAAAGAGTGCAAATAACAACTATATCCTGTTATATGATACCTTAAGATACCTTAAGATACCTTCAGGTTCAAATGGAGCGAGGCACCAAGCTGGGGCGTTAGCCTTAAAAGGGCCCTCGTAGGGAGACACTTCAGTGCATGGCTACTCATTTTCATAACCAAACAAAAAAAATAATATGATGAAAAGGTATAGAAAGGGCAATAATCACAACAATATCCTGTTATAAGATACCTTAAGATGAGGCTATGGTACTATGCATAGCGCGGATTGGTCCGTACTATGATTTCATATCTTCGTTTTCTAAGTCCAAACAGTCGATCTGAACTGTTAAACAAAATCTCCATAAGAAAATGTATTTGTAGATTAAATTTTACAATTTTTACAATTATTTTACTACTTTTTTAGACAGGTAGAAAATCACTTTAAAAAATTAGTGAAAAATTCTAAAAAACTTTAACATTTGTTATTTATTAAGGGGGGTTGGATTATATAAAAAGTTTTAAAAAATTTCATTTCATTTAATTTCAATATACATAATTAAAATTTTAAAATCATAGGGATGGCTTAGCCACCTTTGGCCATGCCTGAGTTCCGCCCCTGTATGCATAGTACCATAGCCTCACTCCTAAGTAATTGATAAATCTTCTGACCAGCTGTTTAATTTAAAGCAATAAACAGTGTTAAGTTGCAACGAAATACATAGGTGTCTGAATTGTTTGGTTTTTTGTTTTGTTTCGAGTTTTCATCCGTAAAAATAAAACATTTGGTTGAGGCATAGTAGACCAGAAATCTTTCTAACAAAATGAAATATTGGTTTTTACAAAGACATAGTCAAACAAACAGAGAGAAAAAAAAAAGGAAGGAAAGGTACCTATATCTCCATTTTCAAACATATTCTCCATATAAAAATGCACTTATCGATCAAATTTTACATTTTTTAAAAAGATTTTACTATTTTTTTAGATAGATAAAAAATCACTACTTTCGGATAGTCTAGAATCTTTAGATCAGGTGATTTCTACCTATCTAACAAAATAGTAAAATAGTAAACTAATATAAAATTTGGTCTTTAAGTACATTTTCTTATCAAGATCATGTTGAACAGTTTGGATCGATTGTTTGAACTTTAAAAAATAAAATATGGATCTATAGCACAGACCTATGTGCGCATTGCAAAGTACAATAGTCTCACTCATTAAACAAAACAGAAAGAAAAAAAAAGGAAGAAAAGGTACCTTGGATCTGTGCCAAGCAGGATGCTTGTACATATGATTAATCCCTAACATTTTGCGGTCGATATAGCCTACAGCATTACAAGGTTGATCTAACTTTCCCCTTGTACCACATATCACCTATGTATAAAACTCTTTAAATTAGAGATTGGCAAATTCATGTATGTGAATTACATAGTGTTACTTAAAGAGTTCCACATAATTATCATTCTTTAGTCCCTAATTTAGCAATCCCTATAAAATGGGCAGTGATCATAAACAGTTGTGACGTGTGGTACAAGTAATTTCTATTTGAAATTTCACAGTAGATGACACGTTCAATGGTCATGTTGATTATCACTTCTATTGATGGTTTCTTTAAATAAAAATGTCCGAGAAGGTGCAAATAACATAAATCAAGATATTTCAAACCAACATGAAATCTTTCGGTTTTTACATGTCAAAGAGCATAATGGAGAAATTATATGACTTATTATTTCATTTACTCAGACATATATATTTTGCTAAGAAATTTGCCAGTACTGACTAATACTTACAACAAAGGTTGTTACGTACATTCAGTAAAAAGAGCAATTTTACCTTGAAAACCTTTCCATAGTCAGGGCTATCATCATATTGCACTCTAAATTCCCAATCAGGGACATATGTCCCATATAATAGTGACATGTAGATTATAAAAATACAAGCTGCAACAATCCTGCCAAACTTATGATGTCAAAGTTATTTCACCAAGTGTCACTGCTGTCAATTAAGTTCAAAAGTTTACTATACTAACGAGTGGTAAGTATACCATAAGTTGCATTTGTGGAGAAAGGGTATGTATACCTTAAAAAAATAATCTTTCTTAAGGTCTCTCTTCAGGTTTTTAGAGCTCAATTGCGGCACAAGTAATAATAATAATAATTGAGTAAGGCTACGGTACTATGCATAGTGTATATTGGTCCGTACTATGAATCAATATCTTTATTTTTAAAGTCCAAACAATTGATATGAACCATTCAACATGATCTCCATATGAAAATGTACTTCTAGATAAAATTTTATAGTTTTTAGAATTTTTTTTTCTATTTTTTTAGATAGGCAAAAAATCACTTGATCTAAAGATTCTAGACCATTCAAAAGTAATGATATTTTACCTATCTCGAAAAACAGTAAAAAAATTCTAAAAAATGTAAAATTTAGTCTACAAGTACATTTTTATTTGGATATCACCTTGAATAGTTCAGATTGACTATTTGGACTTTGAAAATGAAAATATTAATCCGTAGCATGGACCAATTTGTGCTATTCATAGTCCCATGGCCTCACTCATAATAATTTGGCTTAGAAGTGGAAGTACTTGCTGACATCATACGCAAAACCACTGTAATACCAGTAACATTTAAAATGATAAATATATAATATGAAGAAGAAGATAGACTTTGTATACCATTGCCGGTAGTATTGCCTAAATATAGAGAAACCGGAAGTTGAATTATCCTCAAGATTTGCTTCCTTGGTTACAATTTCCAAAATTGCCACTACTAAGTATGCAAAAGCAATTCTCTACAATTAAAGACAATATTAGCACAGAGTTCACTTAAGGAGACACATAAATAATAAAAACAATTAATGCATAAGAATACCTGTAAAATGCCACACCATCTAATATGCTTCATATCAACTCCATATGTTAGGTCATCAGGAGCATGTGAGTAACCCCCTGAAGATAATTTTTTAGTAAATTGCTAATTAATTAATATTCAAGTGCCTAGACTTGGCTTTAAGTTCTAATTACAATAATAATAATGAATGGTTTGCAAATGCATGTGACCTCTGAATTGATGAAATAAAAAAAATTGAGTAGGTGTTGCAAGATTGATTGATTTAATTTAGACTTGCAATAGGAAAGTACATTTCAATTACTTCCCTTTTTTGGAACATCTATGCTCATTTTCCTCCTGTCCCTCAAAATAAACATAAATTACATATGGCAGTATCTAGTTTACCTGTGTCTATACATTTCAATCCTCTAAGCCTAGTTTTAAACTTCATTTTAAAAACATAAACTTGTTTCTATACCATTCTAAATTAACCAAGTGGCACCTAGGCTACATGCAACGATTGTGTGTATGTGTGTGTGTGTGATATAAAGGGTGAGTAGCAGAAACCTTGCAAGAGAATTCCCCAAAACAGCAACTTAATCGTCCTGACTACCACTCGTTTCACAGCCTTGCCTCGGTCTGGTATTCTCTATACACAATTTTTTAAGGAGGTCCCAAATCCAATTCAGGAAATAAACAGAGGGTGTCAAAATCATTGCGCCAGAAATAAGGGATGAGAAAAGAAATTAAAATAAAAAGGAAAAATTAAGGACCTTGAGAGAGAGAGGAATAGCCATGCCAACAATGAAGAGAAAGAATGGCATTACAAAATCGGCAAGGTTGCATCCATTCCATGGCGCATGGCCTATTACCGGCCACTCACCCCCTGCTCCATCTACCAACACCATCAGCTGAAATAAAAAGAGAAAAAAAAAAAAGTGAATAAATGGTGCGACAATAGAAGAGTCAATTTTGTGTAAGAGTAGGGGTGATAATTTGTTTTTAAAACTTACACTTGAAATGAGCCAAAAAGATTGTTCTTTATTCATTGACCCCTTGGGGTATATATAGAGTTTACATTTTACAACCGAGTCCCTTGACTTTCTCTATATTCCTATTTTACGGATAGGTCCCTAAACTAGATACAAATACCAACACTTACTCTAATTCTTCCCTGTAAAGAATGCGGTAACAGTTTTAGGTGCTAGGGATTCAGAGGATGATTTGGCAATAAGGTCTGGAGACGTGGATATTGAGGAATTAACAGAGACCTTGACGCTTCAATTATTTGGGTGCTAGTTTACTGATAACAGGGTTCTTATGTCTCATTTGGAAAAGTTGTTTTTTTATGTAATAATATAGACATTTAGGGATGAAATTGTAATTTTTTTGTTTTGGTTCTGTAGTTTGTAATTCATCAGGCTGTGTCTGGTACTTCTGGTACTGGTTTGTAAGACTTTCTTGTTTCTAATGGAAACTGGTGAGGGATTTAACACTTCAATAAAAAAAAAATAAAAGAGTCAATTTCAAAAAAAATAAAAGAGTCAATTTCAAAAAAAAAAATAGAAGAGTCAATTTCATAATAAGATTTCTTGTTCTAGGATTTTACATTAAACAAGGTATTGTGAAAGAAGTTTGTATTGTTGTTAGAATTTGAGATACAATTTGATATAGTCTTTGAAGAAGAAATATTTCATTGATTGATCATACATTACATTGTACAAATTCTAGTCCTATTTATAATGGATACAATGGCTTACAGCCGTTAGAGAGAAAGAGACAATTGGCTAAAGAGCCATTAGAATACAGAAAGTATCAGGAAAAGGGTAAGTAAAAATTGAGATGGTACAATTTGTAAAATTTGTATTTTTGACTTTTGCTTAGTGTACCCCAAGATACCATCCAATTTGTGTGTTTTGTTTGTTAATCTTCAACAGAGATGTTCTGGCCAGTTGTCTCTTGTAACATATAATAACAGAACCTATCTGGTGATTCATGTTCTGAGATTACATGAAAATAATCAAAAGGAAGAAACCAACTAAAAATACATTTTATTCATCATATATGTCAACTTTGATTCGCCTGTTCAAACCACAAAGTGTTAAGTGCCACTTTAGCAAGGTGTATGTGCCTAACCAACGTTAATTAGTACATCTTGACAAATTGAATTGCTACAATTAGCAATAACAGTCAAGTCCCCTTTAAATTAAGTTTTAAGGAATGTATGTGCAAAAATCACAGTCTTCAAAAAATCAAACATACACTTTTAATTAATGGCCTAATAGACACTGTGCCCACATTTCCCTCCCAAAATCCTCCATCAATTTCTCTTTCTTATCACCGCTTCCTTGGCACAGTAAATTTCTCCGGTTACCATTGCTTACCTTTTCTTCCAATTTTACATCATACAAGAAATCTAATGTAAAAGTGATAAAAGGCACCTCTAATATACCTATAGAACTTAAAAGCAAAAGAAAAAGAGCAAAAAAAGGCACTGACAGCGACAGTGAGGCCACGAAAGATGTCGAGAGAAGCGACGCGCTTCGACCGGGTCAGCTTCGGGTGTTTCTCATCTACCTCCGTGACAGCGATCAGACGGTCATGATTGGTCTGGTCTTCTACGTCAGCGCCTGATCGACGAACGAGATCTTGACTCGCCATTGCCAAGGCAAGCGGTGGTAACTGGAGACGAGAGAAGGAGAGAAGGAGAGGAAGGAAGGAAAGAGTGTTTAGAGATGAGTGTGGAGTTCTGTCTCTTTGTTAGCTACTTGCCGAGTGAATTATATTAGTTAAGTAACACAAATTTTGAGTTTAGATACGGACCGTCCGATCTGTTTTGGCACGAATATTAAAGGTATCCGTGCATTGATTTGGTCGCGATTCTCATCGGATGGTCTGGATCTGAACTTACAGATTGAGTTACTTCAGAGAAAAAGGACTCCTTAGAGAACTACTGTTCAGTGGTCACAGGATAAAGTTTTGATTCTTTCGAAGAATCTGGATATTCTGTTGCAACTAGCTGTGTAGTGATGGTATAACAGCTTGATGTACAATGAATGAAATCATCAGTGAATAAAAGAAAATTTGATCTGGAGTGGAAATGTACATCACTCAAGAACTGTTTGATATTTTTTAAGTTTATTGATATAAATCTAGTAAGAGAAATTTTATTGTGAATTTTTCAAGTTTAAAAAATAATTAGAGAATTATTTAATAGCACGGCTTTGTTTTCTTGACCAAAAAACTAAATATTTTTCTAAAGTGTAAATATTTATATATTTATTCTCAAAAAGAAAAATATTAACATAGATATGTTATTTCATGCAAGGTAAAAACAACTTGGTGATGAGGAAAAAAAAATAATATGAATGCACTACAAATTTACAATAGCAAGATATTCTGAGGTCTTAATTCCCAAATGTGATAACTCGTTACACCAAGTGGCACTCTGTAACCCAACAGCAGACCGTTACGACGTTTTTCTGACTTAATTTTAGTTTATTTAATTTGAACAGGATAAAAGATACCAATGATTGATTCCTCCATAGCACTTGGGAGCGTTTTATATGACTTCTATTTTTTTATTATTCATGCATGAAAGATGCATATTATATGATGATACGATTTGATTTTCAGATTTGTTCTTTTAGCATCTATATTCCAACAACTCAAATGAGTTTCTAAATAACTGTTAATAACTTTTTAAAAATTAAAGTGTCTAAAATTTTTAATTTTTACATTCTTCAAATTAATTTTAGAATTTCTATTAAGCCACGTCAGCAACAAATTAAAAAAGAGAAATAATTTGAGCAATCATTTGGCCAACATGGAGTTTATAAACAGTTTCTTAATAAGAAACTTTACTGCATAGTTTCTAAATAAGAAACTCTCCCACATCTTTGAAACTGATTAGAAAATGCCACATCAGATTATAAACTCTAATAATACTACGGATGTAGATGCTCTTAGACCGTATCCTCTACAGTAATTCAAAATTAAATTTAGAAATTTGGACCGTTCAATTAGAATTTACGGAAATCACACCGTTCAATCAGAAATTCGGACTGTTAAAGTTCGAATCAATGTGATTAATTTAGAAATTTACGGAAATTTTTTGAAGTTCATGTTAGTTTAGAACGAACGATTCGGCTTTGTAATTACCAATTTGCAAAGAAATGCTTTGTGATTTGTTCCTTTTACACCATTATATTAACGGAAATAATTAAGAAGAATGAACTTGATTATAAAAAAATTGATATCATTTATAATGGACACAAGTTGTGTCAAAATTACAAAGTGCAAAACAAAATAAACAAAGGACCCAAAAGAAAACAGAAAATGCAATCTAGAAGAAGCACAAATCAAAATCTGTACTAAAATCTAGTGACCTAAACTCTGCAATAATAAAGATGAAGTTATAAAAGCGCCAGAATAATGCATAGCCATCTTGTACCAGTCACTGGTACCATGCATACATTCATACATACATAATGTCACACACACAGAGACATGAGAGAGATGAAGAATATAAAGTTTTGCATGATATATCATGAATATATTACTTAAAATTTCTTGATTTAAGTATCTCCAAACATAATTGGCTTCAGCTTTTAATTTTTATATATATTATATAATAAAGAATCAAAAAGTCATTAGAATATAGTATATATTTATTTTTTAATTTTAAAAACAAAATGATACATACATCTCTTATAACTATATATATTCATGTTTTTATATATGTTTTCAAATCTTGCTATGAGATATTAGAGAAAAATCAACAAATTTATTGAAATTATGTAATTAAAGTAGGTTTTGAAAAAACATGGCATATGATAACATATTTTATTTATTTTATAAAGTAAATGTTTTTAGAAAGTAGATATAAAGTTGTCAAACTCGAACATTTGAACTCAAATATATTATTTTAATATATTTGAAAGTTCAAGATATGTACATATCACATAATGCAGAAACAAATGCATTTAAGTTTGTGATTGAATTAGGATCGATTAAGCGAATGCAGTCGTTCGCTTGTGAATATATATTTACATATTGCAAGCTGACATTATTATGTTTCAATTTTCTATAAGTAATTTTTTTTTTGTAAATTTCTGTCTGGGAACATTAATATTTTTAAACCAATACATTCCAAATTAAATTTACAAATACAAAAACTTTTGTTTGTAATTTCAATTTTTGTCATTTCTAAATACAGTTTTTTTTTACTTTGTCATATATAGCAACATTTTACACTCACAGGTATGGCCAATTGCATGAAAATTGAATTTGAAATATAATTTAGATTTCAATTTTAAAAACCGTAAAGTGAGTTATGGAATCCTAACTTATTTCTAAAATGATTTTTTTATGGATCAACTTTTTCTATCAAATTTTGCTTGTAATTTGGTTTCAGAATATTTAAAAATCAATGATTCAATACCATTTCAAAAAATTGTAAAAAATCTCAAAAAATGCGTTTAAAATATGTTGCGTGAACAATTGATGCTTTTTGATCAATTTATATCGCGTTTCAAAACTAAAGTTATTCTCATAAATTAAAAAACATACATTGTCCTAATTTCCCAATATACATCAATATTTATGCAAAATAAATTAATAAAATAAATTTACAGTACAATATATACATGCAAATTTATATATTAATTTTCAATGTAGGACTCATTTCATTTATAAAATCAACAAAACTAGCATGTTTGCTCCAAATATTATCTAATACATGCAAGAATATATAAATATATATTTTTTGGTATCTTTCATGACCTGTAAGCCTTACAAACTTCCATTCCTCACACAGCTATCTAATTCCTTAGTACTTAGATCCAAATTCCTTTCCATTCTATTCCAGCCCTCTCTTCTTCCTAAATTGGCCAGTAAGTGCTCAATTTGCAAGCCCGGCTGGTCCCTATTTTGGTGCAGTGCCCTCAATTTGCAAGCCCGGCTGGTTCCTATCATGAATCATAGGCAGTCTGTGTGCCAATGAATCAACAGTTTCAATTGAGTCCGAACACACAATAGCCAGATTGCCCCCATAAGCTTTAAGCATTTTGTACCCCTGAAGTACCGCTATTGCCTCCGCCTCTGCTGGGTTCATGGCCTGTACCCTTTTTGATGCCCATTGTACCACTCTCCCATTAATAAGAATGTACGCACCAATACCTGCGAAACCATCTGGAGACCAAGAGCCGTCCGCAAAACAAATCGGGTTCGCAGGAGCCCCGGTGAATTGTTGTTGGTGATCGATGTTTGTACCAGTAACAGTTGGTACCGTTCTGCCCCCTGAGTACAGTGTCTGACATGTGAGAAAAATTTCATTGTAGTATTTGAGACAAGTGAATAGAGTCTGCTGTTTTCCCCCAATGACAGCATCATTTCTCACTTGCCAAATAGCCCACATCATGCATAGAAGTTTCACCCTGTCTAGTTCGGGAAGAATAGCAAAGAGTGATGTAATGATTTCACGAAACGTCCATGGAGATTATCAGACTTGAGTAAAAGTGGTGAGGCCCACCAGGCTGCTCATGCGAAGTTACAACTTACAAGTAAACAGGTTTTGGTCCTATGGTAAGTGATTGGCTCTGGTCATGTGCAGTTTGCACTCTTCAATACATCACTTCCAGATCTATGGCTTTAGATGGTTATCAGACAGTAAGAGTTATTAATTTTGAAGGCTGCCTAACTTGTTTTTCTTGGCTCGAATTCCCTCTTGCACTCATAAGCCACACTGTTCATGCACAGTGGCATATCACAGTTGTTTGTTTTAGTATTACTATCTGTAACTGTGTTTTGTTCTTGTTCTTAATTTGCTACTGGTATGTACAACTTCGGCTGTAATCTTTTTCTCTGAATAATATAATGCCTACGGGCTTTTAGCTAAAAAAAAAAAGATTTATGTTATGTTGTTTCTGTTGCTTTATGTTGATTTTTGCCTAGCAAATTGGGGAGGGGGGTAGCCAATTATATAAATGAAATTCTGCTTAAAAAAATAGACTTCTTCTATCAGTACTATTTATACAAAACAAAAGAAAAAGGTTCATTTAAGCGTGCTAGAACTACCCTTGTTCTATCAGTACTATATTGTGTTCCGATAGAAGAATTAAACTTCTTATATTGGTACGTCATATGCTACCGATAGAAGAAGGTCGTTTATTTTATCGGTAACGTAGTTCAGAACCGATAGAAAATGGTTAATTAATGTTTTATCGGTTTGGAACCGCTAGAAGAGTGTCAGTGTCTTCTATCGTGTTGGTTACTAGCAGTAGAGAATCCGATAGTAGATCTATTTTTGACCCGTTATAGAAGACTGCATTTTTGTACTAGTGAGTTTGTTGTAAGTGGATGTGAGTTTTTCTTTTTGAAATTATGGGTTAGAAGTCAAGCCACCCAACACAATTTCAAACATCTATATATATTATAGAGAATTTTCTCACTTTGTAGGTTTTGAACTCATGACCTCTCACATGAAAATCATGTGTCTTTGCCACTAGACCGTAAATGGATGTGAGTTTCTTGCTGCTTTGAGTAATCAAACTTTGTTTGATATAAACCCTTGGTAGCACCTACCAAGTTTCTCAAAAAAGAGAGGAGGGGTTTAATAGTCCAAGTGAGCCTTTGACCAATTATCAATTGGATAAGATGCATATCAATATCAAAATAGCTAGAGAAAGTTAATTGGTAATTGAACACAAAATGTGGTCTCCGACACTCATACTCCACGAACCTTTTAAAATTGATCACATTAATCAAATTACACGTGCTCCTAGCTCATTTATTGCATGTCATGTAGTGGGTGTTCGGCTGCAAGGTTTTAGCCTCCTTAGCTGCTTAAGCTGGCCGAATAGCTGTGCCTTAGACAGGCTTAGCGCACTTTTCTTAAGCTGATAAAAACACAGGCTTAGGCACAGTGCCTCCTTAGAGCTCCTCCTTAGCACCTTTATACATTCCAAGCTTTATTACTCTAAGTCAAGGTCAGTCGAACAACTTCTCCTGCCTGTTAGAAAGTCATTTCAAATAAAGGTAAATCAATTACATGTAGGTGCATGCATGGTCCCTATCATTACGAGTATCATTTTTTTTAAGAAAAAATTTCCAGTGTACTCATCAAAACTTTCAAAATAGCCAATTTTCCTTTCAAAATATTGAAATTTCTTATTTCCCCATTCTAAATTGAAATTCTTTCTTGTTTCTCCATGTGTTGATTAAATTTTATAATTTAAGCTTGTTTATAATTTATTTTATTTTGAAGTTAAAATGTCTATTTTACCCCTCTCCTTTCTCCTTATTCACCCCATCTTTTACAAAGATGCTTTTAGCTAGAAATGGTGATTTGAGAGAAAAATAGAGAGAACTTCAAATTTATAACTAAACAAACTAAAACATTTCTTCTACAAAGATGGGGTGAAGGAGAAAGAAGAGGGACAAAACAGACATTTATGTTTTAAAATAAAATTATAATATAAATTTAACTTAAAATTTCAAATTTAATTAACACATGGGGAAATAAGAAATTTCAATGTTTTGATGGGTAAATTGGCTATTTTGAAAATTTTGATGGATACACTAGGAGATGTGAGGTAATCACATTAATTGCACGTACAGTCCTCTTTTATTGGGATTTATTATATCAACCATAATTAAAAAACCACAAGTGATGCAGGAGCAAAATCAGAAAAATATTTTCTGGATAGCATCCGATTAAGAAGATTCATTTCAGCAAGCAAAATAAAAAAAAATATTTACTTAATTTAGCTTGATGGTAATATTTTCTATTTATATTTTAATTTATTAATTTCTCCTCTGGATAGCAGCTCCCTGTTGTCTAATTTCTGTTTTAGTGATTTATATTATTCTATGATATGTTATCAAATATTAGTAGCTTTCCTAATTATTTTCTGCATTGAGTAATAGCTATATAACCCGGCTTGTCGGTGAGATAAAAAGAACAATTTTTTTCTGGATATTATTTCCATAAAATTAAGGAGAGACGTTTCTCCCCTTTGTTTTGGAGTTCTCTCAATTTTTTTGGAGGTCGAATAGCCTATTCAGTACCTCTCATGCCATAATTTTTTCGCTACTAACCGTGTGGTTTTCCGTAAAATAACCCTATACCAAATAGGCTATTCGGTACATGCATGTTTTTTTTAGTTTTCACTGTCATATTTTTTTGTTAAATAATTAGAATTTGATTTTAGGGTTTGCTTAAAAATACTCTTTTCTTGTTCATGTCATCATAAGTTAATTAAAATATAATATTTTCGTATATGTTATTATAAAATATTATAATAACATGGATGCAACATAAGTCTTCATCTTGTAATTTGACCGATCATAAGTGATCATCTTATTATTATAATATATGGCAATTTAAATATAGAAGTGTCAAAATTCCTCAATTTGGACAATCCATCTAGTCTCCTCTAAGGCTCTGTTAATACCAAAAAAAAAAAATTACAGTGAAAGAAGAAAGAAGAGAGAACAGAAGAGGAGAGAAAACCGTAGTTCAAAATTGGAGTAAAAGAGTTGGGACCGAATAAGCTATTGGGTACATGGACGATATGAGTTTCTATGGTGGGACCGAATAGCGTATTCGGTACATGGGGAATACGGATCTTCTGTGGACACTGTCAAATAAAAAGATAAAAATGGAAGGTACCGAATAAACTATTCAGTACCCCTTAGATTTAAACGGAAGTTGCTGATCGAAAATCTTGTTTGATACCTACATATGGTTTTTGTAAAAACAAAACCATCATTTTGGATCTCTAACTTGTGGTTTTTTAATTATGGTTTATAAAAAAAATTCCTTTTATTGCTGTCATGTGAAGTTTACTATTGTCTCACGTGAAAAAAAAAAAATAAGATAATCAATGACATTAATTGATGTGCATGACATCCATAAGTACCATTTACCAAATCTTTTGTTCAAACTGGTTTTCAAACAAGTTATATAATTTTTTTGATGAAATATTAATTGGCCGTTAGTTAAAATACTGTGCTACTTTCGAAATATCTAAAATCAAACAAATTAATTACTATTTGCCGCGTGATATGTGCGTTATGAAAGGTACGGAAAGACAGCAAAGGTGGGTATATATAGTGCCAAAACTATAACAATGACTATTGTGTCTTTTATAACTGCCTTATACCTTGTGATAATCGTGAGAATAAGCTAGTCCACAAGAAAAACGCTATATTCTTTGCAAGTACACTCCTCTATTATTGCTGCCATGTGAAGTTTACTATTGTCTAGGGGTGTCAATACATACGATACGGGTTGGGTGTAAGATTTTTAATATCCATACCCACTAATAATTTATCTTACCCATACTCTATCCTTACCTATTAAGAATTGATTTTACCTGTTAAAATTATCGGGTAACGAAACGGCAGCAGGTGAATAACGAATAATACTAATATAATAATTAATTTTAATATATTTTACAAAAATAACATCAAAACTCATTCATTTCACACATATGCAATCACATTGCTATTAAAAAAAATGTTCAATCAATTCCAACTAAATTGTTTTTTTTTGTAAAGCAAGAGAATTTAAAAACACGAATATCTTTTCGAACAAATTCAGTTATTTAACTAAATAACAAAACATGTAAATGAAGGGAACGAATTTTTTTTTACCATCACTAATTATTACTCAAACAATATCATATAATTTATTTTATATAATTACCCTATTGGGTAACGGGTACCAAATAGCCTTTACCTGTACCCTTATCCGTTTAGCTAACGAAAAAAATCTTTACTCATACCCATACCCGATAAGCTAATGAAAAAAAATCATACCCATATCCGCCTTATTGAATACGGTATGGGTCGGGTAAACGGTTAAAAGGGTATCATTGACACCCCTACTATTGTCCCACGTGGAAGAAAAAAACGTAATCAATGATTTACCAAAGCTTTAATTTGTTCTAAATATAGTATGATCTTGGTGGACTATGTGTAGGAGAGTTGTTAGGTAATCTTACCATGTGTTACATGTGTAGAAGAGTTGTTAGGTAATCAGACTATATATCTATAAATGGACGAGTAGTCTAGCAATCTGAAATTTTATATATACACAGCCACAAGTGTCTCCTACAATTTAATTACAGCTCCTTGCATAAATGGCTCTAACCTTTGCTCTTCCATCTTTCATCCCGGTTCGCCAGAAACAAATGAGAGTGATTTCATGTAGGTTCCGTATTTACGCAAATTTACAATCTACAAGGTTCGAGCGACGGTCGGGACACTTTCAACCTACCATTTGGAGTGATAACTTCATCCAATCATTAAATAGTGGAAACAAACATGTAAGCAAATAAACTGTTCATGAAGCTTAGCTGTATCTAAATTAAGAAACTCCTTAAGCTGTATGTTTCTGTTTTTGTACATGAAGGAGGGTAAAAAGATGGAAAGATTTCGCAAGCTCAAGAAAGAGGTGAGTGAAATGATATACAAGGAAGAGTTGCTCAGGGATAAATTAGAGCTTGTTGATGCCTTGCAACAGCTCGGAGTCGCATATCATTTCAAGAACGAGATAAACTGTGTGCTTACCAACATCCATGAATCAATGGGATCTGCAATGCCTGATGACCTTTATGAAGTATCACTTCTTTTCAGACTGTTGAGGATGCATGGATTTAGCGTACAGGAAGGTATATTTTTTGTATCCTTTTATATTTCTAAGACGAGATTTAGTTGTCAACTATTGTATATTTCACAATTAGTGATTTAACTTTGAATGAATTATATATCAGGTTTGAAAGGTGGCGGAATGCCCTCAATAGTTTTAATAGAGAATAGTAGAAACACATTAATTTGTTGTTAGTTATTTTCATTAAATGAGTTGTTTTTAGAGTTGCAAAATATAGAGAACTAGTCTTTGGTATAGTGAAAATAATCAATATTTTCGTGTAGAAGATCAGAGGTCTTTCAACTTTAACCAGATTTTCAACTTTGTGCAGATATATTCAAAAGTTACTTCGACGGAAAGGGAAACTGCAAAGCAAAGCAATATTCAGACATTAAAGAGATGATCAGTTTGTACGAGGCTTCTTTTCTCGCAAAAGAAGGAGAAAAGGCGTTGGAGATGGCCCGACATTTCACAACCAAACACCTAAAATTTTTTTTGGAGAGCTCTATTGTTGATAATTCAGGGCTAAAAGAACAGGTTTCCCATGCACTGGAGCTCCCTCTGAATTGGAGGATGCAAAGTATTCATACTCGCTGGTTCATCGAGCAATACAAGATTGACGAGCAGATCAGACCTGCACTGAGGGAACTGGCTGTGTTGGATTTCAATTTAATTCAAAACTTGTACAAGAAAGAACTAAAGCAGGTGTCAAGGTAAATACAATTATAACACATCATAAATTTAATAAAAAAAAAAAAAGGAAATGAAGTATTAACATCTTTTTAAATTTGTTTTCTCTTATCTTTTGTCCAGATGGTGGGATGACTTGGGGCTTTATGAAAAACTACCATTTATTCGTGACAGGCTGGTTGAGAACTACATCTGGATTGTAGGCTTCGCTTTTGAGCCAGAGCATTCAAGTTATAGAATAGCAATGACACAGGCAAGCTGCCTGATTACAGCAATTGATGATATCTATGATGTTTATGGGTCATTGGATGAACTTGAGGTCTTTACTGATGCCATCCAACAGTAAGTGCTTTCCGAGTGTACGTAGCTTGTATTTTGATTTATTCTGAATAATATATAGGATACTTCAATTCTTAATTGTCAATTTATTTTAAGATGGGATGTCACTGCTACAAAGGGGCTTCCCGAAAACTTTCGGATGTGTATTTTAGCTCTCTTTAAGACCGTCGAAGATCAGGGTAACGAAATCTTGAAAGAGAAAGGGCTTTATGTTATTCCGCATCTTAGGCGAGCGGTAATTAATTATTCCACCTCATTGTTTTTCCTTCTGCATCATTAAAAGCAGGCGGAATTTCATGCTTGGCCCCCAAAAATCTTGAAACTTTGTATTTCCCTTCTAAAATTCATAATATCACACGAAAACTAACAAATTAATTCAATTTATTGCGTTTTTCTGTAAAAAATCATTTTAAATTTATGAAGTTCTCTTTACCATTTGTTAAAAAAATGAAAATATGTAGTCCATGTAAAAAAAATGTTCAATCTTCTAATTTGTCAGTTTCCAAGAGTAAATGAATTGGGCCAATTGGGCCAATTGGGCCAATTGGAAAAATCTGCCAAATTGTGACTTTTTGAAATTTAGAAGGGTAAATATGATATTATGAATTTTCAAGGGGGATACATAATTTCAATATTTTTGAGTGGTATATGTGAAATTCTCCAAAAATATAATGAAAATGAAGGCTGACTGAACATCTATTGGTTTTTTTGTACATTTTTATTGAAACAATTTGGCAGTGGAAAGATCTATGCAAATCATACATAGTGGAAGCAAGATGGTATCACAATGGATATGCACCAACATTGGAGGAATACCTTGAGAACTCATGGGTCTCAATTTCGGGCCACATAGTTCTTTCCTACGCCTACTGTATAAACGACTATGTTACTGGAAAAGATCTGGAACAGTTCTCATCTGGTTATACTGACATTGTTCGATATTCATCCATGATTTTTCGGCTTTATAACGACTTAGCAACATCCACTGTAAGTGCATATATTAAAATAATATGGATAGAACAAGGTAATAATAATGAATTTTATGTTGTTGCCCAAATAAATTTGGAAATGACTCAGACAGATTTTTTAAAATGAGGTTGGTATCAATATTAGGATCATAAACCATCTGAAAAAGACGAAAACAATTTCTTGTATTATACACCGCATTTCAAACAATTTTCTTGCATTACACATCACAATTCTAATTTCAGAATGAGATGGAGCGGGGGGATACCGACAAATCCATTCAATGTTATATGCGTGAAAAAGGTGTCACAGAATCTGTTGCTCGCCAAGAAATAAAGGAACTGATTTCGAAATACTGGACAATGCTCAACGGTGAAGTTGCAGGCCATTCTGCTTTTGAGAAGTGCATCAATAATGTTGCTCTCAATGTCTCACGCATGGCACAACGTATTTTCCAACGTGGCGATGGATATGGCAAGCCCGATAGTGATACCAAGGATCTAGTAACCTCAATATTGCTTGAACCAGTTAATTAACAGCATGTTTTCTTTTCTTCTTTTCTTGGTTGCTTTCTTAATTTCTTTCTTTTTCCTTTCAAATTCCTGTAATTTACTTTGAGAAATTACAGGAATATTGAGGTTAACTTCCTTTTTTTTAGGTAATTGTGTCCTCCTAAATAAGTTAGAAAACACCGCCATTTATAAAATGCACGGTCACGATCCTAGTAATTTAATACGCACACTTATATATATGTATCCATTACAATTGGAATTCATTTATATATGACAGAATAATATATGCACAATGAGAGAACATGTGCTTTTACAAAAATATATTAATCATTAGAGTAAAGCTAAACAAGAAGAAACAATATTTTAGAAATAATATTTAGTTCTTTGAGCTATTTGTTGTGATTAAATTTAAACATTCATTTCTCCAAGAATAGTGCACCACAAAAGAGTATTTTGAGAGGAGATCATCCAGCGGATTTAATAAAAAGAGAAATGAATTGAACTTCCATATTTCTTTTTAGAAGTAGGTTTTGTATATTTTCGAATAAAAGGCTATAAAGCCCATTTCATTGGTGAAATAGAGGTCAAGTTACATTCAGTTCCAATTTGTTAACTTCTCAAGAAAACAGTAATAAACTCCAGTACAGATACTGACACGCAGCACCAGCCAAAATAACCAGGTACTGACATAGAGTATCAGACAATATTGTTGGAAGTTTTTCGGAAAAAAGAGAAACAGAATACAGCAGAATGTTTCTCACAACTCCATTGATTCATTAACATAAACATACATGGTATTTAAGATGGTGCATATAACTAATTTTGCTCCCCACTAACTCTATTACAAGTGCTGCCATTTTTAGGCATCCACTAACCCCACTAACTTTGCTATAACTAACTATAACCAACTCACTACATGACAAACTAAATATAGAAATACCCACTACTTCCTGCACATGTCTAAACAGAAAATGCTGCCTAAGTTTAATAACCAGTTTATAATTAATTCTTAACAGAAATAAAAACTGCACCTAAACCGAAACTTCTAAAAAACTGTATTTCTTATGCACTTTGCTGGCTGACTTGGATTATTTTCAACAAATATAGCTTCCAGCTAAACTGTCTCCTCATCTGGCAGCCACTCTATATAAGTATTCAGCTTGGTTTTTCTTTAGTGTCAAACTGTCTAATTTTTCACTAAAGAAATAATTAGCAAAATAATATTCCTATTATAACACAACTCATTCCTATGTTTCCACAAGGTCCAGCATAATGCACTATATATCATAAAAAATCTTTATTGTCTATTTTACTAAAGAATAACGTGTAGAATGTGTGTTTTTTATACACTGTTTTACTTTAAAATCCGTGAATGATGTATTTTGGCGAAAAAAAAACTGTGCCGAATTAGTGTTTTTATACACTGTTCGAAAACCAAACAATCAAGCACTCATTTGAGAGGTCAATGATGATATTTTTTCACAAGTAATCATCATATAGAATTTGAAAAGTACACTAATTGAAAAGAATAAGTGCTATGCGCATAAAGGCTGAAACCAAGGGAGCGAAGAGATCCTTAATTTGATTTGTCTTAGATACAATAATGGAGGAAGAGAATATGAGCCAAATTTTTAGAATAAGAAAAAGAGCTGACAAATTTACATGGTGTATAGAGGATTAGGTTGAAATTTGAAAGAGGAAAAGAACTAATTTTATTGATTTTTGATATGATTTCAATCTCTTACACAGTGCTTATTATTTATATGCCACATAATTTACCTAATCTACCACAGAACAATATAGAAGCACACATAATTCACTTAATACTTACATATATAATTAGGAGTATATATGTTTTGTATGCATGATCATTTTGAAGTGTGGCAGTTCGCTGCCTGTGCTGATGAGCTTTCTTGCTGGAGGACAGGTAGAACCATTCGGGTGATGTACACATGGACTGGAACCACCGCCACCGCCACCTTTAGGCGCTACTGCTGGCTGAGAGGCCATAACAATGAGAACAAAAAGGAAAATAAACTTGACCAAGGTTGTACTCATTATTTTATGGATAATACAAGTATATATAACAAATAATGGCTTTAGTTTTCCTTTACTGGCTGCTGTGAGGAGCAGCAAGAGAAACACAGTAGTATTGATTGGTCTATCATACTGATGAGAGACGAATCTTGTATGGAGGAAAGTGATCATAAGTCGTGCTTGTGCAATGAATGAGAATAGGGACACATGGCGCATCTTATGATATCTTATCCTCTCACCAGTATGATATAGACCAATCAATTAATACCACTATTTTTCTCTTGCTGCTCACACTGATTGGTCTATCATACAAATATCTGATCCAATGGTATCTTCGCAGATATTTCTGTCAGTAATACTGATACGTCCAGAAATAGTCACTTTCGACCCTCACGGATAGTAATCTATTTTTATAGTGTAGTCTTTCTTGACTGAATTTCATCACCGTCCTTCTAAAGAGAACTATCAAATTTATGTGCATGTTATCCCCCGAAATTTTTTTATTTGCTATTTTAAAAAAAAGTCAATTAACTCTATTTTTATCGAAATTTCATTTTTACCGGAATCACAGTTTGAAACTGCAATACCAGCAGAGAGTGACTGCAATTTCAAACAATGATTCCAGAAAAATGCTGCAGTTTGAAACTGCGGTACCAACTTTTTTTTTTCTTAAATTTGAACTTACTGTTGTCAATTTCAAATTACAAAATTTTAAAAAGAAAATTCAAAGAACTTTTGTCGCTTTTTTTTCTGGAAACTCAATATTTTAATATTTAATAGGCCAAATTTTATGGAACTTTTGTCGCTATGGTCTGAAAACCGAATATTTTAATATTTAATAGACTAATCAGCTATTTGTCGCTTTTGTCATTAAAACAAAACAAAAAAATCTGTCAAATAGGAACTGAATCTCCTGCCCCTGAGTCACTGAGACATTAATCTGAAGTGGATTTTGAGGCAAAACTATATCCAATATTTAAATGTCAAAACCCATTTCAGACTCACGTGTCAGTGACTTTAGAGGCCGGTGATCCGGTTCCTATCAAATAGGCAGCTTGGTAACGCAGTTTGAAAGTGTGGACCCATGTTTGATCTATACTCAAACTGCAATACCTGCTCAATGGATCCGTAATTTGAAACTGTGATTCTAGTAAACTTGGAAATTTTCAAAAAATATGATTAAATGGTTTATTTTTTTATAAATTGGTAAATACAAACATTTCAGTGTTATCCATATATAATATATATTTTTATTATTTAAATTGGTAAATAAAAACATTTCAGATATCTTTGCAGCTCAAAGTACTAATAACAAAAGAAAAGGCGAAGAAGCTGACAAATGAATAATAAAATTAAAATAGAAGAAAATTCAACTTGACAATGGATTTTATGGAAAATTCTTAAATGGGTAAAAAAAAAATGCAGTAATAAATTTTAAGAAATCCTACCATTGACTTGAACAGTTAAACGTCCAAAAGGCCCATAATAGATGACACAGCTAATTTGGGCCCAAAAGGCCCATAATGAACCATTAAAAAAACTGAAGACTGGATGAGCGGTTTCCAAGTGCTTAGAAAGCGTAAGCGGTATCTTAGTCCCACATTGATTTCGATAACAATTGAGCGCTCTGCTTGTTATATAAGTAGGCAGCGTTGGGTGTGTTTGAAAATCATGGAGCTGCGTGGTGAGCACAAAGCGAACTATTCTTTCGCCTTTTACTAAAGAATACCGTGTGCTCTCCACTTTTAAGCAGCATACATCAATTTTTATAGGGTGCCTCTCCTTTGAGCTGGCCCCGTGATTTTTATTTTTATTCAAAAAAAATATATTTAATATAAATAACCAGATTTTTAAAATATTTTTATTTTTAATCCAAAACGTTAGGAATATCAGCATTCCGAATTCTTAATTCGGAACGCTAGGAATTCTAGCGTTCGGAAATATTAATGCATATACGTTCGGACAATAAAGCATGTCTCATAAACCTACACCTAGAATGCACTATATGAAACCCTTAGACACTTGGCAAGTCTATTCTTGCATGTTAAGGATGAACCAACACTTGGCACCTCTATTTATTTGACTAATGCCTTGTTTAATTTATATCCCAGCAGATCACGGCGTCCCTCAGCCTATCATTTAATATATATATATATATATATATATATATATATATATATATACACACACACACACACATAAGGAGAGTTTCAATTTTTATACCTTATAATGTCTCATATTTTTATTTTTCTTTTCTAAATTCTAAACTATTGATCTGATGTATGTATTTCGTGAGTGATGCATGTACATGTAAAATTTTACAATTTCGAATTTATTTCATACATGGTCAAGCGGTCGAAAAAATAATAAAAAAGAATACATAAAACAATTTCAAAACTAAAATATAAGTTTTTTGACTCTATTAAAATATTAAAACAGGATTCCTAGCGTTTTGGGTAAAAATAAAAATATTTAAAAACCTGGTTATTTATATTAAAATATATTTTTTTTGGGTAAAAATAAAAATCACGGAAAAATCTCTGGTGGTAAGAAACTATCTGAACTGTGTGATCAATAAGAATGAATAGTCTAATTAAAACTTAGTCCATAGGCATTTGCCATATATAATATATGAGCAAGCTAAGTTGTGATGTGCTCACCAAGAGGAGTTAGTGAATACACTTTTAAAAGACTAAGTCAAACAATAAATTTAAACCGTTGAAATTCATGTACTTCGTCAGTGATGCATGTACATGCAAAAAATTTAAAGTCTTGAATTCATTTAGCACATGGTCAAGCGGTAAAAAAAATAAATATTTTGTAAGTAGTTTTGAAATTGTTTTATGTATTCTTTTTATTATTTTTTCGACCGCTTGACCATGTACGAAATAAATTCGAAATTGTAAAATTTTACATGTACATGCATCACTCACGAAATACATACATCAGATCAATAGTTTAGAATTTAGAAAAGAAAAATAAAAATATGAGACATTATAGTATATATATATATATATATATATATATATATATATATATATTAAATGATAGGCTGAGGGACGCCATGATCTGCTGGGATATAAATTAAACAAGGCATTAGTCAAATAAATAGAGTTGCCAAGTGTTGGTTCATCCTTAACATGCAAGAATAGACTTGCCAAGTGTCTAAGGGTTTCATATAGTGCATTCTAGGTGTAGGTTTATGAGACATGCTTTATTGTCCGAACGTATATGCTTTAATAATTCGGAACGCTAGGATTCCTAGCGTTCCGAATTAAGAATTCGGAACGCTGATATTCCTAGCGTTTTGGGTAAAAATAAAAATATTTTAAAAACCTGGTTATTTATATTAAAATATATTTTTTTTTGGGTAAAAATAAAAATCACGGGAGCTGGCCCAACAAATCTGATAAATAAATAAAAAATTTATATGGTTTTTCTTGTTCAGTTAAATGATTGAACATAAATGTTGAATCTGATTTTTTATTAAAGTTGACCTCTTGTTTTTATAAATTTTAAAATTAGCTAAAAGATTATTATAATTAACTAAATTGTTTTTATTTTTTTAATTAATTTATTATAAAGTCGTCAAAAAATATGACAAATAATTGTGTTAAAATTAACTTCTAAGTTTTTTTGTTGCTTAACATTATATTAAATTAATTTGAATATTTATAAAGTTTAGTACACATGCTTTAATTTTATACAAAATTAATTTGAACATTTATAAATTTTAATGAGGATGGTTCGAATGTCTTCATTTTTTATGCCTCCATCATGTCTCTATTTTTTTAATAACTCAAAATTTAAAATTTAACAGTCAAAATAAAACCGTTAGATATGATCTGCATCATTTTATCTATGCATGTGTATAAAATTATGACATTTCAACTTTGTTTTTGTTGTCATTAAGAACTTGTAAAAATGTATTAATGTGGATAATTTCTAGACGTTAATTTTTCGACTTATTGATTCACATAAAAATATAACCGAAATGTGATAATTTTTTATGAGCAAGTAGATAAAATAACATAGATCACATCTAACTATTTTATTTTAACGTTTATGACTAAAATTTTGAGTTATTAATGTTTTAAAAATAGAGGTATGGTGGAGGCACAAAACATAGAGGCATTTGAACCGTCCTCAATTTTAATATACTGATTTTCATGATTTGAATTTGTTATTTAAAGCCAATTAAGTTTTGAAGTTTAGTTTAAAAAAAACTTTATGAGCTTAAAAATATCCTAGTTCTACTCTTAATAACATAGCTTGAAGTATACTACCAAATTTATACTCTGAAGAAGGCTGACATTTCTTAAAGTTTTATAATTTCACATTGCTAATATAAAAAAAAAGTTGAACGCTATAGTCCATAACGTCCAGCATTTTTTTTTTAGAATTTGGTCTTGCCTTCTCAATTTGAAATTGATTTGAAAAGCATTTAATAATGAAACTGATTCAGGGGAAGCGTTCCCAAATTTGACCTTGGGACCTCTTTGAAATTTTGTCTGTGGCCAACAAATTAAGTTAATGTAAATATAGTGACAATTTGCCTGCTCCAATTTGTTTGTATTATATGTCTCTAAAAAATTCACATCAACGGCTTCCAAAATATCATATTCCTTTTAGGCTCTGTAGTTACTTTGCTGCCAGTGATGTACAGTTCATTTTGTTCTGTAATAATGGACCATCTACATTTGTTTAGTTTTTATTCCTGTGAAAGTTTGGATCTTGTGCCACCATCAAATAAATGAATATTTTAGACCAACCAATTTTAGACGTTATGCACAGTAACGTCCAGCTTTTTTTTTTTAATTAACAATATTGGGAGATTAGTAGTTGGATTATCTGGACGTTATAGTCCATAACGTCCCGTGGACGTTATAAACCATCACGATCTTCTTTGATTTTAAAATTTTCTGAAATCTTTCACCTTTCTCAATATTTATTTATTTTTCTATTAATAAAAAAATAGGCCTGTACAATCCTAGTCGGAGAAAATGCTCAAATTGTTCTCTGCACCTTTTTTTTAACCTCAGCCCTCTAATTCGCCTTCGATTTCCACTTAGTATCAAATTGCGAAAATGCTCATATTTTTGTTCTTGTTTCCTTTTAGTCTTGAGATTTAAAGTTATGGTCAATGTTATTTTATTTTATTTTTTGAATAAAATGGCATGATTATTCGTTCATTGATATGATAACAGCTAACTTACAACTTAGTCCATGATTTGTAAAGAAAAATTGAGGGGGACAGATATGAGAGACTAACAAAAAAAAAAAATATTTGCTGTCTGAAAATAGGCAAGGTGGATAAACAAATTACTCAAAAAAAACTAAAAATTTCCAAGCTGCATTCGTTGTTGGTGTAACTGTAAACACACTGAGTATATGCATTCATTGAAGAAAGCATGATAGTTTCATATAAAATATCAATTTTATACACATCCGATCAGATTGATACTCACTCTTGTTGTTTACCCTAAGTAATATAATTAACTCTAATATAAGTAAGCAGAGAAAAATAAACGAAAATATGAAGCATAAAAAAAAAAAAGACTTGAGCAATAATTTGATAAATGTTGATGAGTCCTGCGATAAATTGTGATTGATCAATCATCAGCGATGGCGACGGCCTCGCGGAATGGGGAGCATTCCCGGGCAATTGTAGGAAAGCCGACATGTTCTTCCGACTCTCACCATGAATTTGTGCTTGGGTTTCACCAAGAAAGGAGGCAATTTGAGCAACACCTCGCACACGCAGTCGTTGTCGACTTCCTGCAACCATCGGCAACATTCCTTGTTCGCGCTCGATTCATGATGCCTTTTCTTCTTTCCCCTGTTGTGCATGCATTCATTCATTTTAATAACCATTTGCTAGTTGTGTGTGTTTATTATTATATTAAAAAGGTCAGGGGTGGAACCAGAAAACTAATATTGAGGTGGATGAATAAATAAGTGTAATGTAATTTTATTTAATTAGGGAAACTAATAGTATTACATATTGCAAAAACTAAAAAAATTAATAGACAAAATGAAATTTGTTGTTATAGGGGAGACTTAGTCCTCTTTTGCTTATAAAAAAGGGAATCCATATCCTCTGAGGCAACATCTTATTTCTATTTAGATTCGAATTGTCCAATCAGGATCCGTGCCATTAATCCGGTTCCGAGGTGGAATGCATGGGGCATCTTTAATAGTTGTTCAGATTCGTATCAGATAGTACGGATCAAAACATAAATATTTTGTTACTTCAAAGGAGAGGATATGGATTCTAAACAAGGTTGATCACTTACTTGTGTTTCCGGCGCCTATGATGGTGGTCGTCATCATCCCCACCATGATCATCATCGTCACCGTGATCGTCATCACCACCGTCGTGATCATCATCACCACCATCATCATCATCGCCACCACCATCGCCGCCATCATCACCACCACCATCATCATCGCCATCATCATCATCGCCATCACGAGGAGCACCGTCATGTCGATGACTACTACCATTAGTTGCCGCAACAAATGAAGAGGAAATTGCCTCGGGTGATAAGATAGCACACGCTTGATTCGCCGCAGAAATTTGCGTGTAACAAAGTGGCCGTGTCGTCTGCGAGACACTTACTTCAAGCAAGTTGGCCATGGCAAAGAATACAAGGATCAACAAATAACTTCTAATTACTACACTCCTCTCCATTACTATAGATGTTTTCATGGCAATTTTGCTATCTTTGTTTCATTTATTTACAAGGCAGGAGAAGAAATGGTACACCTATTTATGGAGAGAGAATTGGATTGAAAAATAAAAAGATGGTTTATGCCTTAGTCAAATTCCATGCATGTGGTACGCTATATCAACTTATCAAGAAGAGTAGACAATTTAATTTAATTAAAGGCTTGTAGGTGCCCCATGCGTATTGAATGAAAGAGAGCAAAGTTCTTTATATAGTTTTCATTTTATTATGTTTTTCTCTCTTTTTTTTCTTTTCTTTTTGTGAGGTAATATTCTGTACATGGTCAATTTATTTATGGTTCTATAATTTTGTTTGTTGCCAGAAAACAGCACTTTATTTAAAAAGAGGGGAAATAATTTATAATAATTTATAATTTAGCATATTGTAAAGAAATAACCAAAAGTAAAAAAAATTAAAAAATTAATGGAACAGTTTGTATAGTGGAAATATAAATACAATATTACAACCAAAGTTCTCATATAGATTTTGCACTTTATGAGAATTATGTACACAAAAACCCAACATATCATTCAAAAAAAAGCACCAAAGATGTCACTTGTATGATACTAATCACTGGTAAAAACATATACTTAACTTCCAATATATTAAGCTGCTATACTAAAATAAAGAAGAAAAGTATCTAACACTGCTAGTAAGCATAGTGTAAGAAACAGTGCTGATATATATATAAATTATGGCTCTATAGCAACTCATACTTCCCCAAGCGCCTTTTGAATGTCGTTCTGAAAAAAAAAAAGAGGTTAAAATTATAACAATAGCCTAAAAGTTTTGTTAGATAGATAGAAATTATTATAACTTGTAGACCAAATTTTACATTTTTTGAAATAATTTTACTATTTTTTTAGATAGGTAAGAAAATCACTACTCTTGAATGGTCTGAATTTTTAGATCAAGTGATTTTCTACCTATTTACAAAATAGTAAAAAAAATTCTAAAAAAATGTAACATTTGATCTACAAATACATTTTCATATGGAGATTATGTTGAACGGTTCAGATCGACTGTTTGAACTTTGAAAAACGGAGATATTGATTCATAGTTCCGACCAATCCGCACTATGCATAGTACCATAGCCTCTTTCATATAAAATACATACTGTTTTTTCATGTTAAATACTATATCAAACTTTCTGAGGGGTAAAAATGAAACTATTCAGAGAGAGAGAGAGAGTTATAAACCTCAATGGATAAGGGTTTCGTCATGGTGCTGTATCTTGCTAGCACCTTTCCATCTTTATCTACAAGAAATTTGGTGAAATTCCACTTTATTCTAGTTCCATAAATGCTCGGTTTGCTCGCCTTGAGGAACTGATATAATGGTGCGGCTTTTGGTCCATTCACTTTGACCTAAATAAAATTGCAATTATATAAAAATTGTTAAATTGAATTATTCAAGAAAAGAGTCCTCCGTTTACCTCATTTTTTTCTAATTAACAGATAAAAACAGCAAGAATCAGTTTAAATAGCATAGACATAATACTATTCCATGCCAATATAAAAAATAAAAATTGGATTTGACTCTTTTAGTATAATTGCTATGCTTAGTGTGTGATGCGTTAATTTTTTCTTTAAAGTTACAAAATAAGAATTGAAAATATCAACGAATCCTTACTCAAAACTTATTTTACAAAATACAAAAAAAATTAAAACAAACCTATTGCTTCGTATTATCAAGATCCCAAGAGAAGTCACTATATGATTTAAATATGAATAAATCATATATTTGTAGCAACTGAAATCTCTTCTTTTTTCTCTAATTCATAGAAAAAAAAATCTGATTATTTAAGTAAAAATAATCGGATTTTACCTTCTGAAAAACGGGATATTCTGCTTTGTATCTCGTGCAAGCAAATTCCTTAACATCCTCACTTGAACCTGGTTCTTGTGACCAGAACTGGTTGCATGGAAATGCCAAAATCTCAAAATCTGAAATTTAAACAAAAACAGAAAGAAGAACGAAACATCTTAACACAATAATGGAACTGGTAAAAAACTAGCACTTAATATTTGCATTATGATATGTAACATCCATTTTGATAGCAATTGCATGACAATATTGACTGATACAAACTAGTACCAGTCAAATAAGGTATTGGTAACAAGTCTTATATATTGAACTTCTTTTAATTTTTTGGTTTAATTTGCCAACTCAAAAATTACTAACCAGTAACCAGTAAGGTAATCCTTGTTTTTGCTAATTATCATGATTAAGTAGAATCAATGAAAGGACGAAACTAACCTTTGTCTTTGTACTTGCTGTAGAGCTCAGTCAACTGAGTGTAGTTGACATCTGTAAAGCCACTAAAAAAAAGTAACATAAAGTTAGTTAACCGGAGAAAATAAATAGGTTTTACTGAATAAATTCTAATTGTTTATTCAAAACAAATTCGAGTTGCCGTTTGGCTCTGAGGTTAGATCCCTACATAAAAACTACCTTTTCTTAAAAAAAAAAATTTCTACAATATGATAAGAGCCAAGCCTCTAACTTGTATTTATTCAAATAAATAAGAAAAGTAACCAATTTTTTATGGCCTTGCAATTTGCAAATTTCAAAAAGTTAGGTATAGCCTATAGTACACAACCCCTAACACTTTTCATACTTTTTCAGTCTAACCCAAACTTTACAAATAATAGCAATAATATCCATGGTTTTGAAAAATTCACAAAAGTATCCTCAAAATCTGAATGCATGCGAAATATTCCAGGTATAATTGTCTTTTTTTTATTTTTAAATTGTAAGATCCAGAATAAACAGAAAAAAAAGGAAGAAAAGATGAACCAAAAAATAACTAATTGCATTTGTATCAGAAATCAAGAAGAAATAAAAGCATCCTTGAAAAATTTAAGATTTACCAGCAAAAGTCGAGAAAAAAAATACATCATTTCAGTAACAATTAACAAGAGATAGATTTTATACCATTTTGATGCAACATTGACCACAAGAAGTACTTTTCCCTTGTATGTGCTGAGATCAACTTCATTTCCCCTTGCATCCTAAAGAAAACCCAAGAAAAGGAATCTCAGGTTTTCGACAAAATAAAACGGGATTCATTTTATTTAGAGATCAAATATTATTTTCTACTCGATTTCTTCACTTTCCAGCAGAAAATAATATTTTATTTCTAAAAAAAATCAAATGAAACTGGTAGAAAGAGAAATATAGAGAAAAATAATGCTATGTAAAGAAGTAACAGAAAGAGAAAGGCGAAATTACATTGACTTTAAATTGGTGAATAGAGTTCTCGATCGGGACCGAGGCCGATGACCCCATGTCTCCTTCTCCCTCTCTGTCTCTCTCTCCTTTGGTGCTGCAATATATAAAATTGATATTTGTTTGGTTTTAGTAGGGTAATATTTGATCACAATTATTGATAGAAAAACAATAGAAACCATTTGATCAAAACAAAAGAACCAGATTTACAGGTGCTACAACATTATGTAAACAATTTTATTGCACTTGCTTCATAATAAATCAAATTATATATTCATATATTTAGCAAGAAGCTACAAGCAAATTCAATTCCTAAAAAACATATACTACAGCTATAATTTTTTCTTTCTAAAAAAATTAATAAACTCTAAAGGAATCTAATTAAGCAAAAAGAAAAACTAATAATTATTCAGCACAGTGAATACAATTTTGAAATCACAGGAAATTTTATTTAACATATACAAAATTTTATTTAACATATACAAAAATACTTAAAAAAAGAAGGACCTAATTGAAAAATCCCTCACCAATGAACCTTATTTGCTCCATTGAACAAACAAGTATTTGATAAAAGATTGCTACAAGAACACATCTCAACCAGCAGATTGAAGAAACAAATTATAACCCTCTAGGTATTCAATAACAATCAACCAAACTAAAAAAACTACTAAAACAATAATCTGACAGTTATATCTAAAAAACAAAGAAAAAATGTAAAGAAAAGGTGATTAATGATACCTTGGTGAGGAGCGAGAGGGAGAGCTCAAGTGAAAGGGGTTGACGATGAGGTCGAGATCTAAAGAGAGACACACTTACTGGATCAATTTAAATCGAAAAGAGGAACTTAATTAGGAATTGGAGCGAGAAAGAGGGAAAAGGGAACAGCGGGTCGTACGCTGATCGGTCGAATGGAAGTGGAACAGATAGATCTATAATGGAGACAAAAAAGCAATCAGGTTTCGTTGAAATGCTTTGAACATATTTCATCCAACCGGGTCTAAACCGTCTGATGTGCATTTAGATTCGTGC
Source organism: Carex parvula (assembly GCA_025461045.1). Lineage (NCBI taxonomy): Eukaryota > Viridiplantae > Streptophyta > Magnoliopsida > Poales > Cyperaceae > Carex > Carex parvula. Next base: position 598,464 of record JAJGRW010001213.1, read on the forward strand.
AAACTTTATTTTGGTACCAATCGGACGGCTTACGGTCGACTTGGATGAGGCTTCGTACACTGATCGGTCGAATGAAAGTGGAACAGATAGGTCGCTAATTGGGACAAGAAATGCTGGATTTCGTCCAAAGGTTTTGAACGTATTCCATCCAGTCCGGCCCTAAAACCGTTTGATCTGCATTAATACTCGTGCGGACGTTATTTTGGTGCCAATCGGACGGCATGGATGAGTCTTTGTACGAAGCACTTTGGATATAACTAAACCAGGACAAAAGGTGACGTTATTTCTGATCGGTCAACAGGGTGTTTAAGAAGTCTTTAAGAAAAACTCTGGGTAATGATATTGACAGAGAAGTTTCTGCTTCGTGCAGTACATAAGTTATACGCAATACTGTTTTGGTGCTATTGTCTGTGCGTTGCATGAAAAAAAAAATGTTCTGTCAATGTCTTTATCCAAACTTTGGGATTACTTGCTGAGATATACCTCTTTTATCTTCTGAAAGAGATAGATCGCTAAATCTTTTATCCTCTGAAAGAGATAGATCGCTTAATGGGACAAAAAGTGTTCTTAAGCTGTGGGATTGGCTTTAAACGACGCATCTAAACCGTTTAAAATCGATTTACTTCATGAGTGATGCGTTTACACATTAAATTGATAATTTTTCGAATAAATTTAATATAAAGTCAAGTGATCAAAAAATAATAAAAAATGAACGCATTTAAATTAACTTATAAATCATCTTTTTTTTTTACCGCTTGACTTTATACTAAATTAGTTCAAAAATTTAAAAATTTGACATGTAAACGCATCACTCGTGAAGTAAATTGGTTTCAACAGTTTGGATGCGTCGTTTGAAGCCAATCCGATAGGTTTTTGAGTTAAACTCACAAAGAGGCTTCATGAGCTTAAGAATACCTTAGTTCTACTCTATTTAGATCTGAACCATACGATTTGAGTTAAGATACGTTCATTCGATTTAGAACTTAATTTTTTCAAATAGCTCCGTGAATCTAAATCGTTAGGGCTAATTTTGATATAATCGGATGAGGCTTTGTCTGAAGCCTTTTAAAATGTCTTTAAGAAACTACTAAAAAAAAAAGTTTTTAAGAAAAATTTGGAGGTTACTTTCGTCAATAAGTGCTGAGGAAAACATTTTTTTTTCTAAAAAAGAAACAAATAATTAATGCATTCGTTAGGGTGTCCTTTTTTAATTTTTAAAAATGTGGAATTATGAATTTGTTTGACTTTTTGTGATCTTGAAGCATGATTATATTGTAAAATCATATGTTAACTTGGAAAAATATTATATTAGCATAAAATGAACAATCTATATAAAAATTGAATAATTTAAATCCCTTTTTATTATTTTTAAGTGAAAAAGTTGGAAATAAAAAATATTTAAGACATTGCAAGCACATCCTCCAAAGTAAAATTTGAACTTGAATTTGTGCTGAAATTTGACTTAAAATTTTTAAATTAAAAAGGTGAAAATACAACAACACTGAATAATGAGGAGGGTTCAAATGTCTTCATTTTTTGTATTTTCATTATGCTTCTATTTTTAAACATTAATAACTTGAAATTAAAAACTCAAACGTCAAAATGAAACTGTTAGGTTGATCTATATCATTTTCTCTATGCACATATAAAAAAAAAGTTCAACATTTCGATGTACATATATAAAAATGATAATTTCACATTAGTAAAAAAATGATAATTTAACATTAGTAAAAAAAATCATATTGGCATATATAAAAAATGATAATTTAACATTAGTAAAAAAATCGAAAAAATGTAAAATTTGGTTTGCAAGTACATATTCATTTTATAATCATGTTGAACGGTTTGGATCGACCGTTAGGATTTTGAAAACTCAAATATTGAGCCGTAGCACGGACCCAATCCGTGTTATGCATAGTACCGTAGCCTCACTAAAAAAAATTGTGCGTATAGAGAAAATAATATAGATTACATCTAATATAACTGTTTTATTTTGACGTATAAGTTTTAAAAAAAAAATTAAAAATTAAAAAATAAAAACATGATAGAGACACAAAAAAATAGAGGTATTTAAACCCTCTCTTGAATAATATATCACCTTAATTTGAATTTCAAATATCACTGGAAAAGTAAAGTGACAACTTGGTGGAACTGTAAAGTGTGTGTAGACAAGTCTGAAATCTATGACCAATGCTTTAGGTAGGCAAAAACCATTACCAAATTGAAGCATATATTATATTCTGTTCTAAGTTAGCGCACAAATTAAATATAGAGTAGAACTAGGGTGTTCTTAAGCCCATCAAACTTTTTTCTAAACAGGGTTTTTAATACGTCTTTAAGAAAATCTTTGGGGGTTAATTACTATCTTTATTAGTGCTGAGGTAATTAATTTTATTTCTTAAAAGGAAACAAATAATTAATACATTCGTTACGGTGTCCATGTTTTAATTTTTAATAATGTTAAATTATGATTTTTTTTACTTTAAACTTGTGGTCTTGAAGCATGATTATATTGTAAACTCACATTTTTTACTTGTAAGAGTATTATATTAGCATAAAATGAACAATAAAATATAGAAAATATTGAATAATAATTAAAATTTCTTATTTAGAATTGTTAAGTGAAAAAATATCTAATATAATTACTCAGTTTTTTTATACGGAAAAGTGAAAACCGACTATCTTTTCTCTTTTCCTACAATACCAAGTTTTTTTAGATCAAAGCTAACTAAAAATATATCACCTTAATTTAAATTTAAATATCATTGGAAAATAAAAGTGTTAACCATCCAGAAAACGCGACCTCTTTAAGTTGGCAAAAAACCATTACAAAAGTAAAGCTTGATTATATTCTATTCAGTTCTACGCTAGCTTCAATCAATACTTTGCAAAGGCGCATAAATTAGATGTCAGGTCTATTAAATAACTTCATATCACCCAAGGTAACTCAAATTTTGAGTTCAGATCCAAACCATCCAATCTACTTAGACACAAATATTAAAGTAACCCTATGCATTCCCTTAAGACCAGATTAACCCCGATTCTAATCAGACAATTAAGAACTAAATCTGCTCCTTTTCTCAACACCCTCCTATTCCTATGGGTGCGTTTGGACGGGTGAAAAATAATCACTAACCCAGATTAGCACTATCCTGAGCTATTATTGAGCTATTATTGTTCATTTGAATGTGTTTGGATTAACAAATATAGACTATTCTTTTATTGACTTTTTGTAAGTTTTCTCACTATCTATTCTACAAACCCAACAAAATGTTAAATTAACTACTATTCTCAATCTTGAAGTTAGTTCTATTCTTACTCTATTCCTTGTTTATAAAGAAAAAGAGACCAGAACATGCTTTTTTTTTCTCAAAAGAAAAGGAGTAGATTTGAATCCAGACAATTCCAGATCCAAACATAAAATTTGAGTTACTGCAGAGGATCTAAACTCAAAATTTGAGTTACTTCACAGGACCTAGTAGTCTTAGTATAAGTTTCACGAGAGCAGCTTGGGTCCGATGGGTTTCGGAACCGTGCAATCTGCTTTAAGATTTGTGTGCATAAATTTTAAAGCAGATGCTAGAGTTGCAAGCGCAAATCTTAAAGCAGATCGGACGGTCATCGAACCCATCGAACTCACTTTGAGTCCAATGGGCATTAGACCCAAATTGACCTCAAGTTTCACAGCTATAACCATTTGTTCCGGAAGTACAAATTCCCAGCTAGGATTTGATCCTTCGTGCAAATAATCACTCAAACAGTAACTCACGAGCAAACAAGTATCACATTAAATTTGTTTACCATAAAAAAATACACTCCAAGTAGCTCTCGATACAACAAAGAAACAACTTATACTAGTACTTGATCAAAACCGAGAAGTTTTCATCAAGCAGCAAAGCTACCAAAGCAAATTTAACAGCGTTTTTCAGAAACAATCTTACACATGGATTGTGCTGCCACGGCTGACAAATTTGAAGAACAAAATTGCTCCCACAGTTCTTCTGTGGCCTGCTCTGCACTCTCGGTGGTTTCTGTTGAGAAGGCACCATAGACCGAGTTCACCACGCACCTAGCTGCCTCACGTGCCTCTGGTAGTCGGTCATTTAGCAACTGTGATCCGATTTTGAGAAGTGCTGCTAGCCCGAATTCTTTCATTGTCTCATGCCCCTAGAAAAGGAATCAATTTAATATGAAATTGAACTCAAATAGTAACATTGACATACCTTTAAATGGTTTTAAGGGGTGTTCATTGGGTCAGTTAGGTTAAACCAAATTAAAATAGTCAAACCAAAATTTTACTCAATTTTCAAAAATATATCCAAAGTAAATATCAATTTGTTTGGTTAAACCCGAATAAGAGAGATTAGAGTTTAAAAGGTCAAAACTCAATACATACACAAACACATTTAATTATTATAAAAATAAGTTGTTGACATTACATGCATTGTTCAATTCCATACAAAATAGGTAGATGTTCAAAAATATTCAAACCAAAATATAAGTTGTTAATATTATATACATTATATATAAAGCATGAATTTGAACCATATAGAGTTCGGTCTTCTGGGTTTTGAAAAATCTAAACCAAACCAAATATAAAAAAAAACCAAAGGAATTCAAAAATTAAACAAAAACCATACCATTTGATCCAAACCTATTCGGTTTGGTTGAAAACCAAATAAACAGACCCAATGACACAAATTACAGCTGCGATTAATAAAAGAAGACTAAAGTGGTGCTGTTTCTTACCATCCTTTTGGTGCACTTTGAAATAGCGACAGCAGCTTTAGCCCGAATGCGGAGGTTAGAATGGGTAACAAAAGAGTACAATTTGTTGAGCAAAGGAAGGGGTGAAATGGAGGTGGCCATTGCCTCCAGTGCCTTCTCTGCCTCTTCACATACAAATCGTTTGTCTTGAGATGCTTTCAGTAAAAGCTGCAGCAGCTGTAAATTTCACCAAAAAACAAACTAAAATGTTAACAATATTTCACAAATTGCGTCAGTGTACCAGTCAAGGCTATAGAGTACAGTACTTTTTTTACCAGTCAACAATATTTCACAAATTTTACTCTTTTTAGAATTTTTTTTAATGTTTTTTAAGATAGGTAGAAAATCACTACTTTTGAATGGTCTAGAATTTTTGGATCAAGTGATTTTTTACCTATCTAAAAACAAACTTTTGAATTATTTTTCCCTTATAAAAAATGGTTGTTTGATTTACCAGACTATCAAATGCCGGGTTTTCTTTTTCTTTTGAAGAAAGAAGCGTGTGGCCAAGGCTAGAGAAGACATCTGTGCAAGCCATTATAGAGGTCTTTATAAGTGCACTTCTTGGATTCTTCATTGTTTTCACAATTACTGCCATTACCTTCTCCCTGATAAAGAAAATAATAACTCAATATAATATTCCATTCAGAACTATCACTATTTTATCCCTAGAGTACACAGAATTTGGATCCCCTAAAATAACTTAAAATTTGAGTTTAGATCTGGACCGTCCGATCTGATTTGGCACGAATATTAAAGTGTCCACAAGAATTCCAGATCCTAGTACACATGGTAAGATTTTTCCAATTGTAACAAGCAATGAAAGAAATATGGCCTATTGTAACAAGCAATGAAAGAAATATGGAAGGTTATCTGATAATTTCTTTACCAATACCATCTTGTCAAGTATACTAATACAACCAGGCAAACAGATTCTAACAAATATGCTACAAATTGAAAACCGACATGATATCAAAATAAGGAAAAGAAAAAAGTAAAAGAACTCACAAGATTGGGAGAAGAAGAGGAGTGTTAAATAATGCGAGTCTTCTCACATCATTAAGGGCCCCACAAGCCTTGACCCAGTCTTTCGACTCTAGCTCGATCAACAAATCCTGAAATCAAGATACAAATATATAAAAATCCTTCATAATAAACCTTGATAAAGTTAAAATTAGCTTGATCGATGTTAATCTAGCTCACTTGAATTTAAATTGAACTCTAGCCTCTTGTAAAAGACTAAAAATCAATCTAATTTAGTTTGCATGTAGAATATTATTTCGACATTTGAACAAGCTACACTGAAATTACTGAAATCAGAAATTCAATAACAGAATATTGAAGGCAACCTAAATAATCTAATTTTATTTGCAAAAGAGAGGGATTTTCACATAACCTTCACAAGAAAAAATTTAGCTGATATTAGGGGGAACAACAAACAGGATCCAAATACATCAGAGATGACTACTTCTCACTCTCAGTGACCTTACTTGCACAGATAAGAAACAATTCTCAAATTTAACTTGCGAAATTGCAAAAATCAAGTTTTCTAACCTGGATCTTAATTTCTGGATCCACCAAGGGTTTGAGATCCAGAGAAGAGACGTACTCCACCGATTGCTCTGTGGGATTAGCCGGGATCGCGATCGTCGAGTTCTCGTCGTTCTTGCACGAATCACGATGCACTTCTTCAAGCACTGTAGCTTTCGATTTGGCGGTCGGAGATGGAGATCCGATCTTGGCGATCTTTTTAGGCCGTTGGATCTCCTCAGGGAGAGCGTTATCAATCGATCTGAGCGCCATTGATTTTCAAAAACAAAACAAGAGGGAGAAGGGGTTTAGCCGTTTAGGTGTTGTTGAACTGCAAATGAGAGAAGTGAGAGGTACGCGGTGAGACGGTGAGTTGATTCGAATTAAAACGAGTTGGGTTCAGTATCAGATGTTAGTTAAACCTGGTGTAAGGTCTTACCAAAGATACTCTTATGTGGGCCACTGTGACCAGTGAAACGATCTGGTTGAGACTTAGATGTTAGTTAAACCTGGTGTAAGGTCTTACCCACGATACTCCTATGTGGGCCATTGTGATCAGTGAAACGATGGGGTTGAGTATCAGATGTTAGTTAAACCGGTGGAAGGTCTTACCTAAGATACTCTTATGTGGGCCACTGTGATCAGTGACACGGTCTTATAAATGAATGCTACATCCCGGAATTTGGACCAATAAAGTAACCCATTTTTTTTTAGTTTGGATATGGACCGTCCGATCTGTATGACACGATAATGGTATCATATGCATTCGGCATTCCAGTTTCCACCTCGGACCGGATTCTGATCGGACGGTATGGATGCAAACTTCAAATTTGCGTTACTTTGTTGCATTGGGACCCTTGTCCTGTGTGTAAAATTCTTTTGGGGTTTAGACACGTGGCAGACACTTTTTTTTTAGAAACAGATCTCGGTTGAACCTGGTGTAAGGTCTTAGATAAGGTAGTCGTATGTGGGCCATGGTAGTAATTGACACGGTCTACATATTAATCAAGGATGTGTTCTGTATGGGCTGCTTATTCATATCAGCTAAGGTAACAGAATATTTTTTCTTGTTTAGGTCCGGACCGTCCGATTAGAATCCGCACGAATATTAAAGGAGCTACGTGCATTCTACATCAGATCAGATTGATTCGGATTCTGATCAGACGGTTTGGATCTAAACAGAAATATTTTGTTACCTCAGATGATATGGACTCCTAGTGGAGGGTTTTTTTTTTTTTTTTTGAAACAAAAAATCCTTTTTAGGATATTTTTTTTCTTCAAATTAATTTATATTTCATGGCTATAAAAAAAATGAAGTTTTATTATTGTTATACGATAATATTTGAACATATAAATATATTTTCTATTTTTTTTGGTAACCGGCACAACATTCTTTTTGTTCACGAGAAACGAAACGAAAACTTAACTTTTGAAATAAAAAGAATGTTTTTATCTGAAAAGTAATGAAGATGACAATATTGCTTGTGTCGTATGTGTTGCGGTACTTTTTCCTAAAGACAACTTCCCTCCTAAAACCCGTTGCACAAAATGTTGCACAGAATTTGATTTTGAAATTTTTCATCATTATCCATGCCGCCAGGTCTGAAAGGACTTGAGAGTAGGTCCGATGGGCATCGGACCTACCTCGGTTCGATGGGTTTAATTACCATCGATTTGCTTTTAGATTCGTGCGAAATGCTTTAAACCCGTGCGTGTATGTTTCAATTTTCGTGCGCACAAATCTTATACTACATCGGACGGTCAGCGTGGCGTTGAACCTAAAAGTAGGTCCGATGGGCATCGGACCTACTCCGTTCTCGGTCTGAAAGACCAGCACGAATGTAGACGAATATCTACGGTGGAGATACACGAGCAAGGGAGAGCTTACTGACTTCGTACTGCTTTTTGAGTCCGAATGGGAATTAATTAAGATAATCATAATCCAATGAGATCAGACGGTGAGAAATTAAACGATTATTTAAGCTTTATCTTTAGAGATGAAGAATAACTATGCTTGGATTTACTGTCCACATTTCACTGAATAAGTAGGGCTGTAAAAAAATCGCTCAAACTCGTAACTCGCTTGCTAACTGCTCACTTGAACTCGTTCGTTTACAATTCGAGTTGGTCCTAACTTGAGTTGGCTGACTCGTGTAATAAATGAGCTGAGTTTGAGCTAACAACTCGAGTTACACAAATTCGTCACAATAAATCTCGTGTCCTTCTAAATAACTCCTAAGTTGTTGTTTGGATTGTTTGGATTATTTTTGAATTGTTTGTGTTTAGATAAATTTTTACTAGTATATAATTACAACTAAGAAAATTGACTGATTAAACGATTTATAAACGAGTTGTGAGCCAACTCGAGTTGGCTTTACAGCTTGTTATTGCCATCCGAATTTGAGTTGACTCACTCATTAACTTAATGAGCTGAGAACAAGTTGGAGGTAACTACTCTAAAGGGTGTTATTGTTGGATCAGCATCATTCAAAGAAAATGTATAAATGAACAATAAATAAAATGATAATAAATTTAATTTTATGGTAGAAAATAAAAAGGGAAAATTAATAAACAAACTATATATATAGGTTATAAACTTATAATATAATTTTTCGGCGTCATTATTATTGAATCATTGTTGTATTTATTTAAATCACAGCTGATGATGTAATAAGAAATGTAGCTTTTTTTTTGGTGATATATAATAAAAAACAAAATGTAAGGATATTCTTTTTTTTAATCAATATTAATTATTTAGGAACTAGAAAAAAAAGCTTGAATATTTTTTCTGCAATCCTAGTAGATGAATATTTGTGTGTGTGTGTCTTTTTGTTTTAAATCTAAACGCCTTGAGCGAGTATGGCCAGGGGCGGACCCAGAGTCATCCAGGGAGGGGGCAGCTGCCTCCCCCTGGATTTTGAGTTTTAGTGGAGATTTATTAGTTCTGACTGACTTTGTCCCCCCTGAATTTTTTTTTTGCCCCCCTCTGGACGTTTAATTTGTAATTCGAGTTAAATTTATGGTTAAAACTGAAATAAATCTGTTGAATTTTGATTGGTAAATAGAATTATAAGTCAGAGCATCAGAAATTACAAGTCAAAGCATTGGAAAGTATAAGTTAAAGCATTTTTTTTTTTGTTGAGTACCCAATTAGTTAATTAATTTAAACCCAATTAGGTATTAAAATACGATTCGATATTTTTTTGCCCCCCCTGACGAAAATCTTGGATCCGCCCCTGAGTATGGCCACATGTTTAGTGCATGTGTATTGTTTATAATGGATGAGATGAGGAAGAGATCAGCTGAGGAAGGCAAGGCTACCACTGGAGAGGGTCTCCAGTGGGGTGTGTTTTGTGGTTTGGGCTTGGGCCCACAATTGAGACCGTGGTATTACACAGTTCACCTATTATGACCTAGTAAAAAAACTAGGGTGTTCTTGAGCTCACCAAGTCTTTTTGTGAGCTTAATTCAAAAATCCATCGAATTAATTTCAAGTGACGCATCCAAACCATTGAAACCGATCTACTTCATGAGTGATGAGTTTACATATCAAGTTTTTAAATTTTCGAACTAATTTAATATAAAATCAAGTGGTCAAAAAATAATGAAAAATGAACACATTAAAATTAGTTTCAACACATCCTAAATAAGTTAGGTTCAATCAACCTATTTAATCCCACTTGAAGGGAGAGTATTGGAAATAAGCATATTAATTGGGGCACTTACCATACATCATTGGAACATTTTACCTTTATCATCCTGCTTAGTTAGAAATGAGTGAGTCTATGGTACTATGCATATCATGGATTGGTTCGTACTATGAATTAATATTTTTGTTTTCAAAATTCCAATGGTCGATCCGAATCGTTCAACATGATTTTCATATGAGAATATACTTGTAGGCTAAATTTTCTATTTTTTAGAATTTTTTTATTATTTTTTAGATAGGTAGAAAATCATTGTTTTTGGATGGTCCAGAATTTTTAGATCAAGTGATTTTCTACCTATCTTAAAAAATAGTAAAAATTCAAAAAATAAAAAATTTAGTCTGCAAGTACATATTCATGTGGAGATCACGTTGAACGGTTCGGATCGACCATTAGAATTTTCAAAATGAAATGTCTCCGTAGTATAGACTAATCCGTGCTATGCATAGCACCATAGACTCACTCAAGAATTGTATATTAGCTGTAATATATAGCAGTTTGTAATGCGTTTTGTAATCTGATAATTTAGGCAATTAAACAACGGCTAGTTAGGAGATTGATCTATATATATGTCATGTAATCACAGTGTAAATGAATGAAATTTAATTCAATCAATAAAACATATCTCTTTCAAAATTTCACAGTTTGACCTGGTTTTTCATTGTCCAGACGATGCTTCAGCTGAATCCAGTACTTGTAATCAAGGCGTATATAAGAAAGAAAATTGCATAATATATCCATTTACAAGAAATGAAAATCTGCAGACTGACCATACAATCTAGTAAATATAACTGGCATGATCCATAACCTGAACTTGCTTAAGAGATTATTCTACTTAAAGTTGGGTCAATATCTTTTTTCATATGTATGGACCTGCATTTTAAAAATGAATTATAATCAGAAAATGATGCTTAGTGATACTGGAATCATATGGTACATTACGGAAACATTTTTCATACAAGCACAGACAATATGTTTGTTCTTTCTGGTAGGTCCCTTAATATTCAAAGAAGAAATAGGAACTAAAACCAGAGAAGAAATAGGAAAAATTAAAAGCAAATTCCCAATCTAAACAAGCACCCATATACCCCATCAGATAGAGAAATATGAAATACACACAAGAAACCAACACAACAAGCAATCTAGCACAAAAAATAAAAAGAGAAGAGATTTTACGTGGAAACCCTTGCGGGAGAAAACCACGGGAGCACATCGCAAAATTACTATACTACTTGAAGTCTTTACAAATACAAGGTGATTAACAGGTCATTAGCACACTCTCACACTTTCTTACAATATCATACACTAAATTATGAGATTATCAAGTGTATTTGAATGAATTGAAACAATAGAAGAAATCCTAGAAAGAAGCTTGAAGAGAACACTTATTTTTCTAACAGACAGAGCAGCTACATTGAAAATCTTTCACCTCGCGATATGGCTTTTAATTAAAAGAGGAGATCAGTGGCTGTTTTTGCTCATTTCTCCACCACCACATCAAATGGCAAAATGGGCTTCGGCCCCATTTCATTTGTCTTTGTATTATAACAGACACCTTCTTTCATCCTACCTGTCCAATATTCAAGTAAAGCAATAGATCAATATCAATTAATTAATGCAACAAAAATAAGTTGAAAGAAAGAACAAAACAAATATTACAACAATCTAAAAAAGAGAACACATCTCAATCTCGTTATATGGTACAAGTAGCAAGAGATCAAATTACCTATGTGAAAATGAATAAATGAGGCTAGCCAAAAACAGTCAGCAACATGTTTCTCTCAAGAAAATACTCCTCAAGAGATGCATCTACTGCTAGTTTGTGAAGCATTTGTTGAACCTGTAAAGGTGTATTAAGTCAACATCAGATATCATATAATGATGACTCTCTCTTAAGAACATATATCATCTTCGTGCAATGGTAATTACTGTAAAATTAGATTTTATTTGCATCAAAGATGCAAATCAGCAAGAAAAGAAACCACAATGCATCAATTTTGTCTCATTGACTTCATCGAATACAATAGTGTTAAAAATAATGAAGATTAGGATCCAATAACCTCAGACCCGTTAGAGATTTACATTATTGGTTATTTTAGAAATTAAGGGAGCTACTATTACCTCCACCTTTATTTCTATTTTTAGGATATTACCGTTGTATAGGCAACCGTTAAAGATTAGAAGTAGGCACCTTTACTTTTAGATAAATAGAGCTACAGTGTAACAAAGCAACTACTGAAAATAATAAAATTCTCAGTTTTTCTTCTCTCTCTGAACTCAGAAAAATCATCATGGTATTAGAGCAAAATTAGAATCCGAATAAAAAACCAAGTGCCAAAAAGGCCACCCAAGTGCTGTTAAAACAGTCACCCAAAATCTTAAAGAGTCACTGTAACAGCCACCACAAAAATCTCAACAGCCAACAAAAGATCAGAATTCAACATGTCTCAACAAAACGAAAAACTTACTGGAGTGATGCTCAATGGAAAAAACTACCTTTCATGGGCCAGATCTATCACCTTTGCTCTCAGCGGAAGATCAAAACTCGAGTATATCACTGGAGCCAAGAAGAAACCACAACCAGCGGTGGCAGCCCGACCGACTGAAACTGAAACAAAAGACATGACAGAATGGCAAGCAAACGACCACCTTATCATGAGTTGGTTACTGTCATCCATGGAACAAACCATTGCCGATCTATTCTACTGCACAAACTCGGCCAAAGAATTATGGGACAAAGCCGAAAAACTATATGGGCATAAAAACAACTATGCACATATTTTTCAACTCCAACAAGATCTCCATCAAATAAAACAACAAAATCAACCATTCACTGAGATTCTTAGCCAACTCCAAAGAATAAAAGATGAACTCAGAATTTACCGACCTTCCACAACCGACCTTTCAGAAATTCAAAAAAGGGAGGAACAAGATGCAACCTTTCAACTCCTGGCCTGCCTGGACTCGAGTTATGAGGTCGTGAGAGCACAAATCCTACTCTCGGCACCGCTACCTTCTTATGACGAGGTGGCTGCCATGATTCAAAGGGAAGAGTCACGCCGGAGTGTCATGGTGGGTCCGCAAGCCAACGGCGAGGGACACGACAACCATGCACTCGCGGCCCGAGCTCCTTTCCCAAATCCCCAAAATCGATTCCAAAACCCTAACTCCAAATCAGAGGGAGAGAAGTGCACCCACTGCAAAAAACCCGGCCATACTCACGAGAGGTGCTGGTTCAAGCATCCCCATCTCAGACCAAAGAGGAGAGGATCGGAGACAGGGGGAGATCGGGACAAACCAGCAGCAAAAATGGGAGGCAGCGGCTATCTCCAAAACAGCACCGAAATTAGAAGGGGAGAGACGGAAAGGGGATTTAATACCCAAGGGGCCTTCTCTCCAGTTCTGCCGAAACCGGACACCTCCAGTTCTGCCGGGTCAAACGAGTCAGAAAATCAAGATCAAATGCAGCAGCTATTCCATCAGTTTTCCATGTGGTATGCTAAGAAAAATATGGATGGTATAGCTCTAAACTCTATTAAATCTAATTTAATTGATCAAATAATTTTGGACAGTGGTGCGACTAATCATATGTTTGGAAATAAAACATTTCTAACAAATTTAAGAATTAATAATAATGGTCAACAAGTTCAAATAGCAAATGGTATGAAAGTCCAAATTAATGGTAGTGGTACATTCAACCTATTTTCAAAAGAAATTAGGGGTATTTTATATTTAGAAACTTTTTCAACTAATTTAATATCAATCAAAAGGTTAACAAATGAACTAAATTGTAATGCAATTTTTTCCCCTACAAATGTCCAATTTCAGGACCGGAAAACCGGGAAGATGATTGGTGAATGATTTTTAGAAAATGGGCTTTATATTCTAAAAAATCAAGAATTAATTTTTAGTGCAACAAAGGAGTCATTAGATCAAGAACTTTGGCACAAGAGACTTGGGCATCCATCCGACCAAACTTTGAACAAGATTTTTAATTTTTCTTCAAAAAATTGTATTAATTGTGATGTTTGTAAGCTAGCTAAACAAACAAGACTTCCTTTTTCTTTGTCAATTAGTAAAAGTGAAGCACCTTTTGAATTAATCCATTCCGATGTATGGGGTCCGGCCCCAATTATCTCTTACAATGGCTTTAAATATTTTGTATTATTCATTGATGATTTCTCACGAACCACATGGCTTTACTTACTTAAATCAAAAGATGAGGTGTTTTATTGTTTTCTAGAATTTATAAATCGTGTTGAAAATCAATGTAATGCCAAAATCAAAATATTTAAATCAGATAATGGTACGGAATTTGTAAATAATAATTTTGCGAGTTTATTCAAACAAAGAGGTATAATTCACCAAACAACTTGTATAAATACTCCCGAACAAAATGGTGTATCGGAAAGGAAAAATAGACATTTATTAGAAGTAACAAGAGCACTTTTATTTCAATCAAACGTTCCAAAAAAATTTTGGTCGGATGCCATTCTTAGTGCCACATACTTGATCAATAGATTACCTAGCACTAAATTAGAAAACAAATGCCCACTAGAAATCATTTGCCAACGTAAGCCTAATATTGATCATTTAAAAGTATTTGGTTGTACTTGCTTTGCACATATCAAAAGAAATGATAAACTTGATCATACATCTACCAAAACAATTTTCTTAGGGTATTCATCTACAAAAAAAGGATACAAATGCTATGACCCTATTAATAAAAAACTACATATTTCTAGGGATGTTATTTTTTGTGAAAAAGAACCATATTTTAAAATTAGAGATGAGAGTCTTAATTCCCATGACAATAGTAGAAGCATTATGATTTTACCCCAAATAAATGCTCAAGAAAATGTATCAAGTGATAATTATGAAAATGAGCCCAACAATCAAATAGAAGAGATAGGAGGAAATGAGGATAATCATGCAAGTGAAGAAGAGGAAGAACGTGTTGTTAGAAGATCATCACGAATAAGCCAACCATCTACAAAACTTAGAGACTACATAACATACTCGGTATTGTACCCTATACAAAATTTTATTTCCTATGAAAATGTCTCTTCAAGTCATAAGGCCTTTATTACATCTCTTCAAAAGGAATTAGAGCCAAACAATTATCATGAGGCCATAAATGTCCAAAATTGGTGTAAAGCCATGGAAGAAGAGCTAAAAGCTCTAGAAAAAAATGAAACTTGGGTAATTGTTCCATTACCAAAAAATAAAAAACCGGTTGGATGCAAATGGGTATATAAAATCAAATACAATAGTGATGGTACCATATAACGGTACAAGGCAAGATTAGTTGCCAAAGGTTACACCCAAACATACGGTATCGATTATCATGAAACCTTTGCCCCAGTAGCAAAAATGAATACCGTTAGAATTTTATTTTCTATTGCGGTAAACAATGGTTGGGATCTTTATCAAATGGATGTCAAAAATGCCTTTCTTCAAGGAACACTTGAAGAAGAGGTATATATGACACTACCACCCGGCCATAAATTGGAAAAGAATTCTAATTTAGCTTGTAGGTTAAAAAAATCAATTTATGGATTAAAGCAATCTCCACGGGCATGGTATGGCAAACTTAGCTCCTATTTAATTTTTCGTAATTTCAAAATTAGCAATGCCGACCATTCATTGTTTACCAAAAGTAACGGTATAGACATCACCATTGTATTAGTCTATGTAGATGACATAATAATTACCGGAAATAATTTAGAAGAGATAAAGAAAATTAAACTTCAATTAAAAGAAAAATTTGAAATTAAGGATCTTGGATATTTAAAATATTTTCTAGGAATTGAAGTAGCATATTCTAAAAAGGGACTTTTCTTATCTCAAAGGAAATATATTTTAGATTTGTTAAAAGAAACCGGCAAGTTAGCATGTAAACCGGCCTCTACCCCGATAGATAACAAATGTAAATTAAATAGTGAAGATGGTGAACCATTAGATGACATAAACCAATTTCAAAGAATTGTAGGAAAATTAATTTATCTTACGGTGACACGTCCGGATATTGCATTTTCCGTAAGCCAAATAAGCAAATTTATGCACTCTCCAAGAACTTCACACTTAGAGGCTATTAATAGAATATTGAGATACTTAAAGAAAACCCCCGGAAAAGGAATTTGGATGAAAAACAATAATTCTAATACTCTATGTGGCTATTCCGATGCAGATTGGGCCGGGAGCTTCGATAGGAAATCGACAACCGGTTTTTGCACATTTGTAGGCGGAAATCTAGTCACATGGAAGAGTAAGAAGCAAAGTGTCGTGGCACGATCAAGTGCCGAAGCGGAGTATCGTGCCATGGCATCAACCACAAGTGAATTAACATGGATAAAGCAACTCCTTGAGGATATGGAGATTAAAATTCGAGATCCAATTCCAATGTTTTGTGATAACCAAGCAGCTCGACATATAGCATCTAATCCGGTGTTTCATGAGCGAACTAAGCACATTGAAGTGGATTGTCATTTTATCCGAGAAAAAAATCCAATCCAAAGAAATTGAGACACCATACGTAAAAAGCGAAGATCAATTGGCGGATATTTTTACGAAGGGCTTAGAACCGAAATTGTTTGAAGAAAATGTAACCAAGTTAGGGTTGATTAACATCTACACGCCTAACTTGAGGGGGAGTGTTAAAAATAATGAAGATTAGGATCCAATAACCTCAGACCCGTTAGGGATTTACATCATTGGTTATTTTAGAAATTAAGGGAGCTACTATTACCTCCACCTTTATTTCTATTTTTAGGATATTACCGTTGTATAGGCAACCGTTAAAGATTAGAAGTAGGCACCTTTACTTTTAGATAAATAGAGCTACAGTGTAACAAAGCAACTACTGAAAATAATAAAATTCTCAGTTTTTCTTCTCTCTCTGAACTCAGAAAAATCATCAAATAGAAAGAAATAAAAACATACTTACTCGAGCCCCGTTAAACATTATTTGTAACAGTTGCTATGCATGTATTACATGGTAATTAAACCTACTTTGTTCTACCTTTATAATTTTTTATGGTACACGATTGCTCTTTACAAGTAAAAGAAAAACATTTAAAAAAATTAAATAAAATGCTATAGTGTGGATATACAATACCTCATATGGTAATTATGAAATATAGGTTTAGGATGGTGCTGAAAAGCAAATGATTTTGCATGATGGAAACTACAGTGCGAGATCATTTAATATGCCAGATCTTCATACTTTTCCAAACTTTGTGACCCGTATCTCAGAAACCAGGCACCGATACTTCCCATACTTTCTGAAATGTCTCTCCAGGTGGGGACAACCTTGGATCCATAGTTCATCGAGGCTATGCAAACACTGTAGTAGACCTTCAGGAAAAACCCTTATCTTTGGGCACTCACTGATCCTAAGTACCTTAAGTGCTTTAAGCCCTTCCATTCCTTCTGGAAGATATGGCAAGTTGGGGCAACCATCAATGTAGAACTTTTCCAAACTGGCGATGCCTCCTATGCTTGTTGGTAAGGAATTCAAGCTTTCGCATTTTAAAATTCTCAACCATTTGAGAGTAATCATGCTTCCAAACCATTCTGGTAAGCATTGAAGTTTCGAACATTCATCAATACGAAAATGCAATAGTTGAATAGATGTTGTGCATTTTGGAATTTCGACCAGATTTGGACACTTATTGATAGTTAGATGTTGAAGTATTGGTAATAGCACTTCTGTGATTGACCTCCCAATTAGTGACTCCAGTCGTGATCCAAGAAAATTCGGACAATCATACACAGTAATATCTCGTAGGCAGTTCAAACTTCTGAACTCTTCCTCTGGCCAATAAATAAGATTGTCACATTCATAAATGTACAGAGTTTTGAGAAATGTAAAACACTTCCAGAACCACAAGGACGTACTTAATGGAATATTTGACACTTTCCACAAATGCAGCCGTCGACATTTTGTTGAAGTTACACTCGCCTCCTCCTCATTTGCACCTACCGGGATAATACTGTTGTATTTTTTCAAAACTAAATTGTTGAGAGACTCCCATGGTTGAAAAGGAAGAGATTCAACTCCCAACCTCTCACTCTCAAGTGAGAGGTTGTGCAATGTAGTTAATCCTGTTGCAAAGCATGACAAGTTTTTGTTTCCTTTAACTGTCATGTTCACGAGCGAAGGTACAATTGGCATTGTAGTCAACTCAGGGCAGTTGGTGATTTCTATTGTCTTTAGCTCGGGAAAATTTAGTGATGACTTGTTGCCAACTTCACCTCACACCAACTGCATAGCTTTGGCATTTCAGACAATACCATTATTTTTAGTGATGGAAAAGCTACTTGGGCATCTTCACCATCTTCGGCACTAGTAGATGTACTCGTGCAAAGATGTCTCAATTTATCCAAATGTTTTAATTTGAGAATTCGAAGAAAAGGTAGCTTTTCTAGTTGTGGTACTTTCTTGCACTCTCTACATTCAGTTATATATAGCTCAATTAGATTTTCTAGCATCTGGATCCAGACTGGAAGCTTATCACCTCTGTACAATGTGACATGTAAAACCTTTAACTGGCTGCAAGGCTTGAGAGCATTCAATACTTCAAAATCGCAGTGCAGAGCATTTGATTCTTGTATATTGAGATCAACGCTTTGATAATTGTTTGGCATTCCCCAACATAATTCCAAATCATCCAGATTTTGTTTAGCTATCAAATTTGCTTCACTTGCATCTTCGGCATGAACATTCCTTAGATTCTTCAGATGCAATTGGCCATGGAGATTATTCAAGTTTTTCAGCTCCCCGATACCATTACCGGCATCAGTGCCTACAATGTAAATTGACAGTATTTGCAAGCAATGTAGTCGCCCCAAACCTTCCGGCATGCTTTTTAAATTATCACAGTGTTCTATACTGAGATGCCGAAGGTTACTCATATATTGCATACCTTCTGGTAATTTTTCAAGTTTGGAGCACTTGGAAAGCCTTAGGGTCTGCAAGAGATAAAGAGTGGTTATTGCTTCAGGTAGAGATGTATGTTTCCTGACGGAAAGCTCCAGATATCTCAGGTGTTTCATCTTTTTGGGTGTTAAGCTAGTTTTCTCAATAAGCCTTACATTCAATTCTAATATACGCAGAGAGTTTGATTTTATAAATCCAATATTTTTGATAACGTTGTGATGGGATGAAATGAGGCTCCGGATAGAAGGGAACCAATGGATGGCTTTGTTAATATCTAAGGGAGTAGTTTTGATTGAAATGTGACGGACATCAACCATTGGCTGGTTAAGTTGTGCTGGTTCTTCTAATATGGAGAGACATTTGGCACCCATGATGGATTGAGCAAGGTCGTGCATCAGATCATGCATTTTGAACTTGGTTTCAGAGCAGTGCCCTTCTCCCCCTCGATAATTAAATTCATACATCTTCTTTGGAATGGGGTTGGGACGAACTTGCCTAACTTCCTGAAAAAATGACCTCCAAGCCAACTCATTGAATATATGGTTGCCTTTCATTTCAAGGCTACTGGACCCATCAGATGGAATAAATCCATTTGCCATCCAAAATTGGATCAACTTCTCCTTGTCCATCTCATAATCCTTTGGGTATACTGCACAAAAAGTGAAACATTGTTTCATGTATGAAGGCAAGTGGTCATAGCTTAGCCTCAATAATGGCAAAACATCATCTTGTTCCCAGATCCTGTTATCTTCGAGTACAGCCAACCACTCGCGTGCCTCGTGCTTATAACTCATTAAGCTACCTAGTGTATTAATGGCCAGTGGCAATCCCCGACAATTTTGAACCATCTTTCTACCAATCTCAACTAGCTCTTGGCATTCCTTTACCCCCTTGCTAAATGCCCTATTTTGAAACAGACTCCAAGAATCCTCCTTACCTAAGCACTCCAAATTATAACTCTCTACGGTACCCATTAGGCCATTATAGTATTCACTTTTCCGCTCCTTGTGGTAACTATAATAGCACTCCCCGAATCTCCATAGTTTAACAGAGCTCTCAGCCGCTCCCACTTATCGACTTTCTCATTCCAAACATCATCTAGCACCAGAATATATCGTTTTCCACTTAAAACTTCGCGCAGACACCTCTGGAGCAACTCCATGTTGTCAATAGGAAGATTGCATTCCCTCTTAACTAATTCAATGATTGATTTAACAATATGACCAATGTTAAACTCTTCGGACACACAAACCCATAATGGTAAGTTGAAGTATTTATTCACTCTAGGATCATTGTACACTAGCTTAGCAAGAGTGGTCTTGCCGAGCCCACCCATGCCAACTACTGGAACTACCATGAGATCAGCACTTTCACACCCATCAAGCAATAATCGTACTACCTTCTCTTTATCTTCGTCGCTTCCCACAACTTTTGATTCAACCACAATAGAATCAGTTTTAATCCGATTGGCCACTTGAAGATTCCGGCCATGAACAAAACCAAACCTCCCCATCTGTACAACAAGTCCATCAACCTTCTCCACAACTTTCTTCAACTTCTCACTCATCTTATAGCGAAGTAGAGCGGGATTTTTAAGAGAAAAGAAGGCACTTACATTGCTAACCTTATGGCCACGTCTCACGGCATCCTGACGCAGCTTCTCATAACAAACTCATCAAGCAGATCATCAGCCTCATATGCAACTGATTCGAGCTTCACAAGCCAGGATTTCACAGCCGTGTTAGAATTTGCTTGCTCCTCAGCATCGGGAAGTAAAGCCTGGATTTCGAGAAGCATGTTGTGGAGCCTCTCACGCTGGTCATTGATACCCCACATCTCCCCAATTCGCTCAAACAGTGAGTCACCCGCTTTCCTCATCACAACTGGAATCAATGTTGACAGCAATAAATCTGCCATTTGTGGTCTGGGAGGTACTTGAACGGACAAGGTGCTTTTATCTCAAATTTGATAGTAGGATAGTTTTTGGGAGAAAAGATAATTTGTTAAAAGGAAATGGCTGGCTAATTGCAGATGCAATGTGAGATAGATTTACTATGCCAGAGAAAATTTGTTAGGTTTCTCCTGGTCCATATACAATGTGAGATGCAAAATGGCTTTTAGGAAGCTAAGGAGATATGATATGTATGGTGTGTACTTTTAAGAATAGAAGGAAAAATCAGCCGTTCCGGAGCGAAATCTGGCTGTACCGTGCCAGAACGGTCCGATTCCAATCAAATTTCGATGAAATGCGAACTAAACACTCTCCAAAATTATTTTTTCCTCTGCGTGAATCGAACCTGGGACCTCTTGATGAGCAACCAAGCCAACTACCATCACACCATGCAACCTTTTGTTGCTAGAAAGCATAATTTAATTGTAAATATAGAAATTGTAATTTGTACTATATTGAGTCCATTCAATCACGGATTGAGCATTCTGTTGTTTTTTTTTTTTTGATTGGACTAAAGTAAAATAAAGTGATATATTCAGTTGTACTTATATTCTAAAGTGATAGAATATAAATTAAAAGGAAATCACTGATTGAGAAGATTGGCAGTTGCTGCCAAGTTTTGTATTAATTGAAATAAGTTATTACAATTTCATGCCTCACCAGTTCTCCTTTTCCCATGGTAGAAACCGGAACCAAGGACTTTAGAGTTCATACCATATTGTAACTATCTACTCCTATGTTACTCCGATACTCCACCTGGGGTCCCGTACCCGTATCGGGTGCGTATCAGATACAGATATGCACCCAATACAGCTCCGATACGTATCAGATGCGCCAACTGGGGTTCTCTGAGATAAGAACCATACCCCTTAACCACTACAATACCTCTCATTTGATGTTAGAAACTACTAGCATTTATATTTAACATATCCTACAATTGATTTTTGATATTTAATTTATATAATACAAGTAGTGTTGAATTAATAAAATAATTAAAATAATGAGGAGGGTTAAAATGCACCCTCCCTTTTGTGCTCCTAACGTGCACCCTCCCCTCATATCTTCATTTTCAAAGTTCAAATAGAAAATTCGAACCTTCCAACGTGTTCTTCATATTAAAATGTGCTTGGAGACCAAATTTTACATTTTTTGAAAATTTTTTACTATTTTTTCAGAATTTTTGATTAAACTAAACAATAATAAAAAATTCAGCAAAGTGATGATTTTCAAAAATTCTAAAAAAATAGTAAAGAATTTCCAAAAAATGTAAAATTTGGTCTCCAAGCACATTTTAATATGAAGAACACGTTGGAAGGTTCGAATCGACTATTTGAACATTGAAAATGAAGATATGAGGGGAGGGTGCACGTTAGGAGCACAAAAAGAGGGTGCATTTTAACCCTCCTCTAAAATAATATATATTAGCCGTATTGCATGCAGAATTTTTTAAAGTTACTGTATCGCCATATCCGTATCGTATCCGATACGATACCTGTACCCGTATCGATACCCGTACCCATATCCATGCAACATAGATCTACTCTAACAGCCAATATAAAAAATCAGAAATGATTATTTGATTGTAATCATTTGTCTAAACAGAAATTGTTGACAAATTAATTTTTTATCAAATTTTTCCTAATTTTTTAGTATAAAACAAGCTTCTGACAAAAAGTCTGAATTTCCGATCCGATGCGGCCGATTTCAACTGATTCACCCGATTTCGATTTCATGGTCAAAAGACCGATCCTGATTCCGATTTCGATTTCACGGTCAAAAGACCGATCCTGATTCCGACTCCGACTCCGATTTTTCCTTCTATGCTTTTAAGAAGACTTTTCAACTGCGTAGATATTCTTCTTTCTTTTAAAGCAATTGTATGGTTTTGGTTACCTACGGCCTGAAACATGCAAAAAAAAAAAAAAAAATTGTATGGTTTGGTTGATGCAAATGCAGAAATCAAGTTAGTGCAGCTTGAGTGGAAAAGAGAAAAACCAAAGGAGTATTTGCCCAATGTGCATAGGAATCCATATCCCAATGAGTTTGGATTCAGACCGTCCGATCAAAATCCATAGCCCATGCATTTCGAGGTGAAATTTACGAAGCCTCTTTAATATTTAGATCAAAGCAGATCGACGGTACTGATCTAAACTCAAATTTTCTATTAGCACAGGCGATATGAATTTCATGCGCATAGACACAGTTAGAATGAATGGACCAATTTCATGCATCAAATTAAATTGGGACTGAAAGGATATCTGGATCATATATCTGTAACCAAAATGAAGTTTTATCTTCTAGGTTTTTTGGGCCTTTGACAAGGCCTAGTCAAAGCTCAAACCCCATGATTAACAAATATAACATGCTCCAAAAAAATTAAGGGCCTTAATTGTAACAGTAATAATCACGGTGATGATGATGATTGTGTCAACACATAAAACATTGCTTCGGTTGAAATTTGAGCTAACAGTCCAAGAAAATCTCAGATTCGGAAATACAGAAAACTTGTTTCTCTATTTTTCTTTTTCTTTACAGCAAACATTGACATTTTTTTATCAACACAACGAAGAAAATCGATGAAACAACCGGAATTAATAATAGTATTCATCTATTTATCACATAATATATACTATTTTGTGCATTAACATTTTCTTTGAAATAAATGTATGGTTGTTTTTTTTCTTTTATAAGTAAAGTAATTTTCTTACCTAACTTTGGATCATTTTAAAAGAATGTATATATGGTTTTTAAATTTGATTCAAGAAAGTTTTTCCAAAGCTAATATCAGAGATCACTTAAAAATAAGAAAGTGATTGTTTAGCATAATGGTGTGTTTAATTCTAAAATTTATTGGATAGGGTTGAAACAAAAGAATTTAAACCATTAAAACGGATCTACTTCACGAATGTGCTTACATATTAAATTTGTAAAATTTTCATTTATTTAGTATATAGTAAACAAGTTAAATAATGATGAAAATAGATATATTAATATAACTTAGAAACCTTAATTTTATTTTTAATAATAATGAAAAAAAACTTAAGCTTACATGCCCCCCCCCCCCCCCCCCCCCCCCCCCCACCCCACACACACACACACACACAAAGAGGCACTTATAGTACCCTTAGGAAATTGTGGTACAACACTAGGCAAAGGCATCAGATCCCTCGAAATTATGTCGTAAAATAACTATAAAGAACAAAAAAGGAATGTCATTAATTAACATTAGAGCAAGTGAACACACTATCATATCATTTTTTCAAATTGGAATCTTGACAATCCTCAAGTAAATAGAACTATCCAGGGGCCATTCACTAAATTCCAGCTTTATTTAATCTGAAGTGTCCGAGCAACATTAAGTACAGAGGATGCAAAGAAAACAAAACATAAAGAAAGAAGGAATTGTTAAAGTATAAGGAACTTTCAACAACTTTTAAATAGAAAGAATAACACACAGCTGATGAAAAAACAAAAGAAAGAAAGAATTGGTGCACTATGAGATCCCAATGTCTCATGTAAAACATAAGGACCATGTTCCTATTTTAAACTTGAAGATGTTTCAAATGACAACTAGAATTTAGAATTGTGTGAGAGAATGCTGAAGCATATCTAACGGGTCTAGCGGTTTTTCATACCCTCTGCCTTGTCTTGCCTTGCCTTGCCTTCTATGCTTTGGTCATCTATTGGGTATTTGTACTATTAGAGAAAATTGTGCAGGATCTCTACAAATGGGCGGAGGCTCACAGAAGCATGTCTTTCATCATTCTTTGGAGATGAAGTGCATGTCCGAGATACTCTGCATGATTAACCAATAACTTGTTAAAGAACACATATATGCATGATTGTCGGTGAGTCAACTTTTGATTTGAAGATTCATCTCTTCTCCTTGAAACTTTTTGAATTTGTCAGTTAATTATCAGTTAACGGTCACCATCTTGGCCTATGGGCAATTGGGCACAAAAAAGAAAAACAAACGGCCATCATCTTAGCTCCAAGGAGCTTCTAGAAGCTGGACATTCAAATATACACATAATAGTTATTACATACAAATGTCTTAAAGAATGATCCGAAATATATATTGCTAATTCTGAGAATCACCTATCTAACTACAAACTCATGTATTAGTGAAAATGTCCCAAAAGCCAACAAAATAATTACCTTTGACTAAATCAGTCAAAAATTAATGCTTACCTATGAACAGTTTGCCCTGTTTTTTCATTGTCTAGAAGATGCCTGTTGAATTTGAAAGAGATAAAAACAGATGGAAATTGAAATCTCTATTATGTTTATTATGATTGTACAGTGTTGCTTATATAGCAAAGGGAAAGAAAAAAGACGTTAGAATTTCTAATGGTAGCCTAGTGTTGTACTGTAGCCTACTGTAGCCTATAAAATCAAAAAAGGAAAAAAGTTGAGTAACTTTCCTAACTAAGTTTAGTTGCTCATTTTTAATCCTATAATAGCAAATGATGAATTAAATCTGATGCTATTATTTAGTCCCTTAATCCTAATTATTTTCTACACTCCCCCTCAAGTTAGGCGTGTAGATATCGATCAAATTATAGGAACATTATTTTGAAATAAAAGTACTCTTGTTACTTCAAGTAAATGTCGATTTTTTCTTTCCGACACACCATTTTGTTGGGGTGTATAAACACAAGTTGTTTGATGCAAAACTCCTTTTTGTTTGAAAAAATTTGTGAAATTTTGGTTTATGAACTCCGTTCCATTATCACTTCTAAAAGTTTTAATTTTTGCATCATATTGATTTTCTACAAAATTATAAAATTCTTGAAATTGAGAAAATACTTCACTTTTATTTTTTAATAAGTATAGCCATGTAGCTCTAGAAAAATCATCTATGAATATGACAAAATATTTGTAGCCATTATATGATTCAATTGGAGCGGGGCCCCAAACATCCGAATGTATTAACTCAAAAGGATTTTTGCTTTTACAATAAGATAAACCAAACGGTAATCTTGTATGTTTTCCTAATTTACAAATTTCACAACTACTACAATCTAGTTGTTTGAAATCAAAAATACATTTCAAAATCTTGTCGGAGGGATGCCCAATTCTCTTATGCCAAAGGGTGCCTAATTCTTCCTCTTTTCTTATATTGAAGTTGCATTTTTCTTTACTCAACATATAAAGCCCATTTTCTAAAAATCCTTCACCAATGACACTCTTTGTTATCCATTCATGAAAAATCACATTTTTGGATGTAAATGTAATTTCACAATTTAATTCTCGGGTAAGTTTACTAATGGATAACAAATTTGATGTACAACCTTCTACATGCAAAAAGTTTTGTATAATTTTTGAAAGGAGACTAATTGAACCATTCCCTAATATTTCCATTTTTTCACCATTTGCAACAATTACAAATTGTTTGGTCTCAAATTTTTTGTAATTGTTAAGCAAATTTTTATTTCCAGTCATGTGATCTGTTGAACCTGAATCAAGTATCCAATTTGAATTTAAAGAATTTTGAGCAAGATTTGAAACAATACCAGAAGTTTTTTCTTGAAGCATCACAGAGAGCTGTGAAAAAAGGTGTCGCATTTGATCCAGGGAGAGTTCTGCCTCTACTTTCTTCTCTGGCGGGTCGGATCCCTCAACCCGCGGCTCATTTTCTTTCAGCGCAGCATACCCCCTTTTCTCTTCTCTTTTTTCTCCACGATATGGCTCCCCCTGTCGTTGATCTCCCCCTCTTCCAAAGCCGCCGCCGCGCCTACCATTTTTGGGTCGGAGATGTGGGTGAAGACACCAGCACTCTTCCTTCTTGTGCCCTTCTTTCTTACAAAAATCACACCGATTGGTGTGGTCTCCCCGTGTCTCCGATCTAGGGTTTGGCCGAGCGACGAAAGCTTTGGCTTCAGGGTTGTCAGGTGGTGGCTGAGGACCCATTACTACTCGCCTTGTCTCCTCTCTTTCAATCATTCCGACCACCTCGTCAAGAGATGGTAATTCGGCCATGAGGAGAATTTGGGACCTCACCCCCTCATAGCTTGAATCGAGCTTGGCTAAGAAAGTGAAAATATCGTCTTGCTCTTCCCTCTTCTTGATTTCTTCGATGTCGGCTGTGAGGGGACGGTATACTCTAATCTCATCTTTCTTTTTTTGGATTTGGCTGAATAGCTCGGTTACGGTTTGATTTTGTTGTTGCAATTGATGGATTTCTTGCTGGAGTTGGTAAATAAGGGAGTAATTTTTCTTTTTGCCAAACATTGTTTCGGCTTTGACCCACATTTCTCGAGCTGTGTCGAGGTAGGTCATAAGATCAGAAATATGGGGTTCCATTGTTGCCAGTAGCCAACTTATGACAAGGTTGTCGCTTTTCCTCCATTCTGATATCGCCTTTTTTTCTTCTGCTGTTGGTTCTGTTGGTTTATTGGCTTTTGGTTTTGTTTTCTCACCAGAGACATATTCGAACTTGTCTCTGCCAATGAGGCCAAAGGTTACCTGTCGAGCCCAGAGATGGTAATTTTTGCCATTTAGCAGCACTCCAGTAAGCCTTTCGGTGTGTTGTGCCATTTCTGGATTTTTCGGTTTTGTTCTCTGATAAGAACTGATGCTGCCTTGAGCTTGAGATTTGATGCTTTGTTGAACTGGTACAGTTCTTGTTATCTGTCCAGTGATTGGTTTGCCTATTTGGCGTTTGATTTGGAGCAAGATCAAAACCGCTCTGATACCATGTTGAATTTGAAAGAGATAAAAACTGATGGAAATTGAAATCTCTATTATGTTTATTGTGATTGTACAGTGTTGCTTATATAGCAAAGAGAAAGAAAAAAGACGTTAGAATTTCTAACGGTAGCCTAGTACTGTACTGTAGCCTACTGTAGCCTACTGTAGCCTATAAAATCAAAAAAGGAAAAAAGTAGAGTAACTTTTCTAACTAAGTTTAGTTGCTCCTTTTTAATCCTATTATAGCAAATGATGAACTTAAATCTGATGCTATTATGTAGTCCCTTAATCCTAATTATTTTCTACAATGCCTCACCTGAACCCAATACTTGTAATTCTAAATTTCAAATCAAGGTGTATATAGGAAAAGAAATTGCATAATATACCAGTAATATAATTTGTATCTTTAACCAAACATAAAAAGAACTTATATATATATAAGTTTGCAAATGGGCATCAACATTCAATTTACAACAAAAGAAAATCTGTAGACTCCCATGCACTCTAATAAATATAACTGGCGTGAGCATCACCGAAACCCGCTTACGAGATTATTCTACTATGAAGTCATGTCATGCCTTAAAGATTGTTCTTCATATGGGGGAGCCTACATTTTAAAGATAAATTATCAGATAATCTCTAAAGCTTAGTGGTACCGCAATCGGCTGGTACGTTACAAAAGCATTTTCATACAAGACTAACATGTTAGTTCTTTTTGGTAGGTCCTCTTAATATTCAACAAAAATAAAATTATGTACTGACACAGACGGAGCCAGACTTTCAAGCTATGAGGGTCAAATGGAAATGGGCGTCAATCATATAACATTTTCATGCTGCAAATGGGGATCAATTTTTCATTATTCATAACATTTTACTCTAAAATATATAGAAAATCATATATAAGTATTAAAAATTTGAAATTAAATGGGGGTCAATTGACCCCCATTCACTGAGTGTAACTCCGCCCCTGCGTATTGACTCAGGCATTACATGGAATGGCTGGCATGCCATTGCAATAGACCTAAACTTACACCAGTACCATATTACAAACCAAATCAATTAATGCAAAAAATAAAAGTAGTTGAAAGCATGCAAGGATTAATAAATAGTACAACTATCTAAACCAAGAGCTTGTATTGGTCTCCAGTCCTCCGGCACATACATTGTTCTCTTTTTCTTTCTTTCTCTACTCCCTTCCGCACTCGAATGAATTGAACAAATCCAACTTGACAGGAGCTTATAACTTGTCGAGCACACTATAGAAAAGGAAAAACAATAAGAAGTAGCTCAATCAGCACCTCTATGCGATTAAACAATCAAGGTCTTACGTTCTTCTACAAAAAGGACCCCAAATTTTTTATATATTACTGTTAACTTCGGTTGTTTTAGGCAACATCTTCCATGACCGCCTGCTAAATTAAATTATTTTATGGGGTCAATTTTACAGTACTCATAGCATTTTTACTCTAAAATATACAATAAAATCATGTCTAAGTACCATATTTTTAAATAAAGACCCACATTCATCCAAGGTGGATCCGCCCCTAAGCCCATTGTACAAGTCAGATCAGAAAATTAGCAACTCCACTCCGATTTGTCTTCTTTTGTAACAAGAGTTTGTATTGGGGTCTTTTAGCCTCCATCACATACATTGCTCTCTTTTGATTTCCCTCTCTACGCCCTTTCTCACTAGAATGAACACAAAAGGTCCAGTTCAACAAGACTATTGGTTGGGTCTTTTGCGTGTGAAATTGAAATTTGAATTTGAAACCATATTTCTCTTTTCTTTCCTTGAGCTGTGGTAGTACTCCTCTCTATTAGGGTTGAATTGTGACTGGTACCAGTTTGATATGAGTTTTCTGGTAACTGGTACAACTGATACCAGGGTATTTTGAGTACTGGTACGGACATGTGATGACAGGGAACCATTTTATCATGTTTTATCTATTAGGTAATGGGTTTGAACTCGAGTAACTATTTTCTTGCCTTACTCTGACGGAAATTTAGAATCCGCCCTTGCCCTGAAGAAACTCAAATTTTGAGTTTGGAGCTCGACTGTCTTACCAGAATCCGGTCTAATCTGGCCTGAGGTGGAATCAATATTCCCCTATAATTCATGCCAAAGTAGATCAGACGGTCCAGATCCAAACTCAAGATTTGAGGTACCATTAGGTGATATGAATTCCTCAATCAGCACCTCTATTACTGAATCAATGTGTTATGGTCTTTTATAGGAAGGACCCCAAAAATTGTATATATTACTAACGGAGCTTTCTCTTGCTAAATGGACACAAAAAATGGCGCGTGTCCAGGGGGACAAAAATAAGCAGTGTTTTTTACCTTTTAACCCTCAACTAAATTTTGAAGCATTTAATATATCCAAACGAAATTTTTTCAGGATAACACCAGATGCAAATATTATGAGTGCTATTTTCCAATATGTGGAATATTGGGTTTTCTTTTGAAGAGGACCCTGAAGAAATTTCAGAACCCATCTCATATAATGAATTTCATGTGCAAAGATTGACAATTCTTGTGCTAAATTACTCTTCTATTAGGACTTCCCTGTTATTTTGTTGAGGTTTAATAATTGGTTTAGACAACATCAACCACGTTCACTAGTTAAAATAAAGTTAATGCGTAAAATCCAAGAAAAAACTCAGAGCTAAGCAATAATTGTAGCTACATAACTAATTCATATTGATCTACATTTTAGATTGGAAATTTTTACCTGTAGTTTTGATCACTTCTTAAACTGGCCAAAACTACTAGCAACATGTTTCTCCCAAAAAAATACTCCTCGTGAGATGCATCTATACTGCCAGATTGTGAAGCATTTGTTGATCCTGTAAGGGTGTATTAAGTCAACATCAGATATCACATAATGGGGACTTCCTCCTAAGAGCATATGCAAATATTTGTGTAATAGTAATGACTGTAAAATACTAAAATTGTTTTGTTGGAATAAAAAATTAAGATGCAAATCAACACGAAAAGAGAAACATATGTGAACATTGATGTCTATTGCATAATTTCTTATACATTCATGTTTTCAGTGACCACAATGCATCAAATTTGTCTCTTTGACATCGAATACAATAGAAAAAAAGAAAATCATACTGATGGATACTACTCGAGCCCCGTTGAACAATATTTGTAAGTTTTCATATACAATAGAATAGATGTGAGTATTTTGGAATTTCCACCAGATTTGGACATTTCTGGATAGATACATATTGAAGCATTGGTAAAAACACTTCTGTGATTGATCTCCCAAGTGGTGACTCCATTTGTGATCCAAGAAAGTTCGGACAGTGATATACCTGAATTCTTTGTAGGCAGTTCAAACTTCTGAACTCTTCCTCTGGCCAATAAATAAGATTGTCACATTCATGAATGTAAAGAATTCTGAGAAAAGTAAAACACTTCCAGAACCACAAGGACGTACTTAATGGAATATTTGACACTTCCCACAAAAGTAGTAATTCACATTTTGTTGGAGTTATGCTCACCTCTCCCTCATTTGAACCTACTGGGACAATACTATTATATTTGTTTAAAACAATTTTGTTGAGAGACTCCCAAGGTTGAAAAGGAAGAGATTCATCTCCACCATAGCTCTCAAGTGAGAGGCTATGCAATGTAGTTAATCCTGTTGCAAAGCATGAAAAGTTTTTATTTCCTTTAACAGTCATGTTCTTGAGAGAAGGTACAATTGGCATTGCAGTCAGTTCAGGGCAATCGGTGATTTCTATTGTCTTTAGTTCGGGAAAAATTAGGGATGACTTGTTGCCAACTTCATAGATTTGGAATTTCAGACAATTCTATTGTTATTAATGATGGAAAAGCTAGCTACTCCGGCATCTTCACTACCTTCAGCACATGGATATGTACTATTGCAAAGATACCTCAGTTATCCAAATGATATAATTTGAGAATTTGAAGAAAAGGTAGCTTTTTCTACTTGTGGTAATTTCTTGCACTCTCCTAAATTCACCAATATACAGCTCAATAAGATTTTCTAGCATCTAGATCCAGACTGGAAGCTTTAACTTGCTGCAAGGTTTGAGAGCATTCAATACTTCAAAATCACAATGCAGAGCATTTGATTCTCGTATATTGAGATCAATGCTTGGATAATTGTTTGGCATTCCCCAACATAATGCCAAATCATCCAAATTTTGTTTAGATATCAAATTTGCTTCACTTGCATCTTCAGCATTAATTTTCCTTAGATTGCTCAGATGCAATTGGCCATGGAGATTATTCAAGTTTTTTAGCTCCCTAATTCCACTACCGGCATCAGTGCCTACAATGTAATTTGTCAGTATATGCAAATTTAGTCGTCCTAAACCTTCTGGCATGCTTCTTAACTTATAACAGTGTTCCATATAGAGATGGCGAAGGCTACTCATATATTGCATACCTTCTGGCAATTTTTCAAGACTGCGACACTTGGAAAGCCTCAGGGTCTGCAAGAGATAAAGAGTGCTTATTGCTTCAGGTAGTATTGTAATTTTAGATAACGAAAGCTCCAGATATCTCAGGTGTTTCATCTTTTCAGGTGTAAAGATAGTTTTCTCAATAAGCCAACCATCCAATTCTAATATACGCAGAGAGTTTGATT
This sequence comes from Carex parvula, assembly GCA_025461045.1. NCBI lineage: Eukaryota > Viridiplantae > Streptophyta > Magnoliopsida > Poales > Cyperaceae > Carex > Carex parvula. The sequence continues at coordinate 630,680 of JAJGRW010001213.1, forward strand.
TTATAAATCCCATATTTTTCACATAGTTAGATTCATAATGGGATGAACACAAAATGAGGCTCCTGATAGAAGGGAAGCAATCGATGGCTTTGTTAATATCTAAGGGAGTAGTCCTTGTTGAAATATGGCGGACATCAACCATTGGCTGGTTAAGTTGTGCGGGTACTTCTAATATGGAGAGACATTTGGCACCCATGATTGATTGAGCAAGGTCGTGCATCAGATCATGCATTTTGCACTTGGTTTCAGAGCAGTGTCCTCCCTCTCGATAATCAAAATCAACTATCGTCGTCCAAGCGGGGCCAGGACAAACTTGCTTGATTTCCTGAAAAAATGATCTCCAAGCCAACTCATTAAAAATGTCATTGCCTTTCATTTCAAAGCTACCTGATCCATCAGATGGAATAAATCCATTTGCCATCCAAAATTGGATCAGCTTCTCCTTGTCCATCTCATAATCCTTGGGGCATACTGCACAGAAAGCGAAACACTGTTTCATGTATGAAGGCAAGTGGTCATAGCTTAGCCTTAATACTGGCAAAACCATATCTTTACCCGGCCTTTGTTCCCAGATCATGCTTTCTTCGAGTCTGCATTCCACTCCTGCATCTCAGACTTAAAACTCATTAAACTACCAAGTGTATTAATAGCTAATGGCAATCTGTGACAATTTTGAACCATCTTTCTACCAATCTCAACCAACTCTTGACATTCCATTACCCCCTTGCTAAATGCCCTTTTGTGAAACAGATTCCAAGAATCCTCCTGCCCTAAGCATCCCAAATTATAACTCTCTATTGTACCCATTATAGTGGCCACTCTGCCGCTTCTTGTGGTAACTATAATAGCACTCCCCGAATCACCACAGGTTAACAGAGCTCTCAGCCGCTCCCAATTATCGACATTCTCATTCCAAACATCATCTAGCACAAGAATATATCGCTTTTCACTTAAGACTTGGCATAGACGCCTTTGGAGCAATTCCATGTTGTCAATAGGAAGGTTGCATTCCCTCTCAACCAATTCGATGGATTGATTTAACAAGATGATCAATGTTAAACTCTTCAGACACACAAACCCATAATGGTAAGGTAAAGTTTTCCTTCACACTAGGATCATTGTAACTAGCTTAGCAAGAGTGGTCTTGCTGAGCCCACCCATGCCAACTATTGGAACGACTGTAAGATCATCACTTTCACACCCTTTGAACAATAATCGCACTACCTTCTCTTTATCTCCGTCCCTTCCCACAACTTTTGATTCAACCACAATGGAATCAGTTTTAATCCGATTGGCCACTTGAAGACTCCGGCCATGAACAAAACCAAACCTCCCCATCTGGACAACAAGACCATCAACCCTCCCCACAACTTTCTTTAACTTCCCAATCATTTTATAGCGAAGCAGAGCAGGACTTTCAAGAGAAAACAAGGCACTTACATTGCCGACCTTATGGCCACGTCTCACGGCATCCTGGCGCTGCTCCTCATAACAAAACTCATCAAGCAGATCGTCAGCATCATAAGCAGCTGATTCGAGCTTCACAAACCAGGATTTCACAGCCGTGTTAGAATTTGCTTGCTCCTCAGCATTGGGAAGTATAGCCTGGATTTCGAGAAGCATGTTGTGGAGCCTCTCGCGCTTGTCACTAATGCCCCACATCTCCCCGATTCGCTGAAACAGTGAATCTGCCGCTTTCCTTAGTACTACTGGAATCAAAGCTGACAGCAATAGATCTGCCATTGGTGGTTTGGAAGGTACCTTAATTTACAAAATAAACCTTCAAGTTTAGAAAGGTTTTATATATGCATCTAAGTCCTTTTGACAAGGAATAACGTCACATTTACAAAATACACCTTCTAAGTGTAGAAAAGTTTCATACAATTCAGAAGGTTTAGAAATTTTGCAAGAATATTTGATCCATAATATGTTCCAATAAAATACTAAGAAGGAAAGCTTCAAGTTGTATAACTCTCATAGTTAAATTGTAAGAAAATTTGGAAAAATAATAAAGAAATGAAGATCTCATTAACAACTTGTAAAGGTTGGATCGTCAAGCCACTCAACTATTTAATACTCATGTTTATTACAACAAAGGATTTCTCCCATATGCCTTTGCCACTAGACCAAAGGTTAATTCTCAGATCTCATTAACAACTTGAATAAGATTGTTTGTCAGCTTGAATTCTGAACAAAATAGTGCAGTAGCTACAATTTGAGTGCATATCCTCTAAGATATCTCAATTTTTCCATGACTGACGTGTACGGTTCTTATTTCGGGAATAGCGCAGGAGGCAAGTATTATTTGTGCTTTGGTGCATAACGTATTTGAACGGTTGAAATTTAACAACCCAGAAGGTTATCTTTGGCAACCGTTGTCCTCAACACTGCTGATTTGGAGTGGCAGCTGGAAATTGACAAAGATGGTGATTTTCCTTCCCTCTTTACTTTTTATTTGTTAAGCAGGAAAGTTTAATTGAATTTGAATTTTAGATGTAATTTTGATAAGGCTGATGAGCAACAACAACAAGAACTGATACATCGGAATCGTAGCCATTAAAAGTTGGCTAAGAAAAAGTTTTAGGACTGTTGGTTCCTCAAAAGTCGAGAGTTCGATTCTGCCTCACGACTTCGCAGTCTCTGTAAAGGTTTTCAAAAAAAAAAAAAAAAGAGGGATGACGAACCAAATATCACTATATTTTAGATGTAATTTATTCCATCTTTACTATTTATCACTATATCTTTTGTCCATGAGAGACGACGAACCAATTATCACTATATCTTTTACATAGCTGTATCTTGTGCAAATTAATAAATAGCAATAAATCGGAATCATAGCCATAAAAGTATCCTGAAAAATATTAATTTTTCCTATATATATCACCTAATTCTATGGTTAAACCATTTGGTTTTAAGGTGGTCAACTTGCTTTTCTATGACGGCTTGCAATATAATTTTTGTTTTGTTGTTATTGTCTTGTAAAATTGCAGCTGGATATATCTTGCATGTAAGAAGAAATTTTATTTTTATCATTCAAGCATACTATTTATTTTTCTCATCATTTTTTTTTAATCTGATTAACTATTTTTTTGTTTCAATTTTCAAGCATGCAGGTTATATGACATATGAAGGAGAATATTACGGCAGTCAAGCCAAAATTAGTGCATGGGGCGTTCCTCATATGAATCCGAATTCTCGCTATGAGGTCTCAATAACTCTTCTAAATTTGGATGGTGACCGTGTTAGATTGATAAAAGCGGGACTTCATGTATGTGATAATTTTGAATTTATATTTTCTTTACTTTTATTTGCATAAAAGTAATATAAAACTTCTTTTGCCATAAATTATTATATTTTGCTTACTCATGTGCTTTAAGATAAAAGTGATATTATATCATCAAAATATCATCACTATAGAATATTTAAAACTCAGTATAAAAATTACACAGTTTATGAAATAATTTACAATTGTTATATTATCAGTGTTTTACACTTATTTGTTGTCCAACTCTATTTAGAATCGTCACAAATAATATTAGTGTCATTTCCTCTATGTTTGATCCAACCAAACCGTAACCGATACTACTAATATTACCTCCAAAGGGACAAATTTTGATTACAATTAATATAATATATTTTAAACCCTATAATAAACAATTAATAAGTCCATTTATTGCTTCATATTTAACCAGGAAATTAAATGTTCTTGAGAAATCCCACCTACAAATATAATTTTCTTTACAAACAAATTATATTTAGTTTCATCGATCAACTACAATGTATGTATTTGTTTTCATAATCACAAATCTTGTACATAAAATAAATAATGCTTTAACATGTTTTAAAATTTTATTGCGGCAGGTCTTTCCCAAATTATATCATAACAACGATTTGCGGTTCTTTACTTCGGCGAATGTAAGTTTATTATCAGTTCCTTTAATTTATTTAGAATGACTTGTTATGAGTTCTTTTCTTCTTCATATATGTAGAAAGCAATTTAATAAATCAGAATTAATTATTGTTTTGTTAATTTTAGGATGATGCTTCTAAAAAATATGCATGCTACAACATGAATAATTGTCATCCAGCTTTTGTTCTTGCTAATTCATCAGTGCTTTATCCAGGTCAAGCTGTAGCTCCACTTTCTCAGTATAATGGAGAAGATCGCTCTATCACACTTAGTATAAAAAAGGTAACACTGATTTCTTATAAATCTTCATGCATGATTATAATTAGTATTTATTATTTATACTTCCACATGTGGTTGCCTATGATCTTAGTTTTTTTTGTTTTTTTACTATTTACACCTTTTTTTAATATATGTATAGGATCCAGTTACTGAATTTTGGACTTTATACCGAGAAGATTTGGGCACAAGCTCAAAAATAGGATGGTGGGAAAATGGATTTCTTGGAAATTTGGATAACAAAGCAGCTAATGTTCAATGGATGGCATTTGTGGGATATGAAAATAATGACACAGGTCCTTCCATGGGAAGTGGTCATTATCCAAATGAAGGTAAAAATAAAGCAGCATATGTAATGGATCTCAAACTTTTTGACAAGGTAGGAAATGTTGATAGTCCTACACTTTTTAATTTAGTAGGAGGGGAAGATAAACCAGATTGCTATAGGGCTCTCCCTGATGTATTTCTTGGGGGTATTGAGGTAAATGACCATAAATTTTATTATGGAGGACCAGCTGGTTGTAGAAATTAATGACAAAAGTCAATTTATGTGAAAATGTATCCATTTTGTATTGTTAATAACATAGTACCATTTCAATTGAAATATTTCGTCAGTACTTTCAAATTTGTCAGAGGTAGTATTTTTTTTTTTTAAATCATTATTTTCCGTTGATGATGATTTTATTGTAAACTTGCATGTCCTATGCATATTGCTTGTAAAAATATTGATGTTTCACTTTTGAGTTATTGCCAAGTGCCAACAAATATCTATAGATATTTACAATTATATTTTTAAGGATATATATATAGATGTATGTATATATGTTTTGGTAATTAATAACTCTAAATGTGGCCAAAGTTGGTTAAAACCATCAATAGATCGATGCACGTACGGGACTACATACAAACCTGAAGGTTTTGCTTACATGATAATTGATGTTTAATTTTGGGGGAAATTCATATATATATACAACTTAAAAATATTGAAATTACGTATTTCTCTCTCTAAAATTCATAATATCATATTTATCCTTCTAAAATTCATAAACTCACAAATATACTCATTTTATTGTCTTTTCTATGAAAACTCATTTTAAATTTAAAAGTAATCATTTTATTCTTTATTAAGAAAACTAAAAATATATAACATGTTTAAGAAAAATGTCAGTCTTCTAATTGATCAATGTTCAAGAACAAAATGGGTCACTTCTTTACTTCTGACAATGACATTTAGGTATGCTTGTGTGAGCGTCTGAAGTAGAAAATGACTCATTTGCCTTCGGAAGCCGAATTAAAATACTGTATTATTCTGAAACTTACTGTACATGTTTTATTTTTCTTAATAAAAGGTAACATGAGTTCTTTTATATTTAAAATGAGTTTTAATAGAAAAGACAATAAAATAGTTCAATTTGTGAGTTTTTTAAATTTAGAAGGCTAATATGATATTGTGAATTTTACAGAAGAAATACATAATTTTGAAGGTTTTGAGGGGTATACATGAAATTTCCCTTTAATTTTTATGTTAGTTCTAATAAGTTTCTTGATTTTATCAGATAACGTTTGAAGAATAATTGAAAGTTTAAGTAAATTTTGGACCTTCTAGGAAGTCTGAATTGGTTGAAAACACATAGATGCACACAACGTGATCATGATACAAATTAATGCATTTTCAGCATGTTTTGCTAGCACAAAAATTGAGTGTCATATATAATATATAACTTGGAGATATAATTGTCCACTAAATGGCACATGAATGTATTAAAATCATCACTAGATTCATGCAACATGTTGTAAATGTGTTCCTCCAAATTTTGCTTCCTAAAAAATTAATGTTTTGTTTTTATTTAGTCCCAATAAAATCCTACATAGATAGTCATGATGACGTTTTGAGCATAAAAATCCATTTTGATGATAACGTTTTGAGCATAAAAATTTGAGACCCTAAATATTGATTTACACCCTTTTTTCTAGTTTAATTTGCAAATGGGCTAAAGATCCTTGAAGGACAAATATGAAGAAGAGCATAGCTCAACTATTTAAGTACTTTTGTGGAATGACATGTCATCTATTTCCTCCATGCCGATCAATTCAAGATATATATATGATCTGGCCTTCTCTTTTACGGATGTAAAACAATCAAGCAATTCACAGGTGAAGTTGAGATTTAAGTTATCAATTGTGTCGGATCTCATCTTGATAGATGAGAAGATGAGCTCCGACACAATTCATAACCTAAACCTCCACATCTTGAGATAAGAGAGAAAAATGAAGATGGCGGATAAGATCCTAAGAAAGAAAATGAAGAGACAATGGAGAGGGGGCAGGACTTAATTGGATTTAAGGGGTAGGATGTGAAAAGGCACGCATAGCGAGGAGGCGAGTTGGTACAAAAAATTAATTTTGAACAGGATTGGTTGCATGAGAAAGCGAGAACAAAGATTACACGGTTTAAAAGTATAAATCCGTGTTTGGAGATTGTTGATAACCATACACGATCTTTAACTAACTAACCTTGTACGTATATATATTATCATGAACGGTTTAGTATTAACAAACCGTGTACAAAAATTGGTGACTTTCGTACACGGTTGGGTTTTAAGTGACCGTGTGGGTATGTATACATTTTTTTTCGCGCAAGCGCCTTCTCCTATTACACATTGTTAATATGTAATTTTTTCTTATCCATATATGATATGTCGTGTATGATCGCGTTTTATGTACGTACTAGTGTCACAATTGTTTGTCAACTGGAAATTGGCGAAGGTGGTGACTTTCTTTCCCTCTTTACAATTTATTTTTTCATCAGCAGGAAAATTTAATAGAGAATTTGGATTTTAGATGTAATTTTGATAAGGCTATCGAGCAACAACAAGAACTATATATTTTCGTTCGTAAGAGACGACGAACCAATTCTTTTGCATAGCTGTATTTTGTGCAAAATTAGTAAATAGCAATAAATCGGAATTGTAGCCATCAAAATATTAATTATTCCTATATATATCAACCTAACCTAATTCTATGGTTAAAGCATTTGGTTTTAAGGTGGTCGACTTGCTTTTTTATGGCTCTCAATATCATTTTCCTTTTGTTGTTACTGTCATGCAAAATTATAACCGGATATATATATATCTTGCATGTAAGCAAAAATTTTATTTTATTGTTCAAGCATATATATATATATATATACTATTTATTTTTCTCATAGTTTTTTTTTCTGATTTATTATTTTTTTTGTTTCAATTCTATAGCATGCCGGTTATCGGACATATGAAGGAGAATATTACGGCTGTCAAGCCAAAATTAGTGCATGGGGCGTTCCTGACATGAACCCGAATTCTCGCTATGAAGTCTCAATAACTCTTTTAAATTTGGAGGGTACTCGTGTTAGATTGATAAAAACAGGACTTCATGTATGTGATAGTTCTGAATTGATATTTTCTTTACTTTTTTGGATAAAAGTAATATAAAACTTCTTTTGCCATAAATTATTATAGTTTGCTTACTAAGGTTCTTTAAGATAAAAGTGATATTATATCATCAAAATATCATTACTATAGAATATTTAAAACTCAGTTTAAAAATTACACAATTTATGAAATAGTTTGCATTGTTGTATTATCAGTGTTTTATTTTTATTTATCTTGTCCAGCTCTATTTAGAATTGTCACAAATATTAGTGTCATTTATAGAGTTTGACCCAGTCAAACCGTAGCCAATACTACTAATCTGACTCTGGATATCTATCGGTAATACAGATACGCTCAGAAATAACAGTTTTCTGTCTGTGTACTCTCGGAAATAGTCACTTTTTACTCTGACGGATAGTGGCTTATTTTTGTAGTATATAGGGTAGATATAGTTTTATATAGAACAAATCGCATTTTCTATTACAAATTTTATTTTCATTTTAGTTTCATCAAAGTCAGTTATGTTTTAATTTGTTCTTAATTAATTAATCACAATCTTGTACTTAAAGTAATTAATGCTTTAACATGTTCTAACATTTTGTTAATTTTGTTGGTTAGGTCTTTCCCAAGTTATATAATAACAGCGATTTGCGGTTCTTTATATCGGCGAATGTAAGTTTATTATCAGTTCCTTTTATTTAGATTGGCTTGTAACGAGAGCATTTACATCTTTGGTATTATGAGAGTTTTTAATTTGATGTGGCAGTTTCTAATCTAATTTCAGAGATGTGGAAGAGTTTCTTATTTAGAAACTATGCAGAAAAGTTTCTTATTAAGAAACTGTTTATAAACTCCACTCTAGTCAAATGATTGACTCAAATTATTTATCCTTTTTAATTTATTGCAGATGTGGCTTAATAAAAACTCTAAAATTAATTTTAGGAATGTGAGAGTTAAAAACTTTAGAGACCTTAATTTCTAAAAATAGTTAACAGTTATTTAGAAACTCATTTGAGTTGTTGGGATGTAGATGCTCTGAGTTCTTAATTTTCTTCTTCATATATGTAGAAATTAATTTAAATCAGAATTAATTATTGTTTTGTTAATTTGTAGGATGATGCTTCTAGAAATTTGGCATGTTACAACATGAATAATTGTAGTCCCTCTTTTATTCTTGCTAATTCATCGGTGGCGCTTTATCCAGGTCAAGCTGTAGCTCCACTTTCTCAGTATGATGGAGAAGATCGCTCTGTCACACTTAGTATAAGAAAGGTAACTGCATGCACTGACATTTTTTTAAGGAGGCAGCTAATAGTCTCCGGACCTCAATTTCCGGAAAATCCCCAGATATAATTCAAAGTCTGTCACACCCCAAATCACGGGTATAACAGCCTGCCGCGTATATTCATTCAGACATATACGCAAGGCAATGGATCTTTTATATGCATTACCAATAACTCCATTACATAATAACCACATCCCATATTTCTTACAAATGTATATCTGAAAAAAAAACGGCAAACTATATTTTAGAACTGCCTCCCGCATCCTATCAGTTTCAACAACCCCAAATCCCCAATTTCATGTGGTCATGCTGTCAGATGCAATCCCACACAGTCTCTATGTATTCGTGTAGTAAACCTGAAAAAGAACCCAAAGGGTGGGGTGGAGAATAATTTCTCAGTGCGAATTTGCCACAATCAGGTTATTGGACTTGCAATCAGAATCCACTTTCAAAAATAAAATCCATACAACAGCATTTTAACAGTTCTATATCAGTATATAAAGGTATGCATATGCTCCACAACAATAATCAAATGAAACACAACTCACGGAGTTTTTCAAGATGAAATTCGAATGAAATGCATATTGGCTTACCCTATTTGTTTTCTAGAGCTGGTAGCACTTACAGATGTTCTTTCGAGCTGGACCCTTTATCAAACACTCATCTGTAGGGTTACAGACACCTACAGATGTTCCACCGAGCTGGACCCTTTATCAGACACCCATCTGTAGTGCTTTGGCTTAACCAGTTACTAAAGTATGGTTCAGAGTCATATAATGAAAATTCATTGGAAATCATTCTTAATGTCGTAATATTCAATTGACCATCCAAACACATTACCACTACGGATAATGCCACCGAGCCATAGACGTTACATTACCACTACGGATAATGCCACCGAGCCATAAACCTTGCATTACCACTACGGATAATGCCACTGAGCCATATACATATAAAATATGTATAACCACAATCCACATATCATTTCACAACCACAAATTTGTGGTTACTTTCAACCAAAATCAGATCATAAGATAACAATCGAAATGACAACCATATGAATATGCAGATCAACCATATCACAACAATTCAGTTTTAAATGAATTGGGTCATGCACATGAATCAAACAATTCAATTTATGCAACAATCAAATAATCCAACATGACAATCGAAAGAGAATTCAATTTCTGAAAATAAAACATCAAACAAGTCCAAGAACCCCGCACCTGATTACGAAGAGTGTATCTCGCACTTATGGTTCAGACGTCTCGAAAGGTCCCGCAAAATCTTGCTCAACCGAGCCTACACCAATTAACACCTCTCTTTGTTGGATTAGCCTAGATTAATCACAACTCTTCTCAAATTTTCGGATTTGAACCAAACCCTAGATAGAAAACCAAGATTAAGATGAAATTGAGAAAGAAATTACCAAATTGGCAACATAGAAGCTTAATGGAGATGGATTACTCAAAACTTATACAAAAATTCCAGATTTGGGGCAAAACCCCAACAATGGAGAAAATTTCAGATCTTGCGAAGAGAGGAGAGAAAGGAAATACCAATGGAGAGCTAAATAGCTACTAGAAGGAGAAATAGACCGCCATTTCCATTCCTCTCGTAAATCTTTCAAGGGTTTCGGTGAAATTTTGAGGGAGAAGAGGGGTTTTCTCCTTCTCTTTCTTTGGGAGGCACACACAAGGAGAAAGGGGCGGAACACAGGGGAGAATGAGGGGAGAGAGAATTTTGCAAAATAGACCCTGATCGAGCAGGAAATACCATAAAACGTTTTGGACGTTTTCGAAACCGTTGTAACGTTTTAATTAAATTCTAAGATTTAGAAATTCTGTTTTTGATCAAATTTTTACAGAGCCAATCGTTTTGAAACGTTTTAAAACGTTGGCAACGTTTTATAATCATTGATAACGATTAAACTCGCAGGAATTGGAAAATCGAGTTCGAATTTTGAAAACGTCTGGAACGTTTTAACAAACGTCTGGACGTTTTAGGGTCCAGCAGCACAATTTTTTTTTTTTTTTTTTTTTTCATAATGTCACAAAGTCCCTGTAAACTAATGAAGCTAATTCTGTAAACTAAATCTATAAACTAATGCAGTGGATGTCGAATTAGTAGCGAATTCTCAAAAACAGTTACATATCCGCGTGGTCCCCTCATGAAATCGCGTGATCCTCTCATTAAAAGCGCGTGGTCCCCCTTAGTAACCTTTTCTCTTTGGATATAACTCAAAGTCCCTGTAAACTAATGAAGCTAATCATGTAAACCTTTTGCAGTAAACCTATAAACTAATACAGTGGATGTCGAACTAGTAGCGAATTCTCAAAAACAGTTATATATCCGCGTGGTCCCCCATGAAAGCGCGTGGTCCAAATTAGTAACATTTTCTCTTTTGGATATAACTCAAAGTCCCTGTAAACTAATGAAGCTAATCCTGTAAACTTTCCATTTTTACAAAAACAGTTATATATCCGCGTGGTCCCCCTTAGTAACTTTTTCTCTTTTGTAAAAATGGAAAGTTTTACAAACGGAAATTTTATGGGGATAAGAGAACGGAGGACAGTACATTTTCTCTTTTTTTAGGATTTTTTTTAAAAACAGTAAATAAAATAATCAAAGTTAAAGAAACGACATGATTGCTTCGTTTGTTATAAAAACAGCAAAAATCGAATCCCGGATTCGGTTAAGCTATTATTTTGCTTCACCGAATACGGTATTCGGTTAAGAAGTTGTTTTTAATATGTGATACAGTGGGTTGCCACAGAAGATCACCATTTTTTTGCTTTTTGGCTTAACCGAATCCCATATTCGGTGAAGACCATTTTTTTGCTTTTTGCCTTAACCGAAATCCATATTCAGTGAGCACCGTTTTTTTGCTTTTTGGCTTAACCGAATTCAATATTCGGTGAAGGCTAATTTTTTTCTAACCGAATAGAGTATGGTCAAAGCCTCTTTTTTATTTGGAAATGGTCAAAGCCTTCACTATTTGGTTGATCTATCTATAAATATAAATATAAATATACAAGAAATAGAGTATTCGGTTAAAGCCTCTTTGATCATCAATTTATTTGGAAAAATATATTTCTTTTTTATATTTATATTTCTTTTAAAAATACAAAATAATATATTTATCTTTTTTATTTGGAAAATGGTCAAAGCCTTCACTGTATCACTATTCGGATAATGGTCAAAGTCTTCACTGTATCACTATTTGGAAAATGGTCAATGCCTCTTTGATCATCAATATATTTCTTTTAAAAATACAAAAAATTAAGCTAACCGAATCCACTATTCGGTGTGAATAAAAAATAAAAAAATAATGTAAACCGAATCCCCTATTCGGTTAACAATAAAAAAATAAAAAAAAAATCTTAACCGAATCCCCTATTCGGTTAACAATTAAAAAAATCAAAAAAAAATCTTAACCGAATTCCCAATTCGGTTAATGGTGGTGTTACACGGAGTTTACATAGTTTATGGGATCTGTTCTGTGAAATTTGATTTAACCGAATAGCGCATTCGGTGAAGCGGAAAAAAATAGCTTAACCGAATCCCGGATTCGGTTTTTGCTGTTTTTATAACAAACGGAGCAATCATGTCGTTTCTTTAAATTTGATTATTTTATTTACTGTTTTTAAAAAAAAATCCCTTTTTTTAAACCTTCATGCATGATAATTGGTGCATGTTTATCATTTCTTTACTAATATATGTATATATAGGATGTAGATACAGAACTTTGGACTTTATCCCGAGAAGATTTGGGTACAAGATCAATAATAGGATGGTGGGAAAAAGGGATTCTTGGAGATTTGGATAACAAAGCAGAAAATGTTCAATTTATGGCTTTTGTGGCATATGAAAATAATGACACAGGTCCTACCATGGGAAGTGGTCATTATCCAAATAAAGGTAAAAATAAAGCAGCATATATGATGGATCTCAAAATTTGGGATGAGGAAGGAAATGATTTTAGTCCCAAAAATTTTAGTTTAATAAGAGCAGATGATAGACCAGATTGCTACAGATCGCTGCCTGATGCTGATCTTGGGGTTATTGAAGTAGATGATCATAAATTCTATTATGGAGGACCAGCTGGTTGTAGAAATTAATGATAAAATTAAGTCAAGCTAGTAATCAAATTATTGTTCAATAATAAATGCTCAATTTATGTGATAATGTATTCATTTCGTATTGTTATATATTAATATAGTACCATTTTAATTGAAATATTCGTCCTATGCATATTGCTCCGAAATTTTTAAAGTTACCATTTGTTCAAAAAAAAAAAAACCAAAAAACTACGAAATCTGAGTATTTCTGGATCTATTACGGCCGCAGAACATCGGTGCAGCCCCATTTACTGGGGACAGCAGAATACCGGTGCGGCCTCTGAAATGGGACCGCAGAATGCCGCTGCGGCCTTGTTTAATTTTTTTTTTAATAGCGGAAGAGATAGAAAAGGAATTCTTGGCATTCGTGCCCAACAAACAGAGATATCTCAAATTTTGACTCGTTGGCATTCGTGCCTATTCACGTCCACAGAGATCTCAAGGTTTGACTAAATAAAAAACATATATATATATATTTGGAGCCACACCGGTATTATGCGGCCCCATTTCAGGGGCCGCACTGGCATTCTGCGATCTCCAGTAAATGGAGCCGCATAATGCCAGTGCGGCCAGGGTAAATTTCAAATTCCCCAAAAACCGTGGTTTTGTGGTTTATTTTTTTTTTAATCAATGCTAAATAAAATTTCGGCATATTGCTTGTAAAATATATATTGATGTGTCACCTTTAAGTTATTGTCAATAAATATCTATAGATATATACAATTATATTTGAAGGATATTAGTATGTTTTGGTAATTAATAACCTAAATGTGGTACATACAAATAAACTTGAAGGTTTTGCTTGCACAAAAATTGATGTTTAATTTTGTGGGAAATTCATGTATACTCCTTAAAAACTTTGAAATTACGTATTTCTCCCTCTAAAATATATAATATCATATTTAACCTTCTAAAATTCATAAACTCACAAATATACTCATTTTATTGTCTTTTCTATTAAAGCTCATTTTAATTTTAGGAAGTACTCATTTTATTCTTTATTAAATAAAATTAAAAATATGTAGCATGTTTCAAAAAAATGTCAATATTCTAATTTGTCAGTAATTTTCACATGCAAATGAGTCATTTCTCTGCTTCTGACGCATACACAGTGACCTTTAGGTATATGCTTGTGTGAGCATCTGAAGTAGAAAATGACTCATTTGCCTCCGACAACTGAATAAAAATATTGTATTATTTTTCTTAACAATGGTGAAATGAGTACTTTTTATATTTAAAATGAGTTTTAATCGAAAAGACAATCAACTGGTTAAATTTGTGAGTTTTTGAAATTAAGAAGGGTAAATTTGAAATTATGAATTTTAGAGGAAATACATAAGTTTGGTTTTGAGGGAATGAGGGGTATACATGAAATTTCCCCTTTAATTTTTATGTTAGTGCTAATGAGTTTCTTGAAGTTGTCAGATAACATTTGAAGAATAATTGAAAGTTTAGGTAATTTTTGGACTTTCTAGGAAGCCTGAATTGGTTGAAAACACATATATAGATGCACACAACGTGATACAAATTAATGCATTTTCAGCATATTTTGCTAGCACAAAAATTGAGTATCATATATAACTTAGAGATATAATTCTCCACTAAATGGCACATGAATTTATTAAAATCATCACTAGAATCATGCAACATGTTGTAAATGCATTTTCAAATTTTGCTTCCTCAAATATTAATGTTTGTATTTATTTAGTGCCAACAAAAATTTGTATAGATAGTCATGATAACTTTTTGAGCATAAAAATCAATTTTGATGATATAAGGTAAGGAAGGGCCTTTTAAATGAAGCTTAAATTGTGGTTGTAAGTACCAACATATATATGCACAACATGTGAGCAAATATTGTATGCTTGATTATCCATTGTTTATTTTTTATCCATAGTAGTCAATGCAATCTAATAAGATCCAAATTCCTTTTACTATGGGAAGTGCATCAATAAATTAAATTAGTATTTCTTTCACAAATTAAGTTGCCAAATGTCTATAAGAACATATAAACATCTAACTGAAATAGATGTTCTATTTTTGTCAAACAAATAAAGAATTGAGTGGAATTGTAAAATTAAGAAAAGTAAAATTGGATTTGAATTTTTTTTTGTCAAACTTCTACTTTTTACATTTTGATTACATTTTGATCCGTCCTCTATTTCTCTATGAGTCAATTTTCTATTCTATGGGAGATAGTGCAATAGAGGAATTGGCCTTTTTAAAGAAACAAAATTGACTCATTTTTCAATACTCTTCAACTATTTTACTATTTCACTGTCACACTCTTCCACGGGTTTTTTTTTTAAATAGAATTCATGTAAATCAAATGAACGGAACAAGCCTCTTGTTTTGGGAATTTAGAAATGTAGCCTCCACCGATCCCTAGGATCGGTGGAGCAGAAAAAACGCAACCTACACCGATCCTGGGGATCGGTGGAGCCTGTTTTGCACCATACGGGTGCAGCCTGCACCCCTTGCCACAGAAAATCCCATCTTGCCCTCCACCGATCCCTAGGACCGGTGGAGGCTTGATCTCCAAAATTCGAACCCGAGAGAGGTCCAGAACTCCATCTCTGTCTCTCCCTTTCTTCTCCTTCCTTTCTTCTCCGAACTCTTCTTGTTTTTTTTTTTTTTTTCTTTTATCCTTTCAATTTACTCAACCATTTTAGAATCCAATTGTTTTAAAATTTCTGGATCGTCTAAGAGAGTTAGAAACTCTTCGGATCTACGATTTTGACGAGGTAAATATCTCTTTTTTTTATAATTTTTTATTTTAGCCGAATTAAAATGAATAACTAATTTAATTTAGTTTGTTTAGTATATTTAGATTGTTTTTGTGAAATGTAGTGTTAAATTAGTATTTGGTGTAATTTAGTGTTGATTTGGAGTATATTTAGTAATTTAGTGGTAATGTAGTGTAATTTAGAGTCATTTGATGTTAATTTAGTGTAACAACTTCATGAGCGGCACAGAGCCTGGATGAGCGGCACAGAGCCTGGATCTATATCTGAGTTCATGCTCAATGAATTAACGGGAGACTTTAGTATGATGGGACCATCCACTGGAGATCCGGGGAATCTTACAGCAGATTATGCTCCATCCACTTCAGTTCCACCTCGTGGAGTCCGTACAAGGCAGCCTACTCAGCATTACACTCCCGGGACTGACGCCCTTGGACCTAATCGACAGCGCCGACGAAGGCGTTAACATGTTTCGACTGAGTAAGTGCCTCTGTTAAGCATGATACCTTTTAAATTTTTATCAATGATCCATTATTTATTGATTAATGCATGATACCTTTTAATTTTTTTTTTTGCAGAGGTACCTGAAGATTAATGTTAAATTGGATCCATTATTATATGTATGTTATCTGTAATGTTAAATGGACTATTGTAGCTTTTAATTTTATATGTAGCTTTATTATATGTATGTTATTATGTTAATTTGAATTTTTGTAGCATGGCTAAATGTGTTGTTTAAATTATGCTTATTTGAATCATATTTGAAATTCATGTATTGTTGAGTATTTTAGATATAGGAATTTGGTAGCTTTATAAACCTTCTGTCTACAATGTAAATAAAATTCGGAAGAATCTTAAAGTTGCAATTTAGATTCTTAGAATACAATAAAAATATCAAAGATAAATTCTTAGAATACAATAAAAATTACAACATAAATTCTTAGAATACAACATAAATTCTTCGAATACAACATAAATTCTTCGAATACAACATAAATTCTTAGAATACAACATAAATTCTTCGAATACAACATAAATTCTTCGAATACAACATAAATAGAACTTAGTTCAAATAAAATGAGTACAACTTAGTTCAACATAATGCATAAACTTAGAAATCCCTAAATCCTACGAGTTTAGCGAGTCGATGCACCTGTTACAAAATGAGTACAGCTTAGTTCAAATTTAATTGGAAATAAACGGAATTGTATTTTGAATTTTTAAATTGTTATACCCGAACGTCTTGCTGTAGTTGACTCTTGATTGTGTTGTTGAGCATTACGCCTCCTGGCAGGGGCCTCCATTTTGTCCATAGTCATAATTCTTCGCTTGTGTTTTCTCCTACCCTTGTTTATTTTTTCCTTATCCGGATCTGGCCTTATAATGGGGCCATCAACTAATGGCCAATTCCTTTTATTTCCATACCCATGGAAACGACCAGACCAAGTATTTATATAATTTTGTAAGCTGTAATATGGGCTAACATAGTCGTTAGGATTTAGCCTCCTAACGAAACAAACTGCCAGAACATGGTTACATGGGATTCCTGTTAATTGAGGTCTCCGACACACACATATAGGCATTCCTTCTGCAGGGAAGGTAACATCGTACTTCACCTCGCCCCGAACACCCTTCAATTAAAAAATCATATTTACATCAAATGTATTACGTTAAAGTAAATAATTAGATTTATCGAATAATTGACTTACTGTCTCGAGAAGTCCATTTTTATCAATAACCTCATAGTTGTTATGGCCATAATACATCGGTCTTACATCATGTTTCCTTGCTTTCTCATTACGACGATGTAAAAGCAGTGTAATGTTCATTGAAAAATCCAATCCCGATGCCTCCCATCCAATCGCGGCCTCCCGTCTATTTACAAACCAGTCGACGCACTTATAAAAGGTCTTTTCAACAATTGCACACACAGGTAGTTGCCTGGCAATCCTAAACACACTGTTTAGTACCTCAGAGCCATTACTTGTCATTATACCCCATCGATTGAGGAATCCATCATGCACTTGTGCCCACTTATGCAGAGCCAAAGGCTCTGCATCAGAGTTGCGGAGCCGTTTACCAAATTTCATAATGTAGTCATATACGTCTGCATCTCTTTGCCTAATTTTTTCCATCCCCTCTTCAAATCTCCAGATTTTTTTCTTCTCAACATATTTTTTGAATACGGTTTTGATCCACTTTTTAGGGTATTTTTTCCAAATATTTTCACAAATATGCTGTGAACACAGTCGGTGGACAGCTTCACCGTTTTCCTCACACCATCCCAGATTAGGAGCCTCAAACACCCCTCGTATACCAAGGTGCTGGTCCGAGATAACGCAGATTCTTCCTGGCCCGACAACATTGATACGCAACCAATTCATAAACCAACCCCAATTTTCTATAGACTCTTTTTCACAAATTGCAAATGCAAGTGGCAAGAGTTGTTGCTCTGCATCGTAAGCACAAGCCATAAAAAGTTTACCCTTGTATCTTCCGGATAAGAACCCGGCATCAACACTGATAACGGGTCGAAGATGAGGCCATGCTTCAATGCATGGCCCATATGCCCATGCAACCCGGTTGAAAATATTGATATTAAAATCTTCTGATGGTCCATGTTCTATTAGGTACTGTGTACCTGGATTAGATGCTTTGATGGCACCCAACAACGATGGCAGCATCTCGTAAGACTTCTCCCAGCTCCCAAACAAGTCGGCAATTGCAAGTTCCCTACCTCTCCACAACTTGTTATACGAGGGCGTTACTGACCCAAATTTAACTTTAACCATATGCTTGACCGCTTTAATGCTCATCTCCAGATCATCTTTCAAAGCCGGTTTAATAATATCAGCAATTACTCTGGAAGTCATTTGATGACTATCCAACCTTTCAGCACTTCCAAAACATGTGTGGATAAACGGGTTGGTGGAAATTGTCCATGCACCAGTTGGACATACAATTGCATACAATTTCCATTGGCATTTAGAAGATTTACATTTAACTCTATACTTAGTTTTGCTGCTGTTTAGCACTTCCAACTCTGTGTTTCGGGGTAGGTGAAAATCAGCAAGTTCTGATTTTAGTTTGGCTTTGGATTCAAACATTTGACCTTCAGCAAATTTTTCATCTAACCTGGGGGGGTTCGCAAAAAATGCACGATCCTTGTATGGCATTGGCATTTCATCGTTGAATGATGAACATGGATGCTTAAGTCCTCGATTGAGGAATGGGATCGACTCGTGCCACTCCTTCAATACTTCTCGGGCGTTCATTTCAGCCTCAAATTCGTCCATATCTGCATCCCATGCTTCATCAGAATCGTCATCATCAAAAGAACTTGTATCAGATTCATTGTCTCGATCTGATTGCTCACAAGGGTCATCACCAGCCTGAACCGGAGGTGTGTAGGTGGGTACAGGTACACTGCCCGAGTCAGGATGAAAGCCGGTCTGAACCGACGGTGTGTTACTACCTCCAGGCAAACTATCTGGACACGGATCATAACTGATTTGGTTTCTACCCTGGTGTGCCTCAGCTACCAATTCTATAACCTTAAATCCAGCCACTTGAGCTGCAGTTTGTTTAATGACATCCCAAGTTTCCTCATTTTCTATCCGAAATAGTGAGAAATGGTACGATCCGGGTTGTGCTGTGTTCATACGTACCCTGATTGTCAATTTGACTCGACTTGGAAGCAATTCAAGTCCAACGTATATTTGCCGTCTTATAACAGCAAAACTGGTAGAATCAGATACGGTAAAGGTAAATGCAGCCCCTATGTCATAACCAACACCTGTTGAAGTGCTTTGGAGGTTACCACCATAATACACATTGATCAATAGCAGTGACATTTTGCTGAACAAAATTCAAACACCAAATTAACTCCAAATATTTTTCAATTTTACAACACTAAATATAAACATATGAGTAAAAAAAAACTCACAATAATAATCAGAAGATGATGCTGAGTACAATGGTGGTGGCGATCTGTTCATATGGCAACTCCTCTATTGAATTTGAAAAAAACGAAAAAATGAAAGAAAGAAGAGAGAAGAGAGAAAAATGGAGGCTGGGAAGAGAAGAAGAGAGGGGAAGAAGGGTGCGGCTGCTCGTTTTGACCCTAAACCTGCCTACACCGATCCACAGGACCGGTGGAGGCATTTTTGAAGCTCCACCGATCCTAAGGATCGGTGTAGGGTGTTTTTAGTGTGGTCTTAGGTGTAACGTGTGTGGCAGTGCAAAACAATGCTCCACCGGTCCCTAGGACCGGTGTAGCTTGGGTTTTTTTTGCTCCACCGGTCCCTAGGATCGGTGGAGGCTAGATTTCTAAAATTGAAACAGGAAAGGCTGGTTCCGTTAAATAATTTTACAGTAATTCTATTTAAAAAAAAAAACCCTCTTCCACCTTCAAGCGAACATGACCAAAATAATACGAAATAGAAGCCAATTTCAAATTCCATTTTGTCTTTATTCTTTCACTATTCCACATGTTATCAGGCCTAGTTTTTATCATAGTCAAAACTAAAAAAAAAATAATAATAAAGCCACTAACTTTCAAAAAAAAAAAAAACTCAAAAAACTACAAACTGTGAAGCCTAAAGGATGGTGATATAATAGTTCAATAGAGAAAATTAAACAATTAAGCTACTACTTAAGAGGGCATAAGAAAGTGTAAGTACTATAAAAGATAAATCCTCATATCCTCCTTAAAAGCACAAAACCAATTCAACTTATTTTCTAAAATGTCAAAAACTACATCTTGTATTATAAACAGTACTTGGGATACTTCACATGCTTCTTCCGAATAAAAGATAATCCTCAATTTGTCTGGGAGCAAAAACCATTGTGAAATTCCCAAGGGTAAAATAGGAAATTTACCCCTTTATTTATATACAAGTTGAACGGGTAGTAATTTCCTGGGACCCGGGTAGCAATTTCCCTCGAGGAACTCATTTCAAACCTCCCCTCCAAAAAACCTACCATTTACAAAAAAGCCCCTAGCAGCAAAACCCATTAGTTCACTAGGGTTCATGTAACCCCGAACCCGGTTCAAAATACCTCCTTCATAACAGAAATGGTTTAAACTAGAATAGATATTAGATTCTTCAAGCGGGACCCGCAGTTGCTTAACAAGTTTTAATTCTTCTGATTTAATGTTCATTTGAGATGCCTCGTCTGACGATTTCAACATGTAATCCATGCCAAGCACCTCCCAGTCGACATGTTGCCAAACCGCATGATTATAACTCGAATTTTGAACGTAAATCTGTAAAGGTTTTTCAAGTGCAAGTTTATCGACTTGAGTTTTGAGCTCTTGTAACTTTAAACCAATCCTTGAAGATACTAGATCGTACAAAATCCCTCTTGATACAGAATTGTTAGATTCGTTTTTATCGGGTTGCAAATCATCAAAGCTTATTGGATCTCCAACAACCACAATCACCTGAAATTCGGAAAGGTTAATATAGGAAAGAAAAAGTCTCAGCTATCAAAAAATTCAATTCCTATATGATCAGGTTTTTCCTTTGGTTTTATGTTATCTTTTAAATAAAAAATTGCATCAAAAGATTTGTATTGCCTAAAGATGTGACTAGAGAAATATCGCATCAGAACTATGAACAAAATTGTGATAATATTTGAAACAATTATTACCCTTTTGCCAATATTTGGAAACTGAGTGCCTATAGGCATAATGTCTTGCATTCCGCTGTGAACAAACGGCACGACAATAGGCGTAGTATCAGCATCCATCACTAACCTGAAACACCAGATATATAAGTTTCAAAAGAATGTTAGATCAAGCCTCACAATAAATTATGCTGATGGAAGGCCACTTTTGGGTTTACCTAAAAGCTGATTTTATTTTTATTGATGAATCTGTTAAATGAAAGAATACAAAAGATACCCATGAAAAACAAGAACATTATTTATCTCTAGTTCAAGAGAAAACGGAGATATAATTTAAGATGCTTCGTAATCAAGGTACATGATATATTTCAAATTAGATATGGTCATGCTCATGTATCATACAGGAAATCACTAATTGGAAAGTTTGTCAAGAGAACTAAGCAGTCATCAGACTAATTAAGCAATGTTTCTACATAGATAATAAGCTTTGAATTTTTTCTATGGTACTATGTATAGCACACATTGGTCCGTACTATATATCTTTATATTCAAAGTCCAAACAATCGATCTGAACCATTCAACATTATCTTCATATGAAAATATACTTGTAGATCAAATTTTACACTTTTTAGATTTTTTTTACTATTTTTTTAGATGGGTAAAAATTCACTTAACCTAAAGATTCTAGACCATTCAAAAGTAGTGATTTTCTACCTAACTAGAAAATAGTAAAACTATTCTAAAAAAATGTAAAACATAGTCAGCAAGTATATTTTTATATGGAAATCATGTTGACCAGTTCAGATCTACTACTTGTCAATCTGTAGTACAGACTAATCTGCACTATGCATAGTACCATAGCCTCACTGCACTATAATTGCATAGATAATAAGCTTAGGAAAAACTATGTGAAATAAACTAGTTTTTAATTTAGTTCGCACCTCCCGACTCCTCTTTTAGTGGGGCCAATGGTCTTTCCACCATCTCTTGAACGACTCCCTTCGGGAAATATGTGAACCCAACCACCTTTGTTCAGCTTTGACAATGCCATATCCATCCCCTAAAGCACAAAAAATTTAATGTAATGAGAAAATGAATCGATAAAGAAGCTAGTCAGACACAGGGACACTTCCTTTCTTTGGCTGTCAACTTTTGAAATATGCTGTTTTTGTAAGGTCTTTAAAAATTGGGGTAATTTCATGTAAACCCCTCAAAAACTTCGAAATTACGTATTTCCCATCTGAAATTTATAATATCATATTTACTCTTCTAAATTTCAAAAACTCATATGTACATGAAATTTAGAAGGGTAAATATGATTTTATGACTTTTAGAGGGGGAAATACGTAAATATCGAAGTTTTTGAGGGGTATACCTGAAATACCCCCATTTTTTAACGACCTGAATAAAAAAACCCAAAACACCCCCTTTCCCCACATCCATCAACAAAGAAAGATCAGAGAGTGAGTACCTTTTGATAGATGCCATCTCCTCGGGAAACAGGTAAAACCTTGACTGAGCGAAAGAAAGTAGACATGGCACGATTCTTAAAGCAACGATCACTTGCACAGAGCGTCCACCTCAAATTGTTTGCATTTAGCATTATTGAGGGTGGGAGGAGAGAGGCGATCACAAATGGGTCATCCATGGCTGCCACATGGTTGCTAACCTAAAATACAAAGCATTCTTTAATTATAACAGAGATTTATTACAGTATAGCTATAGAGTGTGACATCAGGACAAACTTCATACCAGATGCCAGTTGTCTAACTGGTACAAAAATATAATTAACCAACATAACTTATTTTTTTTCAAACACTCATCTTTTTCATATCTTTTTAGTGTATGTGTTTATGATGTTTACAAAAATATAATGTTTTCTTTACATCTTTGGGTTTTAAATAGCTGGCGGGGTTATCGCTGCAATAATGTTCAAGCAACAAAAAATTAAAACTAGAAAGTAAAAGAAAAAGAATAAAGTACAAGTGCCTAATTAGCCGTAAATCTATCATGTTCTAATAAGTGAGATTATAAGTTAGTTTCAGAAGCCAAACTACATACAATAAAGGATATATGAAGAGGAAAGACTATGTCTCTAACAGAAATTCTAAACTTCAAATAACAAAATAGAAGTGTTAGATATAATCTATATTACTTCCCTCTGACCCACAAAAAAATTTAAGGCATTTTGACTTAGTTTTGATGGGAACCAAAAGCTTAAAAATTGGCAAATATTCAAAATTAAAAATTTCCCCAGCACGTACAGTAATAAGAGATTTGCCTTCGGGCCTTTCTAGCAATGCTTTGTGTAGTTTTTCGACACCATGGACCTGAAAAACTTGTAACATGAAAAATCATGTGAGACAAAACCCTAAATAAGAAATAAACTCAAGAAATGATTAATCATGTACATACCTGAACATAATTGAAACCATTCATAAACAAATGACAAGCATTGCCTATTACTGGTACCGCCACCGATTGTAGCAGCCGAACAAAAATCGAGTCGTCATATGAATCCACATCCTTGGCTACTGCAATTTTGCAACACAATTTTTCTGGTATCAATCATCTGCTTTTTACTGGTATCAATAAATTAAAAAATAGTTTTTTTCTGAGAGAAAAGTGAAATCCATTCAAACATCTGCGTTTTACTGGTATCAATCATCTGCTTTTTACTGGTATCAATCAATTACAAAATAGTTCTTTCTGAGAGAAAAATCAAATCCATTCAAACATTTGCTTGTTACTGGTTTACTGGTATAAATCAATTACAAAAGATTAACCTTTTTTACGGTAGAATCGGAGAGAAGCAGAGGAAGAATAACGAGTGGAGGCGATGGGATCATGATCTCTGTAGAAACTTCGGATCCGGTGTGACCAACGCCGGATAGCAACAGTGTAGTCGGATTCGTTGAGGCGGTGGCGTCGCCGGTGTACAGCAATCCTGAACCGGTCTCGAATCTGGTTCTTGAGTGAACGAGCCCGGTCCAGCCACGGATCAGTGTTTTGGTCGAGATATTCCTCTGACATGGTGTCGATCGAGAGAGAGAGAGGCGGCGGTCGTGATACCTGAATACCCGATTGTGCCTTTGTTTTGTTTTTTTACTCTGACGAGTGGGGCCAGTCCCTCTGACAATCAAGTAAAGTGAGGGGACCATTTCATCTAAGGTACCATAAATTTTGAAATGGAATTTTCACCGTTCGATCAGATTTGCACGAATATTAAAGCATCCCGGTGCATTACTCCTCTGATCGATTAGGTGCGGACTATACTCAAACTTTGAGTTACTTGAGGGGATCGGCACTAAAGTAAGGGGAAACGTTACTATGCTAAACCCTGAACCGGTCACGAATCTAGTTCTTAAGCGAAGGACCCGGTCTAAGCCACGGATTCAGTGTCTTGGTTCTAGACCATTTGTCACCCTAAGGTACCGTATAGTTTTGGGGATTGAAATCTGCACCGTCCGATTTGTACTCGCACGTATTCAAGTAACCCGGGTGCATTACTCCTCGATCGGACGGTTGTAATAAACTCAAAATTTGACATGGTGGAGAGAGAGGAGAGGGGAGGCGCGAAATGCTTTGTGAAGAGGCAGTGATACTGAATATCCGATTGTGCTTCGTTTGAGTTAAGTGATGGGACAATTTCACCTAAGGTATCTTAAAATTTGAGTTGGATTCTCACCGTCCAATCTGCTTTGGCACGAATCCGGTGGATTACTCGATTAGCCCAGATTCTGCTCGGGCGGTCCAGACTAACTCAAATTTGAGTTACTTCAGGGGATCCGGATCTAAAGTGAGGGGAAACATCACTATGTGAAACCCTGAACCGGTCTCGAATCTGGTTCTGAAGAGAAAGAGTCCGGTCTAGCCACGGATCAGTGTCTTGGTCGAAACATCCCTCTGACACATGGTGTCAAGAGAAAGTGGTCTGGTTCCTGTTTGTGCTTTTGTTTTGTTTTTGTTTACCCTGACAAGTAGGACCAGTCGACATGACAATCAAGGTGAATTTGAGGGGGAAGCTTCACAACGGAAGAAGCTATGGCGAGCCCTAATATGCCTTTCAAATGGTAAATTTTTTATCGGTAGTAATTAATACAAAAGAAGAGAGACAAACAGTAAGAATACATAATATTTATATGGTAGTAAGATCAGTAGTAATTCTACCATTTTAATTTTTTTTTAATCTGATGTATAGTGAGGAGAATTATATTTGATTTCTAGTAAAATATGAAAAAAATTTCAAAAAATAGATGGAATGTTTTTGATATATCTAAATTTTAAGGTACTCTATCTATTTTGTAAAAAAAAATCTTTTACTAGAAATATTAAAAGGAAAAAAAAAATTGTTTAGATCGGTAAAATTCCTACCGATTTAACAATATAAATATTACTGTACTCTTACTATTTTGTCTATCTCCTTTTCTATTAATTACTACCGATAAAAAATTTCCTTCCAAATGAATAAAGAGAAAGTGCATATATGTATAACTAAATTATTTAGGAGGGTTTGAAATGCTTTTTTTGTATCTCTATTAGTTTTTATTTTTTAAAATTGAATAACTTAGAATTTAAATCTCAATATCAAAATGAAAACTAAGATTGATATATCATTTTCTTTATGCACATATAAAATTACGACATTTCAATTTTTCTTTTATTGGTATCAAGAGTTTGCAAAAATACATCGATATGGATAATTAGGGATGTTGAGTTTCGACTATTTGATTCATATAACTAAAAATCGAAAAGTGATAAAAAATTTATTGTGCACGTAGATAAGATAATATATATCACATCTAGCTGTTTTATTTTGATATTTGAGTTTTAAATTTAAGTTATTAACTTTAAAAAAAATTGGATTAAATTGTTTTGTTTACTCGTCTAATTTTTTTCTGAGTAATGAATAATATTGAATATCTTTTTTATGATTATTTCGCAATTTGTTTCCTGTTTTTTTGGAATAAACCTCATAAATATGATATTGATCTGTTTACCTAGATCCCATTGATTAGATGATTGTAGTAGAGAAAAAAAACATTTTCATGTACTAATGGAATGCATTAAGCTGGGGGAAATATTAAAAAATTCAAATCAGGGCTAACAAAAATAGAAAAAAAAAAATGGCCATGATTTTGAAAAAA
>JAJGRW010001213.1:663036-804751 GCA_025461045.1 Carex parvula
TTAAAAAAATGTCAGTGCATGCAGTTACCTTTCTTATACTAAGTGTGACAGAGCGATCTTCTCCATCATACTGAGAAAGTGGAGCTACAGCTTGACCTAGATAAAGCGCCACCGATGAATTAGCAAGAATAAAATATGGACTACAATTATTCATGTTGTAGCATACCAAATTTCTAGAAGCATCATCCTACAAATTAACAAAACAATAATTAATTCTGATTTAAATTAGTTTCTACATATATGAAGAAGAAAATTAAGAACTCAGAGCATCCACATCCCAGCAACTCAAATGAGTATCTAAATAACTGTTAACTATTTTTTAGAAATTAAGGTTTCTAAATTTTTTAATTTTCACATTCCTAAAATTAATTTTAGAGTTTTTATTAAGCCACATCAGCAATAAATTAAAAAGGAGAAATAATTTGAGCCAATCATCTGACTACGGTGGAGTTTATAAACAATTTCTTAATAAGAAACTTTTCTGCATAGTTTCTAAATAAAAAACTCTTCCACATTCCTAAAATTGAATTAGCAACTGTCAGATTAGATTAGAAACTCTCATAATACCAAAGATGTGATGCTCTTATTACAAGCCAATCTAAATAAAGAGAACTGATAATAAACTTACATTCGCCGATATAAAGAACCGCAAATCGCTGTTATTATATAACTTGGGAAACACCTGCCCCCAACAAAATCAACAAAATGTTAGAACATGTTAAAGCATTAATTACTTTAAGTACAAGATTGTGATTAATTAATTAAGAACAAATTAAAACATAACTGAATTTGATAAAACTAAAATGAAAATAAAATTTGTAATAGAAAATGCAATTTGTTCTATGTAAAACTATATCTACCCTATATACTACAAAAATAAGTCACTATCCGATAGAGTAAAAAGTGACTATTTCCGAGAGTACACCGACAGAAAACTGTTATTTCTGAGCGTATCAGTATTATCGATAGATATCCAAAGTCATATTAAATTAGTAGTATTGGCTACGGTTTGACTGGGTCAAACTCTATAAATGACACTAATATTTGTGACAATTCTAAATAGAGCTGGACAAGATAATTAAAAATAAAACATGATAATACAACAATTGCAAACTATTTCATAAACTGTGTAATTTTTAAACTGAGTTTTAAATATTCTATAGTGATGATATTTTGATGATATAACATCACTTTTATCTTAAAGCACCTTAGTAAACAAACTATAATAATTTATGGCAAAAGAAGTTTTATATATATTACTTTTATGTAAAAAAGTAAATATCAATTCAGAACTATCACATACATGAAGTCCTGTTTTTATCAATCTAACACGGGTACCCTCCAAATTTAAAAGAGTTATTGAGACTTCATAGCGAGAATTCGGATTCATGTTAGGGACGCCTCATGCACTAATTTTGGCTTGACAGCCATAATATTCTCCTTCATATGTCCGATAACCGGCATGCTAGAGAATTGAAACAAAAAAATAATAAATAAGAAAAAAAAACTATGAGAAAAGTAAATAGTATATATATATATATATGCTTGAACAATAAAATAAAATTTTTGCTTACATGCAAGATATATCCGGCTATAATTTTGCATGACAGTAACAACAAAACGAAAATGATATTAAGAGCCATAAAAAAGCAAGTCGATCACCTTAAAACCAATGCTTTAACCATAGAATTAGGTTAGGTTGATATATATAGGAATAATTAATATTTTTCTTGATATTTTGATGGCTACAATTCCGATTTATTGCTATTTACTAATTTTGCACAAAATACAGCTATGCAAAAGAATTGGTTCGTTGTCTCTTACGAACAAAAATATATAGTGATATTTTTATGGCTACATCCGATGCTAAATCCAAATTCTTTATTAAATTTTCCTGCTGATGAAAAAATAAATTGGAAAGAGGGAAAGAAAGTCACCACCTTCGTCAAGTTCCAGTTGACAAACAATCGTGACACTAGTACGTACATAAAACACAATCATACACGACATATCATATATGAATGAGAAAAAATTACACATTAACGGTGTGTAATAGGAGAAGGCACTTGCACGAAAAAAAATTTATACATACCCACTCGGTCACTTAAAACCCAACTGTGTACGAAAGTCATAAATTTTTGTACACGGTTTGTTAATACTAAACCGTGCATGATAATATATATTTGTACACGGTTAGTTAGTTAAAGACCGTGTATGGTTATCAACAATTTCCAAACACGGATTTATACTTTTAAACCGTGTAATCTTTGTTCTCGCTTTGTCATGCAACCAATCCTGCTCAAAATTAATTTTTCGTACCAATCGCCTCATCGCTATGCGTGCCTTTTCACCTTCTGCCCCTTAAAACTAATTTAAGTCGTCCTGCCCCCTCTCCATTATCTCTTCATTTTCTTTCTTAGGATCCTATCCGCCGCCTTCATTTTTCTCTCTTATCTCAAGATGTGGAGGTTAGGTTATGAATTGTGTCGGAGCTCATCTTCTCATCTATCAATATGAGATCCGACACAATTGATAACTTAAATCTCAACTTCACCTGTGAATTGCTTGATTGTTTTACACCCGTAAAAGAGTAGGCCAGATCATATATATATCTTGAATTGATCGGCATGGAGGAAATAGATGACATGTCATTCCACAAAAGTACTTAAATAGTTGAGCTATGCTCTTCTTCATATTTGCCCTTCAAGGATCTTTAGAACATTTGCAAATTAAAGGGGTTAACGAACCATGAAGGGAAACTAGGAAAAGGGTGTAAATCAAAATTTAGGGTCTCAAATTTTTATGCTCAAAACGTCATCATGACTAACTATGTAGATTTTTATTGGCACTAAATAAAAACAAAACATTAATTCTTTTGGAAGCAAAATTTGGAGGAACACATTTACAACATGTTGCATGAATCTAGTGATGATTTTAATAAATTCAATGGCCATTTGGTGGAGAATTATATCTCCAAGTTATATATGATACTCAATTTTTGTGCTAGCAAAATATGCTGAAAATGCATTAATTTGTATCACGTTGTTGCATCTATGTGTTTTCAACCAATTCAGACTTCCTAGAAGGTCCAAAATTTACTTAAACTTACAATTATTCTTCAAACGTTATCTGATAAATTAAATCAAGAAACTTATTAGAACTAACATAAAAATTAAAGGGGAAATTTCATGTATACCCCTCAAAACCTTCAAAATTATGTATTTCTTCTGTAAAATTCACAATATCATATTAGCCTTCTAAATTTAAAAAACTCACAAATTGAACTATTTTATTGTCTTTTCTATTAAACTCATTTTAAATATAAAAGAACTCATGTTACCTTTTATTAAGAAAAATAAAAACATATACAGTAAGTTTCAGAATAATACAGTAAGTTTCTACTTTAGACGCTCACACAAGCATATACCTAAATGTCACTGTGTATGCATCATAAGTAAAGAAGTGACCCATTTTGTTCTTGAAAATTGATCAATTAGAAGATTGACATTTTTTTTTTGAAAAATGTTATATATTTTTAGTTTTTTTAATAAAGAATAAAATGATTACTTTTTAAATTTGAAATGAGTTTTAATAAAAAAAGACAATTAATAAAATGAGTATATCTGTGAGTTTATGAATTTTAGAAGGATAAAAATGATATTATGAATTTTAGAGAGAGAAATATGTAATTTCAATATTTTTAAGTTGTGTATATATATGAATTTCCCCCAAAATTAAACATCTATAGATATTTGTTGGCAATAACTCAAAAGTGAAACATCAATATTTTTACAGGCAATATACATATTACGTGCAAGTTTACAATAAAATCATCAACGGAAAAAGAATGATTTATAAAAAAAAAATACTACCTCTGACAAATTTGAAAGTCCTGACGAAATATTTCAATTGAAATGGTACTATGTTATTAGCAATACGAAATGGATACATTTTCACATAAATTGAGCATTTATATATTGAACAATAATTTGTTCACTTGACTTTTGTCATTAATTTCTACAACCAGCTGGTCCTCCATAATAGAAATTTATGGTCATTTACCTCAATACCCCCAAGAAATACATCAGGCAAAGCCCTATAGCAATTTGGTTTATCTTCCTTTCCTACTAAATTAAAAAGTGTAGGACTATCAACATTTCCTACCTTGTTGAAAAGTTTGAGATCCATTATATATGCTGCTTTATTTTTACCTTCATTTGGATAATGACCACTTCCCATGGAAGGACCTGTGTCATTGTTTTCATATGATACAAATGCCATCCATTGAACATTAGCTGCTTTGTTATCCAAATTTCCAAGAAATCCATTTTCCCACCATCCTATTTTTGAGCTTGTGCCCAAATCTTCTCGGTATAAAGTCCAAAATTCTGTAACTGAATCCTATACATATATTAAAAAAAGGTGTAAATAGTAAAAAAAAAAAAAAAAAACTAAGATCATAGGCAACCACATGTGGAAGTATAAATAATAAATACTAATTATAACCATGCATGAAGATTTAACAGAAATCAGTGTTACTTTTTTTATACTAAGTGTGACTGAGCGATCTTCTCCATTATACTGAGAAAGTGGAGCTACAGCTTGACCAGGATAAAGCACTGATGAATTAGCAACAACAAAAGCCGGACGACAATTATTCATGTTGTAGCATGCATATTTTTTAGAAGCATCATCCTAAAAATTAACAAAACAATAATTAATTCTGATTTAATTAAATTGCTTTCTACATATATGAACAAGAAAAGAACTCATAACAACCATTCTAAATAAAAGGAACTGATAATAAACTTACATTCGCCGAAGTAAAGAACCGCAAATCGTTGTTATGATATAATTTGGGAAATACCTGCCGCAATAAAATTTTAAAACATGTTAAAGCATTATTTATTTTATGTACAAGATTTGTGATTATGAAAACAAATGCATACATTGTATTTGATCGATGAAACTAAAATGAAACTATAATTTGTTTGTAAAAAACTTATATTTGTAGGTGGGATTTCTCAAGAACATTTAGTTTCCTGGTTAAATATGAAGCAATAAATGAGCTTATTGTTTATTATAGGGTTTAAAATATATTATATTAATTGTAATCAAAATTTGTCCCTTTGGAGGTAAGATTAGTAGTATCAGTTACGGTTTGGTTGGATCAAACATAGAAGAAATGACACTAATGTTATTTCATAAATAAGTGTAAAACACTGATAATGTACAACAATTGCAAATTATTTCAGAAACTGTGTAATTTAAATATTCTATAGTGATGATATTTTGATGATATAATATCACTTTTATCTTAAAGCACATGACTAAGCAAAATATAATAATTTATGACAAAAGAAGTTTTATATTACTTTTATGCAAAAAAAAGTAAAGAAAATATAAATTCAGAATTATCACATACATGAAGTCCCGCTTTTATCAATCTAACACGGTCACCATCCAAATTTAGAAGAGTTATTGAGACCTCATAGCGAGAACTTGGGTTCATATGGGGGACGCCCCATGCACTAATTTTGGCTTGACTGCCGTAATATTCTCCTTCATATGTCATATAACCTGCATTCTAGAGAATTGAAACAAAAAAATAGTAAATCAGATTAAAAAAAAATTATGAGAAAAATAAATAGTATGCTTGAATGATAAAATAAAATTTCTTCTTACATGCAAGATATATCCAGCTGCAATTTTACAAGACAATAACAACAAAACAAAAATTATATTGAAAGCTGTCATAGAAAAGCAAATTGACCATACAATTAGGTTAGGTTGATATATAGATATATATATATATATATATATATATATATATATATGAAAAATAATATTTTTCTGGATACTTTTATGGCTATGATTCCGATTTATTGCATTTATTAATTTGCACAAGATACAGCTATGTAAAAGATATAGAGATAATTGGTTCGTCGTCTCTCATGGACAAAAGATCGATATAGTGATAAATCGTACAGATGGAATATATTACATCTAAAATATAGTGATATTTGGTTTGTCATCCCTCTTTTTTTTTTTTGAAGACCTTTATAGAGACTACGAAGTTGTGAGGGAGAATCGAACTCTCGACTTTTGAGTAACCAACAGTCCTAAAACTTATTTCTAGCCAACTTTTTATGGCTACAATTCCGATGTATCAGTTCTTGTTGTTGTTGCTCATCAGCCTTGTCAAAATTACATCTAAAATTTAAAATTCAATTAAACTTTCCTGCTTAACAAATAAAAAGTAAAGAGGGAAGGAAAATCACCATCTTTGTCAATTTCCAGCTGCCACTCCAAATCAGCAGTGTTGAGGAGAACGGTTGCCAAAGATAACCTTCTCGGTTGTTAAATTTCAACCGTTCAAATACGTTCTGCACGAATCTCAAAGCACAAATAATACTTGCCTCCTGCGCTATCCCCGAATAGGCACCGTACACGTCAGTCACAACAAAATTGAGATATCTCAGAGGATACGCACTCAAATTGTAGCTACTGCGCTATTTTGTTCAGAATTCAAGTTGACAAACAATCCTATTCAAGTTGTTAATTAGATCTTCATTTCTTTATTATTTTTCCAAATTTTCTTACATTAAAGATGAGAGTTATACAACTTGAAGCTTTCCTTCTTAGTATTTGATTGGAACATATTATGGATCAAATATTCTTGCAAAATTTCTAAACCTTCTGAATTGTATGGAGATTTTCTAAACTTAGAAGGTTTATTTTGTAAATGTGACATTATTCCTTGTCAAAAGGACTTAGACGCATATATAAAACCTTTCTAAACTTAGAACGTTTATTTTGTAAATGTGACATTTTTCGTTGCCAAAAGGACTTAGACGCATATATAAAACCTGCTTGGCTTTCGGATTAGAAGTATAATTGTTTTAAAAAAAAAAATCAACAGTTGAACCGATTCACCCATCGGTCCGACCAATAAACTATTGACCCGATGTTTTACCAGGTCAATGTCCGGTCCGGTTCTCATAATATTGGTCAGAAGAGAGATGCCTATGGCTATAGTTATAAATCTTAAATTTTAAATTTAATTAATCATTTAGTAGTATTTAATAGTGGTATTACTTGTTTTGTCCTATTACTTGTTTTATTCCTTTCTCTACAAGTATGCCTAGCACTAGTCATGCAACCTTTGTCTCTCTCTCTCTATTATTATTTTTAGTATTGATTAACCATAAACACTTTCTTAGATGCAGGGTTAATCATTACTAAAAATTATAGCAGGAACAAAGATATCACAGTTGACGCTAGGTATAATCACAGAGAAAGGGGTGTAGTGTTGCAAGTCAAATGGATGTGTCCATTTAAAAATAGAGAAAACAGTTATTTCAACTATTAAATAGAACTAAATAATTAATTAAATTTAACATATGAGGAAATAAGATTTTTTTCAATTTAAAATGGAGCAATAAAGAATTTAAACGTTTTAATGGGAAAATAGATAAATTTAGAATGTTTCAATAATTCTCCGTAAAATATTAAGGTCAACAGCTGTAGTGGGGTTGGGGGCCTCTACATAACTTGAAGAATAACGTTAATTTTCGTGCTTCTCCTCCCCATCTCAATATGATATTGTCATAATTCGGAAAAAACAGCACATACCAGTTGTAACTTTTTTGTGCAAGCGTGGTCTTTCCGAGTCCACCAGCCCCCCAAATTGAGACCATAATAAGTCTTTTAATGTTCTCGTCACCCAACTTCTTGGCAAGGTAGTTCAGATCCGCCTCAAAACCAACAATATCTGGATCAATGTTAGGTAGCACCAATTGCCTCACAGGTAGTCTGAAATTGGTCCACCACCTTCATCCAGATTATCTATTCCATATCTAACTCTACTGGCCTCAATCTGTTTCATCCTTGTTTGAATCTTGGTTATGTCAATCTACAAGATTGTGTACA
Source organism: Carex parvula (assembly GCA_025461045.1). NCBI lineage: Eukaryota > Viridiplantae > Streptophyta > Magnoliopsida > Poales > Cyperaceae > Carex > Carex parvula. The sequence continues at coordinate 670,969 of JAJGRW010001213.1, forward strand.
GCAGAGAGATTTTTGGTTTTTTCCATTATGCTTTTTATGGGGTTCATCATGCCGGACTTTTGTGGTTTTTGAGGGAACTCCAGGAGAAAGGCGTCTATGACATCTTCTATTGAGTAGGCTAGATCTCTCACCTCTTCCACCCAATGCTTCTGACTCTCATATGTTATCTGCAACTTGTCAGCACCCTTAAGAAAAGCCCAAACGCAGCCGAGTTCATGACTCACTGTCTCCACTTGCTGATCGATGCCATTTAGGAGTAAAACCTCATTAACTACAGCCAGCTTGCCCAGCACTAAAATCACAATGCCCTCAGCTTCACGTAGGCGTGAAGGTGGTTGTCAAACTTGCTCTGATAACACTTGATGACAAACATCCCAAATTTAACTCCGTGTGTATGACCCTTGTTTGGTTTCATGAAATATTGAACAATTTTGTAGAGGAGATTTTGGATAAGGAAGAGAAATATCACAAGAGAAAAGAGTTCATAAGAAATATTTCATATATTATCAAGACATTGAAGAATAAGATGACATGTCATCTCTCTTACTGTACAACACATCACTTAGGAATTAACAACACATAATGAACTTAAAAATTCTAACCAACTCTTGAAAACTCTAACAAAATTTAAACAACTATGAGAATCTAAAATAGACAAACTTAGGAACTAGCAATATAATAAAGTACCATAGAAAACAACAACATAATTAATCATCATAGGAAATGATGAATTAGTGAAATCTCTTCTAGGAACTTGTATGCTTGCCATTCAAACAGAAGATTGAAGAACAACTAAACCGTACCGAGTTCGAATCCTGGACTGACTCTAAGTTAGTTTTGTTTTCATCATTGCCCCTTGGCGTCCAATTAAGTTTCAGAAATTTTAAATTTAATCCCTCAAACAACTGTGGGTCTACTTTGGTATTGTAATCGCCTGTGCTTACCACTTTGAGGAGTCTTTGTTTAGAACAATCCGGCATGTGTCCATTATGGAAGCATAATAGAGTGCGGAGGTTTTCACTCAATTGTACATCACAATCTTGATTGTGAATTGCGACACGACGTGCTTCACTCACAATCTTTTGATCAGTTGGATGTGAATACACCATGAGGAAGTTCTGCTCCTTGGCTTTGTTGATAGCAAGTTCCAGTAAGACATCGTGTAAGTGTATTACTTCGATGGAGCCATCATTCGATCTATAATTCATTTGAACCAAGCTCCTAGCATACAATGACAAAAATTAATTAAATATCATATGTACCTTACCATTGTAGCTCAAATTTTCCAAGCTAAGCACTTAAAAGAAAGTTTAGTAATACATTATAAACGTTCATGAATTTAAAGTACTATATGTTTCAAAAAAAAAAAAAAATTAAGTACTATAAACGTTCATGAATTTTAATTACAATAATTAAAGAGGTAATAGTTTGCTTCACAATAATTCATATTAATCTATGCTGCGATTATTCAATTGAAACAAACAATTACTCTAACAATATGTGCAAAGCATCAAATAAAAATAAGTGATACCTTTTTACGAGTTCTTCCAAGAAACTATTCGCGGTTTCTTCCAATGTTCTTTTATCTTCTTGTGTTATGAAGCCCTCTGCAATCCACATACGAACTAATGTTTTGGCCTCAATTTCATAGTCTTCAGGAAAGGCAGCGAAGTACATAAAACATGATTTCAGAGCATATGGTAGGTCCTCATAGCTAGTGGCCATGATCTCACCACAATTTTTTCCTTCGTCATGCCAACTCATTTTATGGAACAGGGCACTCCAAGCAGGTTCGTCGCGTGGCTTATTATGTAATAAACCACCTAAAACCACCAATGCGAGAGGTAATCCATCACATTTATGGATAAATTGACGTATAATATTAGAAAGATCATCGAAAGAATCTTTATTTTGATCCACATCTGGAAATGCTGTTTTTAACAATAGCTCTCGGCTTAACTCCTCAGTTAAGGCTGCAGGTTTGTACTGTTCACACATGGGACCTGCTTCGTCACCAACTTTAAATAATCTAGTGGTTAGAATTACTCTACTCCCATTCTTTGTATTTGGAAATGCCACATTGATTTGAGTCCATAGATTGCTTGTCCAAACATCATCTAGAACTAAGAGATACCTTTTCTCACTAAGAGAATTGTGAATCTCAGTAAGAACATCAACAATATCATCTTCTGAGTTCATGGTCGTTATTTTGACTTGTTTCGCTATCTTATTGATAACATCCTTTACTTTGAAATTTTGAGAAATAGTTACCCATATGCGAACTTGAAATAGTTCCTTGACTTCAATACTGTTTTAAGAAAAAAGAATATATTGGACATCAGTATAACCATAATATGAACATGAAAGATTCAATAAAAATATATATGAGGAAGGCAAAATGGGTAAACTGAAAATTTGGATTTGGATGTATTAAAAAGGTTTCAGTTGAGCCATTATGCCGGGGGACATCTATATATAGGTGTAGATTAAACCAGCGTCGAGAACTACCGTTGATCAGCTTATTTGTAGAAAGATAGTATTTTTTTCAATTGAGGTACTATAATATATGAGATTTTTACAATTAGATTTTTATTTTATATTTTGTATGCTTTATTTTATTTATATAGACAATATATCATTTCGTAAGAAATTAAAAATTATAAATGTTTGTATGTACATGAAAAGTAGCAAACATCATGAAATAAGAAATTATTATTATTTCGAATTGGATTTTGAAAATTGCAAAATATTATAACTGACAAAATATTTAGACAATGAGATATTTGTAAAGGATATTATGGTCATTTAATACTTAAAATCGAGCATTAAGTAACAAATTAACTGTGGGGGGATTCTGTTTGTCACTAATTGTATAGTTTTGGGTGATTGTCAAAATTAAAGTTCGGTAGCTAACTTATCAGAAGTCAAAAATTCAGGGCCTTCAATATATGGGGTTACCCATTATAGAATTAGAGAATAAGTTGGTGTTTAAGACATATTTATTGATGTAGCTATGAAATATGACACTCAATTATAACTCGACATCTTCTTGTGATGAAATATATCTCATCAAAATTTGCAACAAGAATTTGTTTGTGCAGTCTATTAAATTCATCTTACATTAAAGACCCGAGAAAAATTATTGCCGGCCTAGCTTTAATTATCGTAACTAAAGGTTGTAATTTATTCTAACTAAAGTAGTGCTAATTGTAAAATATTGAGAACGAAATGTGAATTTGGAATAAAAACACTATGTATTACAAGGTCGCAAACCAATTAATACAGAGTATGGAAACACTTACTAACATAAAGTAAATCAAGGTCATGTGACCACTGACCATGTTCTAATAGAGAGTGTGCTTCGGGGATCTAAAGTCATATATAATTGACCTTAATATAAACGTACTCTTCACTGATATCAAGAGAAATGGCGACAAAATAATTCTATTGTTGCAAAATAAGAGTAAAATCTGATTGAATCAAAATTGATGTAAAAAGTCACAATTCAGAAAATCAAACAGCACATACCAGTTGTAAATTTTTTGTGCAAGAGTCGTTTTTCCGAGTCCACCAGCCCCCCAAATTGAGACCATAAGTTTTTTATTGGTCTCATCACGCAACTTCTGGACAAGGCAGTTCAGGTCCGCCTCAAAACCAACAATATCTGGATCAATATTAGGTAGCACAAATGGCCTCACGGGTAGTCTGATTGGTCCACCACCTTCACCCAGATTATCTATTCCACAATTAACTCTACTGGCCTCAATCTCTTTCATCCTTGTTTGGATCTGGTTTATGTCATCTACAAGTTTGTGTACAGCTGAGATATTTTTGGTTTTTTTTATTATGCTTTTTACGGGTCTCATCATGCTGGACTTTTGTGGTTTTTGATCAGGGAACTCCAGGAGAAAGGTGTCTATGACATCTTCTATTAAGTAGGCGAGATCTCTCACCTCTTCCACCCAATGAATCTGAGTCTCCTTTGTTATCTGCATCTTGTCAGCACCCTTAAGAAAAGCCCGAATCCGGCCGAGTTCACGACTCACTGTCTCCACTTGCTGATTCATGCCGTGTAGGAGTAAAATCTCCTTAACTACGGCATCAGCCAGCTTGCCCAGCACAGAAATTACAATGCCCTCAGCCATCTCACTTCTGTATTGTATGTGTCAGCTGAAACTAGTGATTTACTAACGAAGTCAGAGGTTTTAGAAAGGCGTGCTAGATTTGGGAGAGGATTTATCTTTGGGTGGTATCTGGATGAGCTTGTGAATATAGCATTGTAGTATTAGATTTGTTTTTTCCTACACATTTGTAAAATGCTCGGTGGATTTTAAGAAAAATTGATTGATATTGCAGGAATTTTAGACCAGAACGTGCATGCAGTTCTACACGATATTAAAATGAATTTCTCACCGCATCTGTAGGAACCAAACTGATTCAAACCATGCCTAATTAGTGGGTCTATTTGTTTTGTCTTTATGATGGCTCCATTTTTTAATTTTCTAATAACAAAAATTCTAAAAATAATATATCAGAATAAAACCGTTAAATCTAACATATATAATAATTTTCACATGCACATAAAAAATTATCACTTTTCCATTTTTGTTTTATATGATTCAATAAGTTGAAAAATCAACGTACAAAATTTATTCACATCTCTATATTTTTGTTAGCTCTTAAAATTGTGCGTAGAGAAAATGATATAGATATCATATCTTATAGCTAGTTTTCATTTAACATTTAAGTTTAAATTTTAAGTTATTATAAATCTAAAAATAGAGACAAGATGACGGCACAAAAAATAAAGGCAATTGAAATCTCGTGTTTTCTTATATTATTTCGAGGCAGGACAAGAGGGTTTATAAAATAACTACCACGTCTTCATTTTAAGATGAAAAGATTATTTACAGGGTATTTTTTCTAGCATGGGATCAAAACTCTCAAATCATCAGGCCGGTATGTATATATTGGATTATTTGGAAATTGCAACCTTCCATATAGAAGAAGATAATGTAACTATACAGAGGATATTTATTGTATATGATTAATTTAATGGAACCAAATAAAAGTTTTTATGCACAGCTAGTAATATTTAAGCCAATTCAACTTTAACTAAACAAAAATCAAACCGAAACTAAGGGTTGAAAACAATGTAAGCCAACCAGACTACTCTCTGCTTAGTTAGATATTTGTTACTTACCCATCAATAATGCGATCATGATGGCAACATTGAATGTTTATTAAACTACTCTCTGCTTTGCCCTTAAGATGTCGCAAAGGACAGGTTTGAATAAGTCGTCAAGCCATTTCTTGGTTCTAATTTATTAATTCCCAATCAATAATGCTAACATGATGGCGTGATATGTGCAGCAATTGAAATATTTTCTTATTTTTTATTTAAAAAAAAAATCTTATCCCCTTGCATCTACAAATAAATGTTCAGATCTCGATGCCAACCACTAAACTAGTCGTTGTTCTCTAATGGAACTATACAGAAGATATTTATTGTATATGATTAATTTAATAAATCCGAATCAAAGTAATTATGCACAGCTAGTAATATTTAAGCCAATTCAACTTTAACTAAACAAATATCAAACCGAAAATAAGGACGATTGAAAACAATGTATCAACCAGACTAGTCTCTGCTTAGTTATATATTAGTTACTTACCCATCAATAATGCGATCATGATGGCAACATTAAATGTTTAAGCTTGCCCATCACATACATTGGGTGTGCTTTGCCCTTTGCCCTTAGGACGTCGCAAAGGACGGGTTTGAGTAAGTCAATCCATTTGTTGTTTCTAATTTATTACTTGCCTATCAATAATGCTAACATGATGGCGTGATATGTGCAGCAGTTCAATTATTTTCTTATTTTTTATTTTTAGAAGAATCTTAATATCCCCTAGCATCTTAAAATAAAGTTCAGATCTCCATAAGTCTTCCTTGTTTATATGGTTGTTACATTGGCTGCCGAGTGGACTGATGCACATTCAAAGGTTGATCATTGAATATCAATACAATGTTTTGAATATAATGTAGAACATTTTGATCAAAATGAATAATGAGAGAGAAACTGAATCAAACGAATGAAAGCATACATGATATGGTATTGCTAAAACATTTGAATGCATTACACTTTTTAGAGGGTACAAACTAAAAACTTTTTTTTTTTATGGTTGGTGGCAAATTGCCACCAACAAGTATATTGATAAAAAGTGTTTTAATTACAAAGAGTCTTAATTTATCAAATGTTCTCCCACACTATATACCTATACAACGGAGCATACATTTGTCTTATCTATCACCTCGAACCGTAACTGCGGTCGGCTAGCAGTTCAGAAAGTTGTGTTAATATCCTAGATGCTCATTAGACATCTCTCAATCTCAAGTGCCGTATCATTAATTAACCAGTGTACAGCCCTTTGAACAAACTAAAAGCTTAAAGGATCTACAAGAAACATATGTATTTATTTTATTTTTGTCAGGAGAATTCTTTGAAATTTTCTAGGTCGCATAAATCAACATAAGATAAGTAAAAATGTCAGAAAACATATTTAATATATATTGGCACTAGTATAGAAAACGCGATCATATACGGCATATCATACACGGATGCGTAAATATCTCCAACATGCACACACGGTCTGAAAGTTTTGAACCGTATTCGTAAGACACTTTTATTTGTACATGGTTCATTATTATTGAACTGTGTACGGTTCTGCCACTTCATACACGGTCTTTTATTAAAAATCAGTGTATTATTTTGCACAGTTTCCAAACACTATTTTTCAGTTCAAGGAGTGTACGATTCATTTGCGCTCTGATCAACTATAACCCCTGTTAGTATTTATTTCTTGTGTAGAGATCACCCCTCAACCGTCTCTTCACACATACTTACTACACCCCCTCCCTTAATTTGTCTCTTCATTTTCTCTTCATTTCCTTTTTCTTCGTTCTGATCGGTGTTGATCTAGTCTTCGTCCATCATCTTCATTATTTCCCCCTCGTATGCACTTAGAGGAACTATTATCGTACACCATTCTATAGAAATAACCATGTACAAACCCCTGTGAATTAGGGTTTTCGTTTTTTTGCCTATTTTTGTAAATTATACATGGTTTTAGAAGGAACCGTGTTTGTTTAATTTCACTATACACGGTTATTATTTTTGAACCGTGTATGATTAGTAGTTAGGGTTATACTTTTTTGGTGCCTATTCGATTTTTGCCTTGTCTTTAATCCTCCACCACTCCATGTCTAATCAAATAACTCTTAACTCCTCGGTCTCTTCTCCCTATATATACTAGTCTCCCCACTCCCCCTTCTTTTTTAATCTCTCTCTCTCTTAGGGTTTCGTAGCCACTATCTGCCTCTTTCTAAACTCGATTAGCTAGGTTTTTTGCGAGTAAGAAGGATTAGAAGTAGGAGGCCAAGACGAATCGTGAAAGACACAAAATGAAGGATTTCCTCCTCCTTCGGTTTGTGTCTTTATGTGTTTGGTCTTTGTCCCCCCTATGGAGACACAATGAAGGATGTGAGGTAGGAGGTGAAGAATTTGAAGTATAGTCTCACCACCCCGATTTAGATGAGAATAATCTTTAATTTGTGTGTTAATTTTTCAAGTTCCAATTTATGTTGAGTTTGACTTGAAGAAAATGTAGGTTAGTTTTGAAAAAAATATATATGAAACCGATCGAGTATTGTCACACAACCATGAATTGACAGGGACCTAAATTCAAGTATGGGTAATTACATGCATAAACTGGCTTTTATGCGTTTGTTGCATGATCATGTATATGTGTGTGTGTGTGTGTATATATATATATATATATATATATATATATATATATATATATATATATATATATGTATGTATGTATGTATGTATGTATGTATTAACGTAAAGGTGTTGAAGGTTGTTATTAAAAAAAAATAACATGTTTGTGTGAAGTTCTTAATGTACTTGCTGGCTATTGATGAGTCCAAATAGTACTACTACTTTTAAAGATTTATAAACCCTAATTTTTACTTACGTTCAGATCACAAGCGTATGATCCTACCATGTAGTATGATTAGGGTGTCGATTCACAGGGATAGTGTATTATCTTTTAAACAATTTTTACTAGTCTAGGTTATCGGGTTTTTTGAAGCTTGAGGTGATGGTGATAAATGCAATCAAGGTATTATAGCTAGTAAAGGTTAAACAGTTGATAGAGAGCCTCTAGGGTTCAGGTTTCCTTCCTTCTTAATTATGCAAAGTACAAGTTTTGACGTTTTTCTATATCGCATGCGGCACTGTCACCGTTGCATGCGGCGAGGATTGCCCCATAGCTACCCCGCATGCGGTACTGTCACTACCCGCAGGGCGTGCTGGGTGTTTGTTTATGCAATTTGAAAGGTTTTCCGATCTTGCGATTGGCTTTTGGGCTACCAAGACTAAAGTATTTTAGGTACACAATTATATTCTTTTCCTATACTACTCTATAGTTGAAATATCCCAAAGACCCTACTTAATCTAAGTGCTTTCTAATGTTCTTTAAAGTACAATTTACGTTATCCTCTCAAGGGAGCCCATTGGGTTCTAACCCTAGTCTTTGAACCGCTACCAAGCCTCGTTAGCCGAAGTGTTTGTAGTACTTACATGCATTATTCTTCTCACATAAGGATGCAACGACTTAACACCTATTGGTATGTGGAGGCCATTGGCATATAGTAGACAGAACTTTGTATGCAAGGATACAATAAAAAAGAATTTAAAGTGCAAACGAAAAATCAAACCATAACATAAACAAAACATAAACATATATTAAAACAGAATTAAGAATTCAAGTACAACCCTCACCCTAGAGATGAGAAGTTTAGCTTCTTATGGCCATGGAAAAATAAAATTAATAAAATAAAGAGAACATAAATTACAACCCAGTTGAAGATGGAATAACCACTTCCCTAGATGACGTCTTCTTCTCGTGCTTGGCTTCTAATGGCTATCCTTATCTCACTAGTAACTCTCTAACCTAACCTAACAACAAGGATTGCTAGCTGCAATTCTGGACTTGACAGTATTAAACACGCACACTAAATCCTATTACAGGAGGGGTATTTATAGCCTTCTTAAACAAGAGGTGGAGTAGTGGTAGTGGGGGACGTGGGGTCCACCCATGATTGGATAGATGAAGCAAAAATTCCAAAGTTGGGAATATTTTCTAATATATCCTTTTTAAATTGAGACCCCAATATTTTGGCAAAATTATAAAAGATAATTTTTAGACGAGGAGGGTTCAAATGCACTATTATTTTTGTGCTCCAATATGCTCCACATCCTATATCTCCATTTTCAAAGTCTGAACAGTTGATCTGAACCACTCAACATGATCTTCATAATAAATGATTGGATACCAAATTTTATATTTTTTAGAATTTTTTACTATTTTTTTAGATAGGTACAAAATCACTTTTTTAAGGAGATTCTGGACCATCCGATAAAGTGATATTGTACCTATCTAAAAAAATAGTAAACAAATTCTAAAAAATATAAAAGTTGGTCTCCAAACATATTTTATTATGAAGATCATGTTGAACGGTTCGGATCGACTGTTGGTGCTATTTTCGACAGAATCCTTCTAGAAGAATGCATTTTCTTCAGAGCCAAACTATCATGGCTATTTTTGGCTTCATCTATTCAAACTTGGAGTGCACTCCAAGTTTCCACCACCTCCACTACTTCCACTACTCTACCTCTCATATTAGAAAGGCTATAAATAGCCCTCTTGTAATAGGATTTAGTGTGCTTGTTTAATTGTGTTAAGTCTATAGAATTGAGATTAGTAATCTTCATTCCAGGTTAGGTTAGAGAGTTACCTAGAGAGAGAATGGTAGCCATCGGAAGCCAAGCAGGAGAATAAGGCGTCATCTATGGAGGCAGAGGTTTATCCATCTTCAATTGGGTTGTAATTTATATTCTCTCCATTTTATCCCTTTTATTTTTTCATGGCCATGAGAAACTAAACTTCTCATCTCTAGGGTAAGGGTTGTACTTGAATTCTTAATTATGTTTTAATTTATCTTTATGTTTTGTTTACGTTGATTTGAATTTTCTTTATTATTTAAATTTCTTTTTATTAAGTCTTTGCATACATAGTTATGTCTACTATATGCCAATGACCCTCCACATACCAATAGGTGTAAACTCGTTGCATCCTTGTATGAGAAAGATAATGCATGTAAGTACTTCAAACACTTTGGCTAACTAGGCTTAACAGCGGTTTAAAGACTAGGGTTAGAACACAGTAGGCTCCCTTGACAGGATAGCGTAAATTGTACATCTAGATTATATTAAGAAACACTTAGATTAGGTAGGGTCTTCGGGATATTTCAACTACAAGGTAGTATAGGGAAATAATATAATTACGTACCTAAAATACTTTAGTCTTGGTAGCCAAAAAGTTGATCTCAAGATCGAAAAACCTTTCAAATCGCATAAGCAAACACCCAGCAAGTCTTGCGGGTAGTGACAGTGCCGCATGCGGAGTAGCTGTGGGACATTATAGGCCGCATGTGACAGTGACAGTGTCGCATGCAACGTAGAGAGACGTCAAAATTTATACTTTGCATAATTAAGAATGATAGAACCTGAACCCTAGAGGCCCTATATTTACTATTCAACATTAACCTTAACTCAATTAGCGCCACCGCATCAAACTTATAAAAATCCCTCGATAACCTAGACAAGTGAAAAGTGTTTAAAATCTAATACACTATCCTTGTGGGTCGACACTCCAATCATACTACACAGTAGGATCATGCGCTTGTGATCTGAACGTAAGTAGAAATTATGATTTATAAATCTTTAAAAGTAGTAGTACCATTTTGGTGCATCACTTGGCGATGGCTACCCTTCTCTCTCTAAGTAACTCTCTAAACTAATCTAGCAATGAGGATTGCTAATCTCGATTCTATGAACTTAACACAATTAAACACGCACACTAAATCCTATTACAAGAGGGTTATTTATAGCCTTCCTAATATGAGAGATGGAGTAGTGGAAGTAGTGGAGGTGGTGGAAACTTGGAGTGCACTCCAAGTTTGGATAGATAAAGCCAAAAATAGCTATGATATCTTGGCTCTGAAGCAAACACGTTCTTCTAGAAGGCCCATCAGGAATTCGCACTCTTTTGGAAGGCCCATTAAGAAATCGCCTATTTTTAGGACAGTCCACGGATCGTGCGGCATCAAGGTCATGCTGCATGCGGCATAGAGGAGGCCGCACGGTTTCCTGACTTAGCGGATTTTCTTGTATTTTTCGTCATTTCGCATGTTGTGCACTTCGTGTGAGGTGTTGCATACTCCATGTAGTGTCCCATTTTGACGTCTTATTCAGAAATCGCCTAAATATGACACTTTTTCTCTGCTTTTGTCCTAAATACGCAACTTTTTCAAAAAAACTCGCCAAAACACCTAAAAACACGTTTGCAGTAAATAAATCGGGAAAATTGCTACTCTGTATTCGCTTTTCGCCATTTTCCGTAAGAAAAGATAGAAATTTTCGCTATATGTTTTGACTTCATCATTTATCTGTCCTCTTGTTAGTTTTTATCTTATTTGCCTTATTTACTTTATCCTGACTTGTCGTGTTACTTGAATGTACAGGTACTCCTCTGAAACAGATGGCAATTCTTGATCATGTTCGGTTTTTTTATTACTGGTGTGGATATCTTATAGGAAATTTTTGGGAATATGTTAGATAGTTCCCTTTTTACTTAATTGGTATTGTCCCTTTCTTCTCTTTAACTTGTTTAAATTTTAATAACTAACATTTTTATATGTAGGAGGATCGGCTTGTCATTTCAAGATAACCATGGATCATGAATTGCCATCGGTTTCAGAATGTGGAAGACCAGTGGAACATCCATGTGGTGTTCGACTAATTGTAGTTTAATCTCTTTACATGAAAGAGATTATATATCAACTCAGCCCAGTAAGACTGTCGGATCGAACACCACACAAACGTTCCACCGGTCCATCCACATTTATGAAGACGATGACATTCTTGATCCATGGTTATCTTAAAATGGCAAGCTGACCACCTACAGATAAAAGTGTTAGTTAGAAATTAAAGCAAACATATCATAAAATGTATGTGTATGTTGTATATTTTGTTGAATTACGAATATATGTATGTTAAATTAATGTTAATTGTTTTTGTTTGTTGAATGTTGAATGAATATGATTAATTTTTGTATGTTGTGATGTTGAATATTTATTGAATGATGGATGTGTAATATTAACGGTATGTATAATGGCTAGCAAATATGGATGCTATCCAATTATAAGTCGTATAAAAAATTATACACGGTACACAATAACAAACCGTGTATGTCTACAAAAATAATATACGGATGCCTTGTAGAAACCGTGAATATAACCCTTGGTGTTGTCCACGGTTACTTTGACCATGTAGAACTCACGATATTCAACGCTATTTTTTAGATTTGACACGGTTAAAGTCTAATAACCGTGTATGTTATTACTATATACACACGGTCCATTAACCGTGTACTATGTACCCTCCTATTCATACACGACGCTCGCTGACACGGTCTTGGAACCGTGTGTCATTAGCTTTTCTGATCGTGTGTAGTCACGTTTTCTGTACTAGTGTAGTAATATGTAAGCCAATTCAACTTTAACTAAACAAAAAGCAAACCAAAACTAAGGATTCAAAACACACTGTAAGCAAACCAGCCTACTCTATGCTTAGTTAGATATTTGTTACTTACCAATCAATAATGCGATCATGATGGCAACATTGAATGTTTAAGCTTGCCCATCACATACATAGGGTGTTTAATTTTGCCCTTAAGACGTCGTAAAGGACGGGTTTGAGTAAGTCAATCCATTTGTTGATTCTAATATATTACTTCCCTATCAATAATGCTAACATGATGGTGTGATATGTGCAACAGTTGAATAATTTTCTTAATTTTAATTTTTAGAATAATCTTATCCCCTTGCATCTTAAAATAAATGTTTAGATCTTGATATGCGGTTGAGAAATTTGGAGGAAATTAAGAAGCCTCAATTGAATGCCGACAGATGCACATTCAAAGATTGAATATTTAATCGAGATCAATTCATCATTGAATATCAATGCAATGTTTTGAATATAATGTATTCGTCCATTTTGATCAAAATAAATAATAATCTAGAGAGAAACAGAATCAAACGAATGAAAGCATACATGATTATGGCACAGCTAATAAATTTGAATGCTTAACACTTTTTAGAGGGTACCAAATAAAAACTTAAAGAACATATTTATTTATTTATTTATTTTTCAGGAGAATTCTTTGAGGTTTTCTGGGTCGCATAAATCAGCATAAAATAACTAAAAATGTCCGAAAATATATTCAATATATATCAATTAATCTTGATTATATATTCAACCTTTGAATGTGCTTCAGTCGGCAGCCAATTTAGGCTTCTTAATTTCCTCTGAATTTCTCAACCGTATACACATGGAATACCTATCTAGATCTGAACATTTATTGTAAGATGCAAGGGCATAAGATTATTTAAAAAAATAATAGTAATTCAACTGCTGCACATGTCACGCCATCATGTTAGCATTATTGATTGTGAAGTAATAATTTTGACAACTTATGAGGAAAAAGAGTAAACAACACACAACTCCCATGAAACTCCCTTCCCACCCATGTTTTCTTGAGTTCTTAATGTAAGATTAATTCAAATAATGTGCGCTGGCTATTAAATTGTAGTTACATATTAAGATGAGATATATGTCACCACGAGAAGAGTTGTCATGTAGCGTATACTTAATAGGTATAGGAATAAATATGTCTTTAAAATAGCAGAGTAGGTCGGATGGATTTTCGATTTACTTTTGGGTTCAATGGGCATGGGAGCCGTCCGATTCGTATTAAAATTTGTGCACGAATATCAGAGGCGGGAGCAGGCATCTTTAAGAGCATCGTACAGCTTCAGTGCCCATCGACTCAAAGTAGGTCCAAAGCCCATCAGACTTACACTTTTCTCATGTCTTCAACACTAACAAATTCTATAATGAGGTAACCCATAGGAGGCTTTTAATTAAACTTTAATTTGACTTGTGACAAGATTGCTCTCAAACTTTTAATTTTGATAATCACCCAATACAACAAATACAATGAGGTAACCCTATGTATTGGAGGCCCTGAATTTTTCACTTTTGATAAGTTAGCTCCCGAGCATTAATTTTGACAATCACCCTAAACTATAATTCGGAAATGATTCGGAATTATCCGGACCAGATATCTTAATCCTACAAATAGACAAAAAAAATAATAAAAAAAATGCTTTGGGAAAAATTCGCAAATAATTCGTAAAAATTCAGGAAAAGTTCGTAAAATTCGTGAATTATTCGGGAATAATTTGGTCAAAGTTCGGTCAACCGAATAATTGGGCGTTCGGTTCGTCATCACCAAAAAAATGAATTATTCGCGAATAATTTTGCGAATCTTGTGACTATGTTAGTGACAGACAGAACCCCGTCGGTTAATTTGTTATTTAATGCTCGATTTTAAGTATGAAATGACCATAATAGCCTTGATAAATGTCTCATTATCTAAAATTTTTGTCAGTTATAATATTTTGCAATTTTGAAAATCCAATATATATGAAGTTAATAATATCTCATGAGGGTTCAAATGGTTTCATTTTTGTGCCTCCAATTTCAATTGTTTCATAATGAGTTTGATACTTTCCATGTACATAAAAACATTTTTAAATTTTAATTTCTTATGAAACGATATTTTCTCTATATAAATAAAATAAAGCATACAAAATAAAAAATAAAAATGTAATTGTAAAAATCTCATATATTATATAGTACCTCCATTAAAAAATACTATATTTCTACAAATTAATATGATCAACGGTAATCCTGGACGCTGGTATCATGCATGTACATGCATGTACACCTATATATCGATGTCCCCGGCATGATGCCTCAATATATATTCTCAGAGTACCCACTAATTGTCATATATATTTTTATTGAATCTTTCATGTTCATATTTTGGTTATACTGATGTCCAATATATTCTTTTTTATTTAAAACAGTATTGAAGTCAAGCAGCTATTTGAAGTTCGCATATGGGTAACTATTTCTCAAAATTTCGATGTAAAGGATGTTATCAATGAGATAGCGCGACAACTCAATGTAACGACGACCATGCACTTCGAAGACGATTTTGAGCATTGTTGTTATAAGATTCGCCATTGTCTTAGTCAGAAAAAGCATCTCATAGTTCTAGACGATGTTTGGCCCACCGATCATTTTAAATTCAATCAAATTACAGAGCCATTCCCAGAAAATTATAATGGGAGTAGAATACTTATAACCACTAGGACGAGCTACATTGGCAGATCAATGTACTGTGAACCTTACAAACTCAGGTTGTTAACTGAGAAGTTAAGCCGAGAGCTTTTGTTAAAAAGATTTTTTCCTAATCTGGATCCAAATGAAAAGTCTTTTGATGATCTTTCTGATATACTAGATCAATTAATCCAAACATGTGATGGTTTGCCTCTCGCCGTGATGGTTTTAGGTGATCTATTATCTAGGAAGCCATTTAACTCTGTTTGTTGGAGTGAAGTGCTCAAGACCATGAGTTGGCATGAGTGTAGTGAGATCATAGGCACCAGCTATGAGGACCTACCAGCTGTTCTCAAGCTATGTTTCATGTATTTTGCCGCATTTCCTAAAGGCTATAATATCCATGCCCCATCATTAATTCAAATGTGGAATGCAGAGGGCTTCATACCCGAACATGATTACAAAATGGAACATGATGCGGAGCATGCCTTGGAGGAACTCGTAGAAAGGTATCACTTCTTCATTTAATGCTTTAGACATGTTAATGTAACACGCTGGTTCCAATTGAATAGTCTCAACATCTGCAGCTTACATATTAAGCATTAAACTATTTTTTTTTATGACGCTAACTATTTTCCTTTATGAACGTTAATTTCCATTGGAGGTGACCATTTAAAATCAATTTTTTTAATTGTATGCCAGGAGCATGATTCAATTTGTTCATAGATCTAAGGATCGTAACATCAAGTATATACGCATACACAATCTCTTACTGGATCTAGCTATCAACAAAGCTGAGGAGAACAACTTTCTCGTGGTGTGTTCACGTCCAAATGATCAAAGGATTTTGACAGCACGCCGTGTGGCAATTCACAATCTAGATTGTACTGATGTACAATTGAGTCAAAACCTCCGCAGTTTGTTGTGCTTCGGTCATACACGCATGCCGAATTGTTCTAAACAAAGACTTCTCAGAGTGGTAACCGGAGACTGTTACGATACCAAAATAGATCCAGGGATGTTTAAAGAATTGCCTTATTTAAGATATTTGAATCTTAATGGGGACGCTAGAGACTATATGTGAAGAACAGCAATTTGATCCGTAAATATGTAAACATGCATATGGACTCCTCCAACGCATGTTTTACTTTTCCATTTTGGTATGTATCATTATCGTCGCTTATGTTTTTTGTATGTGTACTCTGTATCGTTAATTTACTCTTTATATGTATTTTTTTCCTTTCGATAAATAAGATAACATTGATTTTTTTTGCCTTTCGATAAATAAGATAACATTGTTCAAGGTTGAAATGATTTCTATATTGTTGAATGATCTCTCTTTTAACTTTTGAGTTGATGATAGAATTGAATCAAGGCCTGCTTAGTAATTTGTGAACTATTTGACATGTATAGAATGATGTATGTTGTAAAAATGTTGAAGGCTGAATGTACTCTGTGTTGCAATCTAAATGATTATTGTTTATTGTTTCTGTATATTTATTGATTTTGAAATGTTTGATGCCAAAGAAAAAATTACATCGTTGAATGATCTCTCTTTGAACTGTTGAGTCGATGATATAATTTAATCGATGAAGGGTGATTGTACTCTGTGTTGCAATCTGAATTTACTTTGCAAATATGGTTTTTGTGTTTTGCTGGTGCTCGTTGATGATGCATAAACGGTGCTGAGACCTTGGGCATATGGCTCACTCTAGGGGTCTATATGTCCTCTTGGCTAATTAGGCAAGTGCAAATGAGCTGGTGAGTTTATCTTTCCTCTTGTTAGATTTTATCTTATTTTTCTTATTTACTTTACCTTGACTTGTCGTGTTACTGGAATGTACAGGTACTCATCTGAAACAGATGGCAATTCTTGATCATGTTCGGTTTTTTTAATTACTGGAGTGGGTATCTTGTAGGAGATTTTTGGGAATATGTTAGATAGTTCCTTCTTTACTTAATTGGTATTGTCTCTTTCTTCTCTTTAACTTGTTTAAATTTTAATAACTAACATTTTTAGCTGTAGGAGGATCGGCTTGTCATTTCAAGATAAACATGGATCAAGAATTGCCATCAGTTTCAGAATGTGGAAGACTAGTGGAACATCCATGTGGTGTTCGACTCAGCGGGCTAACTGGACTAAGTTGCGGTTTAATCTCGTTACATGAAAGGGATTATATATCAACTCAGTGCAATTAAGACTGTCGGATCGAACACCACACAGACGTTCCACAGGTCCATCCACATTTCTGAAGACGATGACATTCTTGATCCATGGTTATCTTAAAATGGCAAACTGACCACCTACAGATAAAAGTGTTAGTTAGAAATTAAAGCAAGCATATATCATAAAATGTATGTGTATGTTGTATATTTTGTTGAATTATGAATATATGTATGTTCAATTAATGTTAATTGTTTCTGTTTGTTGAATGTTGAATGTTGAATGAATATGATTGATTTTTGCATGTTGTGACGTTGAATATTTATTGAATGATGGATGTGTAATATTAACTGTATGTTTAATGGCTAGCAAATATGGATGCTATCCAATTATAAATTGTATAAAACAATTATACACGGTACACAATAACAAACTGTGTATGTTTACAAAAATAATATACAGATGCCTTGTAGAAACTGTGTATAATGTACCCTCCTATTCATACATGACGCTCCTATTCATATACACGATACTACAAAAAATTATACAAAAATTATACACGGCGCTACAAAAAATTATTACTATATACCCTCCTATTCATACACGACGCTCGCTGATGCAGTTGTGGAACTGTGTGTCATTAGCTTTTCGGATCGTGAGTAGTCACATTTTCAGTACTAGTATTGTAGTAATATTAAAGCCAATTCAACATTCTAAGCAAACCAGACTACGTACTCTCTGCTTAGTTAGATATTTGTTACTTACGAATCAATAATGCGATCATGATGGCAACATTGAATGTTTAAGCTTGCCCATCACATACATAGGGTGTTTAATTTTGCCCTTAAGACGTCGCAAAGGACAGGTTTGAGTAAGTCCATCCATTTGTTGATTCTAATATATTACTTCCCTGGCCTATCAATAATGCTAACATCATGGTATGATATGTGCAGAAGTTGAATTATTTTATTAATATTAATTTTTAGAAGAATCTTATCCCCTTGCATCTTAAAATAAATGTTCAGATCTCGATTTGCAGTTGAGAAATTTGGAGGAAATTAAGAAGCCTCAATTGAATGCCGACAGATGCACATTCAAAAATTGAATATTTAATCGAGATCAATTCATCATTGAATATCAATGCAATGTTTTGAATATAATGTATTCGACAATTTTGATCAAAATAATTAATAATCTAGAGAGAAACAGAATCAAACGAATGAAAGCATACATGATTATGGCACAGCTAATAAATTTGAATGCTTAACACTTTTTAGAGGGTACCAAATAAAAAATTAAAGAACATATTTATTTATTTTATTTTATTCAGGAGAATTACAAAATGGAACATGATGCGGAGCATGCCTTGGAGGAACTCGTAGAATGGCATCACTTCTTCATTTAATGCTTTAGACATGTTAATGTAACACGCTGGTTCCAATTGAATAGTCTCAACATCTGCAGCTTACATATTAAGCATTAAACTATTTTTTTTTATGACGCTAACTATTTTCCTTTATGAACGTTAATTTCCATTGGAGGTGACCATTTAAAATCAATTTTTTCAATTGTATGCCAGGAGCATGATTCAATTTGTTCATAGATCTAAGGATCGTAACATCAAGTATATACGCATACACAATCTCTTACTGGATCTAGCTATCAACAAAGCTGAGGAGAACAACTTTCTCGTGGTGTGTTCACGTCCAGATGATCAAAGGATTTTGACAGCACGCCGTGTGGCAATTCACAATCTAGATTGTACTGATGTACAATTGAGTCAAAACCTCCGCAGTTTGTTGTGCTTCGGTCATACACGCATGCCGAATTGTTCTAAACAAAGACTTCTCAGAGTGGTAACCGGAGACTGTTACGATACCAAAATAGATCCAGGGATGTTTAAAGAATTGCCTTATTTAAGATATTTGAATCTTAATGGGGACGCTAGAGACTATATGTGAAGAACAGCAATTTGATCCGTAAATATGTAAACATGCATATGGACTCCTCCAACGCATGTTTTACTTTTCCATTTTGGTATGTATCATTATCGTCGCTTATGTTTTTTGTATGTGTACTCTGTATCGTTAATTTACTCTTTATATGTATTTTTTTCCTTTCGATAAATAAGATAACATTGATTTTTTTTGCCTTTCGATAAATAAGATAACATTGTTCAAGGTTGAAATGATTTCTATATTGTTGAATGATCTCTCTTTTAACTTTTGAGTTGATGATAGAATTGAATCAAGGCCTGCTTAGTAATTTGTGAACTATTTGACATGTATAGAATGATGTATGTTGTAAAAATGTTGAAGGCTGAATGTACTCTGTGTTGCAATCTAAATGATTATTGTTTATTGTTTCTGTATATTTATTGATTTTGAAATGTTTGATGCCAAAGAAAAGATTACATCGTTGAATGATCTCTCTTTGAACTGTTGAGTCGATGATATAATTTAATCGATGAAGGGTGATTGTACTCTGTGTTGCAATCTGAATTTACTTTGCAAATATGGTTTTTGTGTTTTGCTGGTGCTCGTTGATGATGCATAAACGGTGCTGAGACCTTGGGCATATGGCTCACTCTAGGGGTCTATATGTCCTCTTGGCTAATTAGGCAAGTGCAAATGAGCTGGTGAGTTTATCTTTCCTCTTGTTAGATTTTATCTTATTTTTCTTATTTACTTTACCTTGACTTGTCGTGTTACTGGAATGTACAGGTACTCATCTGAAACAGATGGCAATTCTTGATCATGTTCGGTTTTTTTAATTACTGGAGTGGGTATCTTGTAGGAGATTTTTGGGAATATGTTAGATAGTTCCTTCTTTACTTAATTGGTATTGTCTCTTTCTTCTCTTTAACTTGTTTAAATTTTAATAACTAACATTTTTAGCTGTAGGAGGATCGGCTTGTCATTTCAAGATAAACATGGATCAAGAATTGCCATCAGTTTCAGAATGTGGAAGACTAGTGGAACATCCATGTGGTGTTCGACTCAGCGGGCTAACTGGACTAAGTTGCGGTTTAATCTCGTTACATGAAAGGGATTATATATCAACTCAGTGCAATTAAGACTGTCGGATCGAACACCACACAGACGTTCCACAGGTCCATCCACATTTCTGAAGACGATGACATTCTTGATCCATGGTTATCTTAAAATGGCAAACTGACCACCTACAGATAAAAGTGTTAGTTAGAAATTAAAGCAAGCATATATCATAAAATGTATGTGTATGTTGTATATTTTGTTGAATTATGAATATATGTATGTTCAATTAATGTTAATTGTTTCTGTTTGTTGAATGTTGAATGTTGAATGAATATGATTGATTTTTGCATGTTGTGACGTTGAATATTTATTGAATGATGGATGTGTAATATTAACTGTATGTTTAATGGCTAGCAAATATGGATGCTATCCAATTATAAATTGTATAAAACAATTATACACGGTACACAATAACAAACTGTGTATGTTTACAAAAATAATATACAGATGCCTTGTAGAAACTGTGTATAATGTACCCTCCTATTCATACATGACGCTCCTATTCATATACACGATACTACAAAAAATTATACAAAAATTATACACGGCGCTACAAAAAATTATTACTATATACCCTCCTATTCATACACGACGCTCGCTGATGCAGTTGTGGAACTGTGTGTCATTAGCTTTTCGGATCGTGTGTAGTCACGTTTTCAGTACTAGTATTGTAGTAATATTAAAGCCAATTCAACATTCTAAGCAAACCAGACTACGTAATCTCTGGTTAGTTAGATATGTTACTTACGAATCAATAATGCGATCATGATGGCAACATTGAATGTTTTAGCTTGCCCATCACATACATAGGGTGTTTAATTTTGCCCTTAAGACGTCACAAAGGACAGGTTTGAGTAAGTCAATCCATATTGTTGATTCTAATATATTACTTCCCTGGCCTATCAATAATGCTAACATCATGGTATGATATGTGCAGAAGTTGAATTATTTGATTAATATTAATTTTTAGAAGAATCTTATCCCCTTGCATCTTAAAATAAATGTTCAGATCTCGATATGCAGTTGAGAAATTTGGAGGAAATTTAGAAGCCTCAATTGAATGCCGACAGATGCACATTCAAAAATTGAATATTTAATCGAGATGAATTCATCATTGAATATAATGTATTCGACCATTTTGATCAAAATAAATAATAATCTAGAGAGAAACAGAATCAAACGAATGAAAGCATACATGATTATGGCACAGCTAATAAATTTGAATGCTTAACACTTTTTAGAGGGTACCAAATAAAAACTTAAAGAACATATTTATTTATTTATTTATTTTTCAGGAGAATTCTTTGAGGTTTTCTGGGTCGCATAAATCAGCATAAAATAACTAAAAATGTCGGAAAATATATTCAATATATATCAATTAATCTTGATTATATATTCAGCCTTTGAACGTGCTTCAGTCGGCAGCCAATTTAGGCTTCTTAATTTCCTCTGAATTTCTCAACCGTATACACATGGAATACCTATCTAGATCTGAACATTTATTGTAAGATGCAAGGGCATAAGATTATTTAAAAAAATAATAGTAATTCAACTGCTGCACATGTCACGCCATCATGTTAGCATTATTGATTGTGAAGTAATAATTTAAACACAACAAATGGCTTGACTTACTCAAACCCGTCTTTTGCGACGTCTTAAGGGCAAAGGGCAAAGCACACCCTATGTATGTGAAGGGCAAGCTTAAACTTTCAATGTCGCGTTATTGATTTTCAATCCTTCGTTTTAGTTTGATTTTTGTTTAGTTAATTAAAGTTGAATTGGCTTAAATATTACATAGTTAAAGTTGAATTGGCTTAAATATCTAGCCGTTCCGTTAAATATTAATTATATACAATAAATATCCTCTGTATAGGTCCATTAGAGAACCACGACTATTTAGTGGTTGACATCGAGTCTAGCGGCTAAGGTATCTTCTTCTATATAGAAGGTTGCAAATTCCAAATAATCTAATATATATACCTATAACGGATTATTTGAGAGTTTTCATCGCATGCTATAAAAATAACCCTGTGTAAAAAATTGTTTATTTTACAATGAAGACATGATAGTTAGTTTATAAACCCTCTTGTCGTACATCAAAATAATACAAGGACATACATTTTCTTGATTTCATTCGTCCTTTTTCGCACCGACAGCTGGTAATTAATTAGTTAGTCCCACTAATGAGGGTTCAAATGCGCAATTTTAGAATTGTAATAACTTAAAATTAAAGTTAAAATGTTAAAATAAAACCATTAGATGTGATCTATATTATTTTTTTACGAACACATAAATGATCTGATATTTCTATTTTAATTTGATTAGTATGAAGAGCTTGCAAAAATACACCGATGTGGATTATGGACATTGATTTTTTAACTAACTGATCTATAGAAATTCAAAATGAAAAAGTGGTATGTGCATGTAAAAAATATTATATTATTCACATCTAACAGTTTTATTTTAATATATAATTTTTAGAATTTTTGTTATTGGAAAAAAAAAATAAAGGCACGATAGAGGCACAAAAAATGAAGACATTTGAACCCTCCTCTCCACTAAATAAATAGGCATGATTTGAATCAGTTTTATTCCTTCAGATGCGGTGAGAAATACATTTAAAATATGGTGCACAACTGCACGTTCTGGTCTAAAATTCATGCAATATCAATCAATTTTTCTGAAAATCCACCGAGCTTCTTCAAAGTGTGTACCGCAAAACAAATCTCACAAATATAAATCCACAAGCCCATCCAGATACCACCCAAAGATAAATCCACTCCCAAATCTCACATACCTTTCTAAAACCTCTGACTTCGTTAGTAAATCACTAGTTTTTTCTGACACATACTATACAGAAGAAAGATGACTGAGCTCGTGGTCATTCTAAAAATTGTGCAGCGCAAGCTGGATGAGGTTTTACTCCTAAATCTCACATACCTTCCTAATACCTCTGACTTCGTTAGTAAATTAAATCACTAGTTTTTGCTGACACATACTATACAGAAGAATAATGGCTAAGGGCATTGTAAAAATTGTGCAGGGCAAGCTGGCTGAGGTTTTACTCCTATATGGCATCGATGAGCAAGTGAAAACAGTGGGTCTTCAACTCGTTAGTTTTCAGTGTTTTCTTGAGGATGCTGACAGGAAGAAGATAACAGATGATCGTGTGAACCATTGGTTGAAAGAGGTGAGAGATGTCGCCTACTCCATAGAAGATGTCCTAGACACCATTCTCCTGGAGGTCCCTCAAATACCACAAAGTTCCATAATGGTCCCCATTAAAAGGATGTTAAGAAAAAACAAAAAAATCCCATCTGTACACAAACTTGTTGTTGAGATAAAGCAGATCGAAACAAAGTTGAATGAGTTACTGGCTAACAGAGTCAGTTATGGAATAACCTTTCCGGGTGAGAGTCATGAACCAATCAGACTACCCATGAGGCCACCGGTGCAACCTGACATCGATCCTGATATTGTTGGTTTTGAGGCGGACCGGGACTACCTAGTCAAGAAGTTGCTTGATGAGACCACCAAGAGATGTTCTGAGATCTCAATTTGGGGGCTTGGTGGACTTGGAAAGACAACCCTTGCACAAAAAGTGTATAATTGGTATGCTATTTTATTTTCCAAATTGTGGCTTTTAATATTAATTTGATTCTTCTAATCTGATTAGGCCACTGCTAAGTTTAAAAAAAAAATTAATTTGATTCAAGTGGATTACACTCTTAATTTTTGCATCAATAGATTTATTTTATCTCTATTTCTTTTTATATCAGTGAGGAGTTATTTCAAGGCTAATTATGAATTCGTGTCACCATGACCATACTCTCTATTTGAACTTGATCACATGACCTTGATATATTTATTTTAACAAAAATTTCCAAACTATGTATTAATTTGGTCAGTGACCTTGTTTATAAAAGAAACATACTTAATTTGTTAAACTCTAATGCCTATATTTTCTGAGAAGATCAGGTCGCAGATTATACCACTCGCGATAGTTTTCTTGAGTTCTTAATGTAAGATTAATTCAAATAATGTGCGCTGGCTATTAAATTGTAGTTACATATTAAGATGAGATATATGTCACCACGAGAAGAGTTGTCATGTAGCGTATACTTAATAGGTATAGGAATAAATATGTCTTTAAAATAGCAGAGTAGGTCGGATGGATTTTCGATTTACTTTTGGGTTCAATGGGCACGGGAGCCGTCCGATTCGTATTAAAATTTGTGCACGAATATCAGAGGCGGGAGCAGGCATCTTTAAGAGCATCGTACAGCTTCAGTGCCCATCGACTCAAAGTAGGTCCAAAGCCCATCAGACTTACACTTTTCTCATGTCTTCAACACTAACAAATTCTATAATGAGGTAACCCATAGGAGGCTTTTAATTAAACTTTAATTTGACTTGTGACAAGATTGCTCTCAAACTTTTAATTTTGATAATCACCCAATACAACAAATACAATGAGGTAACCCTATGTATTGGAGGCCCGGAATTTTTCACTTTTGATAAGTTAGCTCCCGAGCATTAATTTTGACAATCACCCTAAACTATAATTCGGAAATGATTCGGAATTATCCGGACCAGATATCTTAATCCTACAAATAGACAAAAAAAATAATAAAAAAAATGCTTTGGGAAAAATTCGCAAATAATTCGTAAAAATTCAGGAAAAGTTCGTAAAATTCGTGAATTATTCGGGAATAATTTGGTCAAAGTTCGGTCAACCGAATAATTGGGCGTTCGGTTCGTCATCACCAAAAAAATGAATTATTCGCGAATAATTTGCGAATCTTGTGACTATGTTAGTGACACACAGAACCCCGTCGGTTAGTTTGTTATTTAATGCTCGATTTTAAGTATGAAATGACCATAATAGCCTTGATAAATGTCTCATTATCTAAAATTTTTGTCAGTTATAATATTTTGCAATTTTGAAAATCCAATATATATGAAGTTAATAATATCTCATGAGGGTTCAAATGGTTTCATTTTTGTGCCTCCAATTTCAATTGTTTCATAATGAGTTTGATACTTTCCATGTACATAAAAACATTTTTAAATTTTAATTTCTTATGAAACGATATTTTCTCTATATAAATAAAATAAAGCATACAAAATAAAAAATAAAAATGTAATTGTAAAAATCTCATATATTATATAGTACCTCCATTAAAAAATACTATATTTCTACAAATTAATACGATCAACGGTAATCCTGGACGCTGGTATCATGCATGTACATGCATGTACACCTATATATCGATGTCCCCGGCATGATGCCTCAATATATATTTTCAGAGTACCCACTAATTGTCATATATATTTTTATTGAATCTTTCATGTTCATATTTTGGTTATACTGATGTCCAATATATTCTTTTTTATTTAAAACAGTATTGAAGTCAAGCAGCTATTTGAAGTTCGCATATGGGTAACTATTTCTCAAAATTTCGATGTAAAGGATGTTATCAATGAGATAGCGCGACAACTCAATGTAACGACGGCCATGCACTTCGAAGGCGATTTGGAGCATTGTAGTTATAAGATTCGCCATTGTCTTAGTCAGAAAAAGTATCTCATAGTTCTAGACGATGTTTGTTCCACCGATGATTTTAAATTCAATCAAATTACAGAGCCATTCCCAGAAAATTATAATGGGAGTAGAATACTTATAACCACTAGGACGAGCTACATTGGCAGATCAATGTACTGTGAACCTTACAAACTCGGGTTGTTAACTGAGAAGTTAAGCCGAGAGCTTTTGTTAAAAAGATTTTTTCCTAATCTGTATCCAAATGAAAAGTCTTTTGATGATCTTTCTGATATACTAGATCAATTAATCCAAACATGTGATGGTTTGCCTCTCGCCGTGATGGTTTTAGGTGATCTATTATCTAGGAAGCCATTTAACTCTGTTTGTTGGAGTGAAGTGCTCAAGACCATGAGTTGGCATGAGTGTAGTGAGATCATAGGCACCAGCTATGAGGACCTACCAGCTGTTCTCAAGCTATGTTTCATGTATTTTGCCGCATTTCCTAAAGGCTATAATATCCATGCCCCATCATTAATTCAAATGTGGAATGCAGAGGGCTTCATACCCGAACATGATTACAAAATGGAACATGATGCGGAGCATGCCTTGGAGGAACTCGTAGAAAGGTATCACTTCTTCATTTAATGCTTTAGACATGTTAATGTAACACGCTGGTTCCAATTGAATAGTCTCAACATCTGCAGCTTACATATTAAGCATTAAACTATTTTTTTTTATGACGCTAACTATTTTCCTTTATGAACGTTAATTTCCATTGGAGGTGACCATTTAAAATCAATTTTTTTAATTGTATGCCAGGAGCATGATTCAATTTGTTCATAGATCTAAGGATCGTAACATCAAGTATATACGCATACACAATCTCTTACTGGATCTAGCTATCAACAAAGCTGAGGAGAACAACTTTCTCGTGGTGTGTTCACGTCCAGATGATCAAAGGATTTTGACAGCACGCCGTGTGGCAATTCACAATCTAGATTGTACTGATGTACAATTGAATCAAAACCTCCGCAGTTTGTTGTGCTTCGGTCATACACGCATGCCGAATTGTTCTAAACAAAGACTTCTCAGAGTGGTAACCGGAGACTGTTACGATACCAAAATAGATCCAGGGATGTTTAAAGAATTGCCTTATTTAAGATATTTGAATCTTAATGGGGACGCTAGAGACTATATGTGAAGAACAGCAATTTGATCCGTAAATATGTAAACATGCATATGGACTCCTCCAACGCATGTTTTACTTTTCCATTTTGGTATGTATCATTATCGTCGCTTATGTTTTTTGTATGTGTACTCTGTATCGTTAATTTACTTTTTATATGTATTTTTTTCCTTTCGATAAATAAGATAACATTGATTTTTTTTGCCTTTCGATAAATAAGATAACATTGTTCAAGGTTGAAATGATTTCTATATTGTTGAATGATCTCTCTTTTAACTTTTGAGTTGATGATAGAATTGAATCAAGGCCTGCTTAGTAATTTGTGAACTATTTGACATGTATAGAATGATGTATGTTGTAAAAATGTTGAAGGCTGAATGTACTCTGTGTTGCAATCTAAATGATTATTGTTTATTGTTTCTGTATATTTATTGATTTTGAAATGTTTGATGCCAAAGAAAAGATTACATCGTTGAATGATCTCTCTTTGAACTGTTGAGTCGATGATATAATTTAATCGATGAAGGGTGATTGTACTCTGTGTTGCAATCTGAATTTACTTTGCAAATATGGTTTTTGTGTTTTGCTGGTGCTCGTTGATGATGCATAAACGGTGCTGAGACCTTGGGCATATGGCTCACTCTAGGGGTCTATATGTCCTCTTGGCTAATTAGGCAAGTGCAAATGAGCTGGTGAGTTTATCTTTCCTCTTGTTAGATTTTATCTTATTTTTCTTATTTACTTTACCTTGACTTGTCGTGTTACTGGAATGTACAGGTACTCATCTGAAACAGATGGCAATTCTTGATCATGTTCGGTTTTTTTAATTACTGGAGTGGGTATCTTGTAGGAGATTTTTGGGAATATGTTAGATAGTTCCTTCTTTACTTAATTGGTATTGTCTCTTTCTTCTCTTTAACTTGTTTAAATTTTAATAACTAACATTTTTAGCTGTAGGAGGATCGGCTTGTCATTTCAAGATAAACATGGATCAAGAATTGCCATCAGTTTCAGAATGTGGAAGACTAGTGGAACATCCATGTGGTGTTCGACTCAGCGGGCTAACTGGACTAAGTTGCGGTTTAATCTCGTTACATGAAAGGGATTATATATCAACTCAGTGCAATTAAGACTGTCGGATCGAACACCACACAGACGTTCCACAGGTCCATCCACATTTCTGAAGACGATGACATTCTTGATCCATGGTTATCTTAAAATGGCAAGCTGACCACCTACAGATAAAAGTGTTAGTTAGAAATTAAAGCAAGCATATATCATAAAATGTATGTGTATGTTGTATATTTTGTTGAATTATGAATATATGTATGTTCAATTAATGTTAATTGTTTCTGTTTGTTGAATGTTGAATGTTGAATGAATATGATTGATTTTTGCATGTTGTGACGTTGAATATTTATTGAATGATGGATGTGTAATATTAACTGTATGTTTAATGGCTAGCAAATATGGATGCTATCCAATTATAAATTGTATAAAAAAATTATACACGGTACACAATAACAAACTGTGTATGTCTACAAAAATAATATACAGGTGCCTTGTAGAAACTGTGTATAATGTACCCTCCTATTCATACATGACGCTCCTATTCATATACACGATACTACAAAAAATTATACAAAAATTATACACGGCGCTACAAAAAATTATTACTATATACCCTCCTATTCATACACGACGCTCGCTGATGCAGTTGTGGAACTGTGTGTCATTAGCTTTTCGGATCGTGTGTAGTCACGTTTTCAGTACTAGTATTGTAGTAATATTAAAGCCAATTCAGCATTCTAAGCAAACCAGACTACGTACTCTCTGCTTAGTTAGATATTTGTTACTTACGAATCAATAATGCGATCATGATGGCAACATTGAATGTTTAAGCTTGCCCATCACATACATAGGGTGTTTAATTTTGCCCTTAAGACGTCGCAAAGGACAGGTTTGAGTAAGTCCATCCATTTGTTGATTCTAATATATTACTTCCCTGGCCTATCAATAATGCTAACATCATGGTATGATATGTGCAGAAGTTGAATTATTTTATTAATATTAATTTTTAGAAGAATCTTATCCCCTTGCATCTTAAAATAAATTTTCAGATCTCGATTTGCAGTTGAGAAATTTGCAGGAAATTAAGAAGCCTCAATTGAATGCCGACAGATGCACATTCAAAAATTGAATATTTAATCGAGATCAATTCATCATTGAATATCAATGCAATGTTTTGAATATAATGTATTCGACAATTTTGATCAAAATAATTAATAATCTAGAGAGAAACAGAATCAAACGAATGAAAGCATACATGACTATGGCACAGCTAATAAATTTGAATGCTTAACACTTTTTAGAGGGTACCAAATAAAAAATTAAAGAACATATTTATTTATTTTATTTTATTCAGGAGAATTCTTTGAGGTTTTCTGGGTCGCATAAATCAGTATAAGATAACTAAAATGTCCGAAAATATATTCAATATATATCAATTAATCTTGATTATATATTCAGCCTTTGAACGTGCTTCAGTCGGCAGCCAATTTAGGCTTCTTAATTTCCTCTGAATTTCTCAACCGTATACACATGGAATACCTATTTAGATCTGAACATTTATTGTAAGATGCAAGGGCATAAGATTATTTAAAAAAATAATAGTAATTCAACTGCTGCACATGTCACGCCATCATGTTAGCATTATTGATTGTGAAGTAATAATTTTGACAACTTATGAGGAAAAAAAGTAAACAACACACAACTCCCATGAAACTCCCTTCCCACCCATGTTTTATTGATAGAAAAATCTGTCATACAAAATTCTGTGTTAATCAATTTCGGATCCAGCAGCCTCCTCAAATAGCCAGCTTAGAAATCAGGAAAGAATAAACTAGGGAAACAAATAAACTAGTATCCTCATTCCTATCTTTACATATTTTTCCTTCTATCTTTAGACAACCTAAATTAGAAACAAATATGCTAGCTGTGCTGCTGCCGAATATGCTTGACCTGCACCAATACTCCCCATCAAGTTGGTGCATAGATATCCGTCATGCCCAACTTGCCAAGCGAGTCATGAAAAATTGCACTTGAAACGCCCTTGGTTAAAATATCGGCTAGTTGATCACCTGTTCTCACAAATGGAAGAGAGATGACATTTTCTTCTAAATTTTGTCGTATAAAGTGTTTGCTCACTTCTATGTGTTTCGTACAATCATGCTGTACAGGATTATGAGATATGACAATTGCCGCCTTGTTATCACAGAAGAGCTTCATTCCTTCACTAGGATCAAACCCGAGCTCACTCATAATTTTTTTCAACCATATTAACTCCTGCAGCCCTTTAGCAATACCCATAAATTCGACTTCGACACTGGAAAGAGCTACCACCTTTTGCTTTTTACTCCTCCATGTCACCAAATTGCCCCCAACAAATGTGAAATATTCGGAAGTGGACTTCCGATCAGTAATGTCTCCTGCCCAGTCTGAATCAGTATACCCTTCCACTCTTAGATGTCCATTTCTCTTAAAGTAAATTCCTCTTCCTGGAGCACCTTTGAGATACCTGAGAATACAAAACACAGCTTCCATATGCTGCTCACTTGGAGCATGCATGAATTGGCTTACCAAACTTACGGCGTATGCAATATCTGGTCTGGTATGAGACAAATAGATGAGCTTACCTACCAATCGCTGGTATCTCTCTTTGTTGGCTGGTACTTGAGTCGGGAATTCACCTAACTTAAGATTTTGTACAACAGGGGTGTCTACTGGTTTGCAATCAAGCATCCCAGTTTCAATTAACAAGTCTAACACATACTTTCTTTGAGACAGAGATATACCTTCCTTGGTTCTTACCACTTCAATTCCGAGAAAATATTTTAGTCCACCTAAGTCCTTCATCTCAAATTCCTCGGAGAGTCTTTTCTCCAATCTATCAATTTCATCTTGATCATCACCTGTGATTATCATGTCATCTACATAAGTAATCAGAATAGCTATCTTTTCATGCCTCTTCCTGTAAAACAAAGTATGGTTAGAATCACTTTGAGTGTACCCATATTTACTCATAGCACTACAGAATCTCCCAAACCAGGCTCTAGGAGATTGTTTCAGTCCATATAGCGCCTTCTCTAACTTTCATACCAGCTGTTGAGACCCCGAATGACTGTACCCGGGTGGAATTTCCATGTAGATCTCCTCTTCAAGATCACCATGAAGGAAATCATTCTTTACATCGAACTGATGCAAAGGCCAATCAAGGTTAGCTGCAAGAGATAATAGAATTCTAATGGTATTCAACTTAGCAACTGGTGAGAAGGTTTCCTGAAAATCAATACCATAGGTTTGTGTAAATCCTTTGACAACTAGCCGAGCCTTATACCGATCAACCAAACCAGTTGGACCATATTTTACTGTGAATACCCACTTACAGCCTACCGTCTTTCTTCCTTTTGGTAAACTTACCAACCGCCATGTGTGATTTTTCTCTAATGCCTCCATTTCCGCTCTCATAGCTTCCAACCACTTGGGATTGCTCATGGCTTCTTCAAGTCATTCCGGGATTCGAATAGAGGCAAGAGTGGTATCAAACTCCTTCAATGGCCTGGGCAAGTGTTCTGTTGTCACAAATTTACCAATTGCATAATCTCCTTCACCAGCCTCATCTGGTCTAAAACGCTTAGGAGGGTTTCCTCTGTTACGCCTGTCAGGTAATCTGTATCCTGTATTAGAATTATTAGAATTAAAATTCTCAGAATTTGAAACTTGTACCTCATTCTCAGGAGATTGGCCCAGCTGTGGTAGAGGAGACTGTATCAATTGTCTTTGCTCATTTTCTGGATCCATGCTAAGTTCAATCCACCAATTAATGTCCCTTTCAGACTCAGCCCGAGATGGGCTCACTGCAGGTGAATTCGGGCCAGCAATAGCTGGGTTCGGGTCAATGCCAGCATCTGGATTCGAACCAGCAGTGGCTGGGTTCGGGTCAGTGCCAGCATCTGGATTCGGACCAGCAGTGGCTGGGTTCGGGTCCAAGTTCGGGTCAGCAACAGCAACAGTTTGGTTCTGGTCTGAGTTCGGGTCAGAAGTTTGGTTCGGGCTTACAGCAGTACCTCCTGTGCTAACATTCTCATACGGACCCAATTGATGCCAATTTTCATTCTCAACTAAATTCTCCCCCTGAGAATGAGTTGTATCCTTTCTAAAAAAACTTTCCGTTTCAATAAAGGTGACATCCATGGTAACAAACAATTTTTTAGAAATAGGATTGAGACATTTATAACCTTTCTGGTTTTGGCCATACCCTATAAATACACACCTCTCTGCACAAGGTTCCAATTTGGACCGTTGATGTTTTTGTATATGGACAAATGCAACACACCCAAAAATCTTTGGTGGAAGGTTCAGAACCGACGGTATCGGTACATGTGAAGATAGTACTTGAAGTGGAGTTTGAAAATTTAACACATTTGATGGCATACGATTAATTAGGTAAACTGCAGCGGCAACCGCATGATCCCAATAAACTTGTGGTACTTCATACTCAAGTAACATAGATCGGGCTGTTTCTAAAATATGTCTGTTTTTACGTTCGGCCACTCTGTTTTGTTGTGGAGTTCCAACACAACTCGTTTCATGGATAATCCCTTTAGAGTGAAAAAATTCCCGAAGTGTGTAATTCACAAACTCACCACCATTGTCACTTCTTAAAAATTTAATGGTCCGATTAAACTGATTTTGCACCATGTTAAAAAAGGATTTAAAAACATGTGACACTTCACCTTTTGTTTTAAGGACATATAGCCAAGTCATTCTAGTGCAATTATCAATAAATAGTACAAACCACCTATTTCCAACAGATGAATTAACCGGGGACGGGCCCCAAACATCAGAATGAACCAAGTCAAAAGGTTTTGTACTCTTATTCAAACTACTAGGAAAAGACACACGATGACTCTTAGCTCTAATACAGGTTTCACAATCGAATTTTTTATCCTCACAACCAGAAAATAAACTTGGGTAAAGTCTTTTCAGATACCCAAAAGATGGATGCCCTAATCTTTTATGCCACATCCAAATGCGAGAGATCCGATTTGATGATGAACTTGTAGATAAATGAGCCTTTCCAACCACCATGTCGTCCAAATGATACAGTCTCCCTCTTCTAGTACCACGGCCAATAATCTCCTTTGTGAGAAGATCCTGAAAGATACAAAACTGAGGGTACATGAGAACAGCACAATTCAGTTCTTCACAAACCTGACCAACGGACAGTAATCTGGTTGATAAAGAAGGTACAAGTAAAGTATTTGATAAAGTAAGAGAAGGTGAGCACTGAACATCTCCAGCACCCTTTACAGGATACGACTCTCCATTAGCATTGACTATTGCCGTTCTTCTTGGCGTGGAAATCCTCACAAGATCCTTTTCTGAGTAGGTCATGTGGTCCGTTGCCCCTGAATCTATTATCCAATCAAACTTATTAGTGTGATAATTATTAGAGACAAGACAGTTTTTACCTTCCACATGTTCCTTGTTCTCAACCGGCGGTAAGATAGAGTGGCTACCCGCTGAAACAGAGGCTGCAGTTGCTGGAACAGCCGCTGCAGTTGGAACAATCGGCCCAGCATGGATGCCCGGTCCAGCAGGTACACCTTGCACAACAAGGGCTGCAGTTGAATCAGCTGCAACCATTTGTGCCTCACCCCTGTACTGGTGCCACTCTCCTTGCTTCTTCTTCTTCCGATCTTTCCAACCCGGTGGGTACCCAATTAATTTAAAACACTTCTCCCTAGTATGTCTCGGGTTATGGCAGTAAGTGCAACCCTCTACTAGGCCCGGTTTTGGATTAAAATCAGGTTTGTTCATGCCAAGGGTTTGGTTTCTTGCAAGCATAACCATAGAAGTTTCGGCCCCATCCCCTTTGTTTAACATTACAATTTGACGGTTTTCTTCTCTACGTACTAAGGCAAAAGCTTGTTCTATTGTGGGAAAAGGTTTTAGTTGTAGGACAGTTACTCGGATAGAATCCAAACGGTCATCAAGACCATCCAGGAAGGCCAAAACACGATCTTCTTAAACAAGGTAATTATATTTCTCAATATCAACTGGGGAGGTCATAGGGTTGGGCCTACGTACATCTAACTCTTTCCATAACCCCTGTAATTGGGTGTAATAAACCTCAACAGAACCACCACCTTGTTTGACACGGTTAACTCTCCTTTTTAAGTCAAAAAACTGGGTCAAGTCATCTCCATCAAAAAAGGTTGTTCTTATCGAGGCCCATACCTCTTTGGCCGTACCAAAAGGAAGAAAATTACCTACTAAGGAGGGATCCATGGATTCGATTATGTAATCTTTAACTAAGGAGTCTTCCATCTGCCATTTGCGATAGCCATCAATTGACTTTGGTTTAGAAGTCGACCCATCAATATAGCCGAGTTTATCCTTCCCCGACAGTTTCATCTTCAACATTTGCGACCACAGGTTGAAGTTCTTCCCATCGAGTTTGATCGTCATGGCTGAAATGTGCCCATCTGGATTAGAGTTGCCCGATTTTTGTTGTAATAGTTGTGACAATGTTGCAGTCAAATTCTCCAAGAGTAGAACGGATTCAGATTTCTCCGTTGACTCAGACATTCTTCTCACACTCAGAAATCAGAGGAGAAAGAAACAAAATTAGAAGAAAAAAACAGATTCGAAAAAACAGAGGAATAGGGAGAAACACGGATCTGATTCGGCTTCAGAAATGCTCAGAATCGACACTTGTGCTCTGATACCATGACAACTTATGAGGAAAAAGAGTAAACAACACACAACTCCCATGAAACTCCCTTCCCACCCATGTTTTATTGATAGAAAAATCTGTCATACAAAATTCTGTGTTAATCAATTTTGGATCCAGCAGCCTCCTCAAATAGCCAGCTTAGAAATCAAAATTAGGAAAGAATAAACTAGGGAAACAAATAAACTAGTATCCTCATTCCTATCTTTACATATTTTTCCTTCTATCTTTAGACAACCTAAATAAGAAACAAATATGCTAGCTGTGCTGCTGCCGAATATGCTTGACCTGCGCCAATAAATTTAAACACAACAAATGGTTGACTTACTCAAACCCGTCTTTTGCGACGTCTTAAGGGCAAAGGGCAAAGCACACCCTATGTATGTGAAGGGCAAGCTTAAACTTTCAATGTCGCATTATTGATTTTCAATCCTTCGTTTTGGTTTGATTTTTGTTTAGTTAAAGTTGAATTGGCTTAAATATTACATAGTTAAAGTTGAATTGGCTTAAATATTACATAGTTAAGTTGAATTGGCTTAAATATTACAAGTTAAAGTTGAATTGGCTTAAATATTACATAGTTAAAGTTGAATTGGCTTAAATATTACATAGTTAAGTTGAATTGGCTTAAATATTACATAGTTCAAGTTGAATTGGCTTAAATATTACATAGTTAAGTTGAATTGGCTTAAATATTACATAGTTAAAGTTGAATTGGCTTAAATATTACATAGTTAAAGTTGAATTGGCTTATATTACATAGTTAAAGTTGAATTGGCTTAAATATCTAGCCGTGAATTGGTTCCATTAAATTAATCATATACAATAAATATCCTCTAGCTGTATAGTTCCATTAGAGAACCACGACTATTTAGTGGTTCACATCGAGCTAGCGGCTAAGGTATCTTGATTCTTCTATATAGAAGGTTGCAAATTCCAAATAATCCAATATATATACCTATAACGGATTATTTGAGAGTTTTCATCGCATGCTAGAAAAATAACCCTGTAAAAAAATTGTTTAGTTTACAATGAAGACATGATAGTTAGTTTATAAACCCTCTTGTCGTACATCAAAATAATACAAGAACATACATTTTCTTGATTTCATTCGTCCTTTTTCGCACCGACAGCTGGTAATTACTTTGTTAGTCCCACTAATGAGGAGGGTTCAAATGTGCATTTATTTATAATTGTAATAACTTAAAATTAAAATTAAAATGTTAAAATAAAACCGTTAGATGTGATCTATATTATTTTTTTACGCACACATAAATGATCTCATATTAATTTCTATTTTAATTTGATTAGTATGAAGAGCTTGCAAAAATACACCGATGTGGATTATGGACATTGATTTTTTAACTAATTGATTTATATAAATTCAAAATGGAAAAGTGATATGTGCATGTAAAAATTATTATATTATTCACATCTAACGGTTTTATTTTAATATATAATTTTTTATAATTTTTGTTATTGGAAAAAAAAAGTGGAGGCCCGATAGAGGCACAAATAATGAAGACATTTGAACCCTCCTCTCCACTAAATAGGAATGATTTGAATCAGTTTCATTCCATCAGATGCGGTGAGAAATACATTTTAATATGGTGCACAACTGCACGTTCTGGTCTAAAATTCCTGCAATATCAATCAATTTTTCTGAAAATCCACCGAGCTAGCTTCTTCAAAGTGTGTACCGCAAAACAAATCTCACAAATATAAATCCACAACCCCATCCAGATACCACCCAAAGATAAATCCACCCAAATCTCACATACCTTTCTAAAACCTCTGACTTCGTTAGTAAATCACTAGTTTTTGCTGACACATACTATACAGAAGAATCATGGCTGAGGGCATTGTAAAAATTGTGCAGGGCAAGCTGGCTGAGATACTCCTAAATCTCACATACCTTTCTAATACCTCTGACTTCGTTAGTAAAATAAATCACTAGTTTTTGCTGACACATACTATACACAAGAATAATGGCTGAGGGCATTGTAAAAATTGTGCAGGGCAAGCTGGCTGAGGTTTTACTCCTATATGGCATCGATGGGCAAGTGAAAACAGTGGGTCGTCAACTCGTTTGTATTCAGTGTTTTCTTGAGGATGCTGACAGGAAGAAGATAAAAGATGATCGTGTGAAACATTGGTTGAAAGAGGTGAGCGATGTCGCCTACTCCATAGAAGATGTCGTAGACACCTTTCTCCTGGAGGTCCCTCAAATACCACAAAGTTCCATAATGGTCCCTCAAATACCACAAAGTACCATAATGGTCTCCATTAAAAGGATGTTAAGAAAAAACAAACAAGTCCCATCTGTACACAAACTTGTAGTTGAGATAAAGCAGATCCAAACAAAGTTGAATGAGATCGAGGCAAACATAGTCAGTTATGGAATAACCTTTCGGGGTGAGAGTCATGGACCAATCAGACTACCCGTGAGGCCACCGGTGCAACCTGACATCGATCCTGATATTGTTGGTTTTGAGGCGGACCGGGACTACCTAGTCAAGAAGTTGCTTGATGAGACTACCAAGAGACGTTGTGTGATCTCAATTTGGGGGCTTGGTGGACTTGGAAAGACTACTCTTGCACAAAAAGTGTATAATTGGTATGCTATTTTATATTCCAAATTGTGGCTTTTAATATTAATTTGATTCTTCTAATCTGGTTAGGCCACTGCTAAGTTTAAAAAAAAAAAAAAAAATTGATTCAAGTGGATTACACTCTTATTTTTTGCATCAATAGATTTATTTTATCTCTATTTCTTTTGATATCAATGAAGAGTTATTTCAAAGCTAAATATGAATTCGTGTCACCATGACCATACTCTCTATTTGAACTTGATCACATGACCTTGATATATTTATTTTAACAAAAAATTTCGAAACTATGTATTAATTTGGTCAGTAACCTTGCTTAATTTGTTAAACTCTAATGCCTATATTTTATGAGAAGATCAGGTCGCAGGTTATACCACTCGCGATAGTTTTTCTTGAAATGTTAAGAATCTCATGTATACATTATGAATATTAATACGTGTATTTTAATTAAAAAACATATATCATAATTTTTCAATATTAGGATGAAGAAAAGCAATTGTATTATGGTCTTTTCATACAGCAATAAGTCAAAAGTTTAGACGCCTCCGTTCTATAATTTACAAAGATGAATCAGGTTCATCGTGGGCTAGTCCCAATACAACAAATACAATGAGGCAACCCCATGTATTGGATGCCCTGAATTTTTCACTTTTGATAAGTTAGCTCCCATTTCTCAAGGAATTGATCCTCGCACACATAAACCTCTATCTGATAACAACTACAACATTATTGGAAGCAGCAACAATAAGAGCAACAGCAATTTCAATCACAACAATGATGAGAATAATTATAAGCTTGAATCCATACCAATAACAAGTGCACCTCCGGTGCCATTTACTAAACCGAACCCTCGTACCATTTCAGCACTTCTCGAAGAAAAAGGAGGAGCTGTGCCTATGCAAGATGATCACGGGAATTTCTTGAATGGCATGAACATGAATTTGGAACTAGAGACCAGATCTATGTGGCGCAGTACTGATAAAAAAAGCGATTATGAGGCGATAAAAAAAGCGATCTAAAAAAAAAAAACAGAAAATCCCGCAAAATCCAAAAAAAAGAAAAAAAAGAAAGCAAAGTGAAAATTAGCTGCGATCATGTTGATCCATCAAATTCAGTTGGACCGACTCTCACAGAAATTTGCAAAGCTTGCTTCTAATAAAGGCCCAGAGCTTCCATTAATGGCGGTCAAATCTGGCCCAAAACTTTTTTCAGATGTGGTCAAACAAGCTCCAATCCGTGTGTGGCAACCTGTTTCCAACACCATCCCTGTTGAGTCACGAAGACGCCTCATACAACGCAAATTAGAGGAGATCCGTAGCAAATTGACCACAAACAATCCGATATGCATGAGATGTGGAGATGCTGGCCATCATGCAGTGAGTTGCCGCAACGCACAGCTTTGTTTTGTGTGCAACAGGTTTGGTCACACGGCAAGGATATGCAGAACACCTACTGGCACATACCCTTTCACACCTCCTAAAACTTCTGAGAGAGTTCTATTCAGCGCACCTTCTCCCTTTCCAGCACCTTCTGTTCACACTGCCGCCGCAACAAAAACTGAATCGATCAATCCAGATCCGGGTATGGTTGCCCCCCGTCGCGGTGGTGGTGTACCACTGCTGGTCCGACGCACTGGACATCCGCCGGCTGACCGTGACCTTGTGTCTCCTCCGATCCGACAGCCGCTCCTGCCATCCCGAGCTCCGATCCAGATCTTTACACCGTCGCCGGCTGCTGAGGCACAAGAACGGGAGTTCCAGCAGAGTTTCATACTAGATGACACCGTCGGCTGGGGTCCTGAGCAAGTAGAACAGGCCCTCTTCCGCTTGTTTGATCAGTACCAATGGCGCGTCGCTGTTTTCGATGAGTTTCGCTATCTCATCAAAGCTCCCTCTATGGCTTGGAAACTCTCCGCTACTCGCCGAGGTTCAATACTGATCGATGGCATTCAGTTCCCGGTGGTGGCTTGGGACCCGAGTCTGAACGCTGGTAAGCGCCTTACATCACTGTGGCTTCATATCTGGGGTTTTAACAGAAATTTATGGGAATGGGTTGAATTTGATAAACTGCTCAACCCTTTTGGGGCAGTAGTTCTCGAGCTTGATCCTGCTACCAGGAACAAATACGATTGGCGTTTTGCTCGGGTCCGAGTGGGGGCCTGTGATCCCAAACTCTTTACTGAACAACACTGGCAGCTTTACAGAGATGTCACTGGATATGTTTCCACTTTCGATCTCAAAATTGAGGTTGAAACTGAGCATACAGAGAGCGTTAATGCTTGGAGAGCCAGAGGTCCTGTGCAACAGCCACACCGTACCTTTAACAGAGGCCCTGTACCATTGGCACGCATACCACCTGCTCAACCCCCTCCTCCATCTATACCTCCTATACAAGATATGGATGAAGACCTACTTGAGGATCAGATTGCCTCTAAAGAATTGGGAGAATCTAGTGCCACTTGCAAAGCGCAATCTGACAAGAGAGATGGCACCTTTACTGATGATTCTGATGAAGATCATGAACAGTTTCTCAACGCCATGAACTCGATGATCAATCGTTCTGGCTATAAAGGCAATGGCTCCCAAACTGAACCAAAGAAGCCGAAGACCCAAAACCATAACTCCGGAGGAAATCGGACCCAACCTGCCAGCCACACTTCTCACATTTCTACTGCTGGAAACTTGGTTCAACTTCCATCTGCTCCAGCGACAGGTCCCGCGGTGAAATCCCCAATCTCTGATAAACAGAAACCTTTACCCGGGGGATCCACTTCTAAATCTCCTGACAAAATCCCTTCACCTCCTTCCAAACCCATGACAGTGACTCTTTCTAAAAACAAAGGGAAATCCCCTATCTCACAGCTCACATCTCCTACTATCCTCACTCCTCAACTCTATTCTCCTTTTGCCTTTTCTTCCAAACAGAAACGGAATAGTACTCACAAAGCCTTGCCACAGCTGGGAGTGAAGTCTACCAGAAAATGGAAAAAAACAGTTAAAAAGAAGCAAATGCAACCTGCTGTCCAGCCAACTGCTCCCCCATTTTCAACCCTTACTGGTGCTGTTTCAGCCTATGAAGATCCTCTTAGGCCTCCTCTTCCAAGGGGTGGGATGTCGCTGAGAAAGAGCCTTCGACTGCAAGCTCTAGGAGATCCTTCTTCTGCTCTATCTAAGGCTAAGAAACGGGCTCGGGTTAAAGATACTGGTAACAGTCGCTCTTCAGGTATACCTCTTCTCAACAATTTCCCATATCATAGGCTCACTGTTGACCAAGTTAAAGATTTGTTTGGGGTTTATAAAATTCAATTAGGGACAAATGCCGATGAGGCTGCTCATATCATACAAAAAATACAAACACATGAAAGATCTTCCTTTGAAGAAATTATTCTTTCTCTCTTAGATAAAACAAAATCAATTGATTCTTCTCATGCCATTATTTTAGATGATAACTCTTTTACTCATGGTACCAAAAATATCATAGACCAACAACAAGTCGATACTGATGCTTTTCATGATACTGTTTCATTTTTAGAAAATTCTGATATTAATGCTAATGATACCTCTGTTGCACTTGGGCTTTCTCTAGT
This sequence comes from Carex parvula, assembly GCA_025461045.1. Lineage (NCBI taxonomy): Eukaryota > Viridiplantae > Streptophyta > Magnoliopsida > Poales > Cyperaceae > Carex > Carex parvula. The sequence goes on from JAJGRW010001213.1 coordinate 712,296, forward strand.
TTCCTTATGAATTTTCTAAATTGGAATGCTCGTGGTCTTAATTCTTATAAGAAGAGACAAATTCTGCATGATATTATAGTAGATAATAGAGTAGATATGATTGCCATCCAAGAGACCAAAAAGGAACAATTTACTAATAGGATTCTGAAAACCATTTCTTCCAAATTTGATATCTGGTTTTGGGTGCCTTCAAAAGGAAGGTCGGGAGGCATTTTATTTGGATGTGATAGTGACCATTTTAAGTATCTTAGTCATTCTGTCCATACCTATGCACTTAATATCCAAGTAGAATGTAAACTTGATGGTCATAACTGGCAAATTACTATAGTTTACGGTCCGGTCATTAGATCACAAAAAAAAGATCTTTGGATAGAATTGGATACTATCCGAGGAACTAGTTCAGATCCTTGGATTTTGTGCGGGGATTTTAATGCTATTAGACATAGAACCGACAAATCAGGCAATTTATTTGACATACAAACCAGCTCTTTATTCAATAAATTTGTACATAAACATCACCTAGTAGAACAGAAATTAACAAGTAGGAAATATACTTGGCAAAATGGGAATAAATTTGCATTGTTAGATAGATTTTTCACAAGTCTGACATGGGAACAATTATATCCAGCTAGTAATACTATTGATCTTGGTAGATATGGTTATGACCATTGTCCAATAATTTTGCAAATATCTTCCAAGCTAGACCTCCCTAATTTCATGTTTCGATTTGATCCTTCTTGGCTAGAACAACCTGATTTTATTCAACTCATACACAAATGGTGGATTCTCTTCCCTTTGGATTCCACTAATATAGCCAAAAGCTGGAATGCAAAATTAAAATTTCTTAGACAAAAAATTAGAGGCTGGACTAGAAATTTTTATAGTAAGAAAAAAAAAAGAAAAACAACTCCTCTTAGCTAAGCTCAAAAACCTAGAACTGATTTTAGAATATAGAGACTTTACTGCCCTTGAATATGATGAATGGCTTCTTGCTAGACATACCCTAGATAATATCTATTTAGAAGAGGAACAACATTGGAAAAATCGTTCTAAACAAAAGTGGTTGGAAGAGGGAGATAATAATACTAAGTATTTTCATACAGTAGCTACACATCGATCCAAAAAAAACAAAATTCTTACATTAGATATTGATGGCTGTCTTACTACCTCAAAACCAGCCATTACACAACATATTCACAGTTTTTACAAAAATCTACTAGGACAATCTGGTACCACATATGCTCAATTAGATAAAGATTTTTGGGATCATAGTGAGAAACTTACTCATTTAGAACAACAATCTCTAGAACTCTCTTTTACATTAGATGAAATTAGACATGCTGTTTTTGCTTGTGCACCTAATGGGGCTCCTGGGCCTGATGGTTTTACCTTCAAATTTTACCAAGCATTTTGGGATCTGATTAGTAATGATTTGTTTCAACTATGTTTACATTTTTATAATCATCATACCAAACTAACTAGTCTGAATAAATCAATTATTTGCCTCATCCCAAAAGAAAAAGAGGCCAACCTTATCACTAAGTTCAGACCAATTAGTTTGGTAAATTGTAGCTTCAAAATAATCTCTAAAATTCTGACTTTTCGATTAGAATCAATCATGCATAGAATCATTGACAGTAGTCAAGCAGCATTTATTAAAGGGCGATATATCTTAGATAATGTCATATTAAGTCAAGAAATTATACATTCTTGCCAAACCACAAACGAGAAAGGAGTAATTATCAAAATAGATTTTGAAAAAGCATACGATAGAATTAATTGGCAATACCTTATAGATATTTTACATAGTAGAGGGTTTGGAGAAAAATGGATTAGATGGATAACGGAATGGTTAATTAGTTCACAATCATGCGTTAACATCAATGGTGAACTCACTAATTACTTTTTTTGCAAAAGAGGGGTGCGACAAGGAGATCCATTATCTCCTTATTTGTATATCCTTGCATCTGATACTCTTAGTCAAATCTTTCTTAAGGGTAGAAATGCACATTCTTTAGTTGGTTTAGGACCTCCTGTTTTAGATAATCATGCTCATACCAATTGTCATTATGCGGATGATACCATTCTATTTCTAAAAGCTGATGAAGCTAATATTGAAAATGCTTGGTGGGCTCTAATTGCTTTTGAAGCCATATCAGGCATTAAAGTTAACTATTCCAAAACTTCTATGTATCCTATCAATGTTAATGATGTTTCTCGTTTTGCTCACTATTTTAGATGTAATACATCTTCCTTCCCCATGAATTACTTAGGGCTACCATTGCATACCCAGAAATTATCACCTATTGACTGGACTTTTCTTATTGATAAGATAGAAAAGAAACTTCAATCTTGGAAGGGTAATATACTTTCTATAGGAGGCCGATTAACTTTATTGAATTCAGTTTTGTCATCGGTACCTTTATACTTCTTATCTGTTTATAAAATTCCAGATTCTGTGATAACCAAAATCGATCAAATTCGACGTCGGTTTCTATGGCAAGGCAATAATGCCAGTAGGAAGAAATATCATTTGATCAATTGGCAAAGAGCTTGTTTTGCCAAGGAATTTGGAGGGTTAGGTATATTAGATCTCAAACAAATGAATATAGCCTTACTTATGAAATGGTGGTGGAAATTTACGGATTCCTCATACACTAGTGCTTGGAAAAACATGATATTATACAAATACATATTTCATAGTACTCCCAAATCTGTCTTTTGGTCTATCATTTCATCTCTACAAAATTTAGGAAAAATTAGTGTTTCTTATGAACCAGGCTATAACACTTCCGTTCGTTTTTGGACTGACATTTGGTATCACAATTGCTCCATGGCATCTCGATATCCCTCTTTGTTCAATATTTGCTCAAACACTGACATATTACTACAAACAGTTATCAATTCACAAGGCAATGCCTTTACTTTTCGCAGGACTTTAGATGTTGTTCAATATACAGAATGGTTAGAGATTTTAGATATCATTAGTCACCTCTCGTATACTCATCTCGAGGATAAACTTAGTTGGAGATGGGAATCCAATGGAAAATTTTCGGTTAGGTCCTTATATAAACTTCTCAATTTTAGAGGTACTAAACCTAGAAATGCAATGTTATGGTGGACAGTACCTATCCCTATTAAGATTCGAATTTTCATGTGGCTTACTCATAAAAATAGAATATTAACAACTGACAACTTACGGAAAAAAGGATGGCAAGGACGTGACACTTGCCAGTTTTGTCAACAACCGGAATCAATTGATCATTTATTTGTGAATTGCTCATTTACAAAACAGATTTGGTTCTTTATGGGTTCTTGTCAAAATGCTAGCATTCAATGGTCGAAATTTACACATATTATTAAGTTTGCTATTCACTTACCTAATACTCATCGATCAGCCTTTTTATTGATTTTTAGTGCAGTTTGCTGGACTTTGTGGAAACATCGCAATGAGATGTGTTTTAACAATGGTAAGCGAAAATCGGTGAGACAACTTGTTTTACTTATTATCTCACCTGTGCATTATTGGACAGGTAGAGTCACTCCACAGGTTGCTGCCTCCACAGCTTCGTGGCTTCCAATTGATACCGATGTCCTACCTCTTGCTAGTTGGCACCCGGATGATGTCGAAGTTGAAGTGGCCAACTCCACTGTTTTGGAGCTCAAGGGATCAGATGAGGCTATATGAAGACAAGCAGAAGACCTACGGCTTGGCAGCCAAATTTTGTAGTTACGTATTTTGTCCACAGCCCCAATGAGTGGCTTAATTTCCTATTTTGTGTGAACTTTTTTGATACTTTGTGGTGTCTTTTAGATGCGATTACTTCGTTTAGGGAGTGTTTTTTTTGGTGATATCACGGTGAACAAACATCATGCTGCAGGTGTAACTTAAATTTCTTCAATGAAATGGGCTTCGGCCTTTTAATCAAAAAAAAAAATAGCAGTGAAAAGAGAAAGAAAGGAAAGGCGCACCGAATTCGAATTGATGGACAAATGTGCACAGATCCAGGCATGAAAACATACAATCGCATTTAATTCTCATTTACACTCCTACCTACACTCTCTCCAACCCATGAACCGTCATTTATTGCTCTTCTCTCTCTATCTCTCTCTGCGGTAGACTTGTACCGCTGTAGCTTTTTCAGAGCCCGAGACTAAGACTCACCTTTCTCTTCCCAGTAGGAAACGAAAGCAACTATCCAGAGTGTTTTTACCAGGCATTTTTAGACTTGGTCGCGAACTAGTTTTCTTGTCTTGCAATGGGTTGAAAAGGGTTTGCTTTGTACACGGTAGCAAGAATCATGTCTTGTAATAATGCGATATGAACAAAAAAAGGTAAAAGATATTTGCCTTTTTCCTTCGTTATTTGCGTTCTGTTTTAGTTAAATAATTGATATTTTTGTTTGTTTGTGAGATTTTGGGAGCTAATCTGATTCTTAAAAATTGCAAGGTGTAGGTTGTGTTACTTCTTCTTCTCGCTTGATCCTCCTACTAACCTTGTCGAAAATAAATCCCACAGTGCCGGTCAGTCTCTCTTACTCTAAATAACTAACAACATTTCTGTTTTTTCGTATAAAAATTCTTTACCAACATTGTTTTTATAATTCAAAGTTCCAACGACTACAAAAGAATCAATTTTAAATAGCAAAAGTGAACAAATTATATCCAAAATGTAATCTTGTCGCATCAAACCTGATAGAAGAAGAAGGGGCCTTTTAGCATGCATGGTTTTTAAAAGATATTTCTTTATTGGCAATTTAAAGGCCTTGGCTCAAAACAAGGTTTTTTTTTTAGTGTTATGTTTTAGGGTAACTGAATTAAGTTTATATTTTGGAGTGCTGTTGTGCAAAAAGATAAATATTTAGAACAATGGGGCATTTTTACTGAAATACAAGAAAGCTAGGGGCATCTTGGCACAAAAAAACCTCACTTAGTGTTATGAATGCAGGCATAATCTGCACAATACTAACAAGCTGAAACCCTCGATCAGCTTCCCCCCACCCCCTCCAAAAAAATATATGCAACATATACTCGTCACCTATTGTAGACGTGAATATCCAAAAATAAGTCATAATTTATTTTACTAAGAATCTGTGCTTGGGCTGGTTATTATAGAATGTAAAATTATAATAAAATAAAAAATAAATATGAAAGAAAAGAAAGAGTATCTTTTTATTGCACAGAAGTTGTAAGGATTATTTTCTTATAAATTTCCAGGGCACCTAGGGAAGAATCAACAATGACTGTTAATAATGGACTTCTTTCGGTACAAGCTATGCTTCTGCTTCTCATGTCATTTCTGTTTAGAGATGGCGTATTAGGCCTTGGGTCCATGTCATCAATTGCTGTCTCCTACGGAGAGAACGGGCCAGTATTTTGCGGCCTTGTCTCAGATGGATCCCACTTAGTCAATTGCTATGGTGCTGATGCCTCAATAGTTTACGGTGCCCCAGTCCGACTCCCTTTACTAGGTTTAACAGCCGGTGATGGTTTTGTGTGTGGCCTTCTATTAGACTCGCACCAACCGTACTGTTGGGGCAGCAATATGTATGTCAAAATGGGGGTCCCACAGCCCATGGAAGAAGGGGCAAGGTATTCCCAAATCAGTGCAGGAGATTGCCACTTGTGTGCCCTCAGATTAATGCCCCCGAACGAAACCTATAGGGGTAATTCAGTCATTGATTGTTGGGGCTACAACATGACAGCATCACATGTCTTGAGTGGTGCAGTTGACTCTGTTTCTGCTGGGTCAGTGTTCAATTGTGGCTTGTTTGCTCACAATCATACAGTCTTTTGTTGGGGGGATGATACAGGCAGTGGGGTCATTTCCTTGGCCCCGCGTAATGTGCGGTTTCAATCGATTTCTGCTGGTGGGTACCATGTATGTGGCATTTTACAAAATGCACAGGTTTTTTGCTGGGGCACGAGCTTGGAAATGAAGCAACCTGATCTGCTGGGAGAAGGTGATGTCAGAATGGTACCCATGGACCCAATGGTATCAGTTGTTGGTGGCCGGTTTCATGCATGTGGTATCAAGAGTTTAGATCACAGAGTCTCTTGTTGGGGTTTTGCCTTGAAGAACACCGTACCGACTCCTAGCGACAAGAAGTTTTTGGAAATAGTAGCTGGTGATTATTTTACATGCGGTGTGATTTCAGACACTTTTCGGCCATTTTGCTGGGGTACAGGTGGCCCATGGTCAGTGCCGATGGCTGTATCGCCTGGAGTATGTACCAGTGCACAATGTGGGCCTGGTTATTATGAATACATCCACACAAGCTTAGGGAGCAAGGTGTGTAAGCCAGCAGATTCTAGGATTTGTCTACCATGTAGTGTTGGGTGCTTGGATGGGAGCTCTAAATCGCTGCCTTGCAATACCACATCATACCATGGCTGTCAGCTTAATTGTTCGAGTTGCGTGTCAGACAATTGTCCCTCATACTGTTCAGCTTTGGATGAAAGTAAACCAAGGAGAAAGAGCTTCTTCTCAGTTCAAATGCCGGTATTCATAGCTGAGATATCCTTCGCCATAGTATTGGCAGTTTCCATCTTTTCAATTGCCTTTATGTATGTGCGACACAAGCTAAGAGGGTGCAAGTGTTCAGATGTCGAGGTGCGGACCCTGAAAAATCAAGCTTGCTCATTTAACAAGGATTCCATGAAGGTCCAGCCTGATATGGATGAACTAAAGATCCGGCGGGCTCAAGTTTTCACCTATGAAGAGTTGGATGAGGCAACTGGTGGATTTTGTGAGGATTCTCAAATTGGGAAAGGGAGCTTCTCCTGTGTCTTTAAGGGGGTATTGAAAAATGGAACTATAGTTGCTGTAAAACGGGCAATAAAGGTTTCTTCGGACATAAAGAAAACCTCGAAAGACTTTCACACCGAGCTTGACCTTTTGTCTAGGTTAAACCATGCTCATTTACTTAATTTACTTGGGTATTGTGAAGAAGGGGGAGAAAGACTTTTGGTTTATGAGTTTATGGCTCATGGCTCACTATACCAACATTTGCATGGCAAGGACCCGAACTTGAAAAGGCAATTGAATTGGGTCAGGAGGATCACGATTGCTGTTCAAGCTGCACGCAGTATTGAGTACTTGCATGGATACGCATGCCCACCAGTGATTCATAGGGATATAAAATCGTCTAACATTTTAATTGATGAAGAGCACAATGCACGTGTATCAGATTTTGGCCTCTCTTTACTTGGCCCTGTTGATAGCAGCACACCTTTATCTGAGTTACCAGCTGGTACGCTGGGTTACCTTGACCCAGAGTATTATCGGCTCCATTACTTGACCACAAAGTCAGATGTTTATAGCTTTGGAGTTCTCCTTTTGGAGATACTTAGCGGCCGCAAGGCCATCGACATGCAATTTGAAGAAGGGAACATAGTGCAATGGGCAGTCCCTCTGATAAAATCAGAAGACATTTCTTCAATCCTTGACCCAGTTTTAAACCCACCTAACGACCTTGAAGCTCTTAAAAAGATTGCAACGGTAGCATACAAGTGCGTGAGAATGAGAGGTAAAGACCGGCCGTCAATGGATAAGGTTACAACCGCACTCGAGAGAGCGCTTGCACTATTAATGGGCAACCCTTCCAACGAGCAACCAATTTTACCGACTGAGGTTGTATTAGGCAGTAGTCGAATGCACAAGAAGGCATCACAACGATCATCTACTAATCTGTCATGTTCGGAGAATGAATTGGTTGGAGAAGGGGATGAACAGAGAATAGAATATAGAGCTCCTTCTTGGATCACTTTCCCCAGTGTTACGTCTTCTCAAAGGAGAAAGTCATCAGCATCAGAGGCTGATACAGTAGTTGAGGGGAGAAATGTTGAAGGGAGGAGTGGAGGAGGTATCACTGGGGACCCATTGCGGTGCCTTGAAGAAGAAATCGGGCCGGCATCCCCGCAGGAGAATTTATTCTTGCAGCATAATTTCTAGGCCAATATTTTGTTGTGTTTCGTATAGAGAACTTGCAGGTAGGAGGATTTGTCGCAAGCTCCATCTGTATCTTATATCCCATTTTTGGAATGCGTGCAATGTAATCTTATGCATAACATAATTTGCCCTGTTTCATTTTTCTGGTTTTGTTGCGTTTTTGTAGCTACGGTACGGTCTCATGGTTGAAGGTCGGTGTTGTTGTTGTTCCAATAAATGACAAAAAGGAATCGGCTTAAATATGTTTCTAATTGGAACCAGGCGTTTGAGTTGTTTGCTATATTCAATGCTTCGGCCTACCATAATTACTATTTGCAACTTTGCATGTGATTGTGCAAAATTACTAATCAATGACTAGGAAGCTTCTAAGGCCTACGAGTACTTGCTCCTAACTGATTTTTATCTTTATGAAACTCTGCTTGCTTCTAACTGACGATGGTTTACTGCAAGCCCAAATCCTGATAAAGTTGGGATACCTTTGCTCTCTCTAACTGTCCAACATATAGTCGTTACTTATATAGTTGTATTTAGCAAGCGGCCAGCTTAGAACTGGACCCTTGCTGGTTTTGTTCAATCCAGCCCAGTCTGAAACCAGCCATTCTTTTGTTACAAGTTGGCCCTATATAAAAACAGAATGTATTTTTGTCTGTTTCCAGAAAAAACAGAATATCGTTGTAAAATTAAAATAAAGTTATAACAAAAGTAAAATAAATGACAAGAGAGATAGAGAGAGCAATAGCTGAATTTTATTCTCTTCTAATTGTATGTTATTTCTTGCTTTTACAAAACCTCTATTTATAGGCTAGAAAGATATGTTACAATAATAAAGAAGAAAATAAATGTCCATAGTAGTGGAGTAGTGGAGAAATGGGGCAATGAATTGAACGTCCACATAAATCATATTTAATTTACAACACTTCCCCTTGGATGTTCATCTTTCATTATACGCTATTAATGATACTTCAGGATCAATATTAACATGATACTTTCGGACCATGTACTTCCTCATTAAAAATCTTATCAAGAAAAAACCATTGGGATAAAAACTTGATTAAGGAAAAAAGAGTACAGTGCGTATAACGCTTCCCCTCATTTAGATATCATTGAATATTATTCAATTGGTGTAAACCTATCTTCTTTGTGAGTTGTTCAAAAACCTTTGTCGGTAAAGATTTTGTGAATAAGTCTGTCAAATTATCAATTGATCGGACTTGGCAAACATTGATTACACCTTCCTTTTGTAGGTCATGTATTGAAAAGAACTTTGGCGCAATATTTTTAGTCCGGTCTCCTTTGATATATCCTTCTTTGATTTGTGCAATGCATGCTGCATTATCTTCATGCAGCGGAGTAGGGTTTTCCTTGATGTTTTCAAGCCCGCATTCTTCTTGAATAATTTGAATCATTGACAGTAACCAAACGCATTCTCGAAGTTGAAGTGGCCAACTCCACTGTTTTGGAGCTCAAGGGATCAGATGAGGCTATATGAAGACAAGCAGAAGACCTACGGCTTGGCAGCCAAATTTTGTAGTTACGTATTTTGTCCACAGCCCCAATGAGTGGCTTAATTTCCTATTTTGTGTGAACTTTTTTTGATACTTTGTGGTGTCTTTTAGATGCGATTACTTCGTTTAGGGAGTGTTTTTTTTTTGGTGATATCACGGTGAACAAACATCATGCTGCAGGTGTAACTTAAATTTCTTCAATGAAATGGGCTTCGGCCTTTTAATCAAAAAAAAAAAAAATAAGTTAGCTCCCAAGCATTAATTTTGACAATTACCCCAAACTATAATTCGGGAATGATTCAGAATTATCCGGACCAGAAATCTTAGTCCTACAAGGAGGCAAAAAAAAAACCAAAAAAAAATGTTTTGGAAAAAATTCGCGAATAATTCGTAAAAGTTCCGGAAAAGTTCGTAAAATTCGTGAATTATTCGGGAATAATTCAGTCAAAGTTCGGTCAACCGAATAATTCGGCGTTTGGTTCGTCATCACCAAAAAAATGAATTATTCGCGAATAATTTGCGAATCTTGTGACTATGTTAGTGACAAACAAAACCCCGTCGGTTAATTTGTTATTTAATGCTCGATTTTAAGTATGAAATTACCATAATAGCCTTGATAAATGTCTCATTATCTAAAATTTTGTCAGTTATAATATTTTGCAATTTTGAAATCCAATATATATGAAGTTAATAATATCTTTCAAATGGTTTCATTTTTGTGCCTCCAATTTTTAATTGTTTCATAATGAGTTTGATACTTTTCATGTACATAAAAACATTTTTAAATTTTAATTTCTTATGAAACGATATTTTCTCTATATAAATAAAATAAAGCATACAAAATAAAAAATAAAAATGTAATTGTAAAAATCTCATATATTATATAGTACCTCCATGAAAAAAATACTATATTTCTACAAATTAATAAGATCAACGGTAATCCTGGACGCTGGTTTCATGTACACCTATATATCGATGTCCCCGGCATGATGCCTCAATATATATTTTCAGAGTACCCACTTGTCATATATATTTTTATTGAATCTTTCATGTTCATATTTTGGTTATACTGATGTCCAATATATTATTTTTTATTTAAAACAGTATTGAAGTCAAGCAGCTATTTGAAGTTCGCATGTGGGTAACTATTTCTCAAAATTACGAATTAAAGGATGTTATCAATGAGATAGCGCGACAACTCAAATTAACGACCGTGCACTCGGAAGACGATTTTGAGATTGTTTATACTGAGATTCGCAATTCTCTTAGGGAGAAAAAGTATCTCATAGTTCTAGACGATGTTTGGATCACCGATCCCGATGAATTCACTCAAATTAGACAGCTAATGCCAGAAAATTGTAATGGGAGTAGAATACTTATAACCACTAGGATCAGGTACATTGGCATTGGCAATTCAATGTACTGTGAACCTTGAAAACTCGGGTTGTTAACTGAGAAGTTAAGCCGAGAGATTTTGTTAAAAAGATTTTTTCCTAATCTGGATCCAAATGAAAAGTCTTTTGATGATCTTTCCGATATCCTAGATCAATTAATCCAAACATGTGATGGTTTGCCTCTCGCCGTGATGGTTTTAGGTGGTCTATTATCTAGGAAGCCATTTAACTCTTTTTATTGGAGTAGAGTGCTCAAGACCATGAGTTGGCATGAGAACGGAAGAGATTGTAGTGAGATCATATGCACCAGCTATGAGGACCTACCAGCTGTTCTCAAGCAATGTTTCATGTACTTTGCCGCATTTCCTAAAGGCTATAATATCCATGCCCCATCATTAATTCAAATGTGGATTGCAGAGGGCATCATACCCAAAAATGATTACAAAACATTGGAACATAATGCGGAGTATGCCTTGGAGGAACTCGTAGAAAGGTATCACTTCTTCATTTAATGCTTTAGACATGTTAATGTAACACGCTGGTTCCAATTGAATAGTCTCAACATCTGCAGCTTACATATTAAGCATTAAACTATTTTTTTTTATGACGCTAACTATTTTCCTTTATGAACGTTAATTTCCGTTGGAGGTGACCATTTAAAATCAATTTTTTTAATTGTATGCCAGGAGCATGATTCAATTTGTTCATAGATCTAAGGATCGTAACATCAAGTATATACGCATACACAATCTCTTACTGGATCTAGCTATCAACAAAGCTGAGGAGAACAACTTTCTCGTGGTGTGTTCACGTCCAGATGATCAAAGGATCTTGACAGCACGCCGTGTGCATGGCAATTCACAATCTAGATTGTACTGATGTACAATTGAGTCAAAACCTCCGCAGTTTGTTGTGCTTCAGTTGTACATGCATGCCGAATTGTTCTAAACAAAGACTTCTCAGAGTGGTAACCATAGACTGTTACGATCCCGAAATAGATCTAGGGATGTATAAAGAATTGCCTTATTTAAGATATTTGAATATATCTTAATGGGGACGCTAGAGACTATATGTGAACAACAGCAATTTGATCCGTAAATTATGCAAACATGCATATGGACTCCTCCAACGCATGTTTTACTTTTCCTTTTTGGTATTTATCATTATCGTCGCTTATGTTTTTTGTATGTGTACTCTGTATCGTTAATTTACTTTTTATATGTATTTTTTTTTCCTTTCGATAAATAAGATAACATTGTTCAAGGTTGAAATGAATTCAGATTTTGTTCATATTTGTCCTTAATCCTGAAAACTCTCCAAATATATGCATATCACTTTGAGAAAAGTTGTTGCAATTACGGATTTAGTGTTAGTATTTTATATAAACTTGGTTTTTTCTTTTTTTGTAGTGAAAAAGAGAACACTCTATGACAGAAATTTAACTTCTATTATTAATATTTTTTTCATCTAACACATTATATAAACCTATAGAAACTTTCTAAACACTCTCTATCACTAATTAGCATTTAACACCCCCCCCCCCCCCCCCCCCTCATTAACTCTCAAGATTTCCCAAGACTGCCTAGCACATTACAACAAGATTTCTAGAGAATTCAAGTATTAACTATTACATTTAATGCACTAATTAAGTTTATTATTTTCCAACATTTAGCACAAACATTGTATTATCTGCATAAAAGAAACAAGTTTTCAAGTGTCGAAATAGTGACTGTAGCACAAACATTGTATTATTAGAAGAATTTCAAAAACATATATCAATTTTTGTACACCAAATCTAGTTTCAGATATTATTTTGACTTCATAATTGATGGTTTTTGTTAATTGTGAAGTCATTCAAGTGATTAAACCATCCTTAATTGACCATTATACTTTAAATATTACCTAATATTTCGATAACTAGTTTTTATTGGAGCAATTTCGAAAAAATACATCCGGTTCTACGCACACAAAAATTATACAACTAAAACATATTAATATTATTAGTAAGTTCCATTATATATTAAATTATACAATTACAACAAATTAATTCTAAAGGTTCCAAAATATCGCATATCAAATATGTTAATTAGAAAGATAATAGAATAATAAACTTTGCTCTAAAATACTATTCTCATTTTTTCAAAAAATTATCATTTTTACAAACGGGCCGTCGGATTAACTTGTTCCATTTAGTAAATTCTTTACTCAAATTTCAATCTCAAATATCAATTTTCGACGCAACACATGAGTGTATAATCCAATATTGACAAAAAAAAAAAAATATTACAGTAAAGACAAGGCATGCATGATTGGTGGTACCACAAAAGATCTCAACAATTGATTGTCCACACCACACACCAATACACCATATATATAAACAAATTATTATGCGGTGCATGTTACTTTCTCATTAACTATATCTAATTAAATAATGCCCGGCAGTATATATAAACAAATTTCGAGGTGATGCATGTTACTTTCATTAGCTGTATCAAATTAAATACTGATTTCGAGGTCAATGCTTGATACCCGGCTGTCTTAATGCACTAAACAGAACATGATACCCATCTTTAATTAAGTTCAGAATTGAAAATTAATTAAGATTTCCTGAAGGGCTCAATAACAAAAGTTGATTTACACTTTGATTTTTGTTTTTGGTTTTTTCGAATGAAACATGGAGGTCAAATTAATCTTTACATTTCATTGATACAGATATCAGAAGTTTACAAAAGTTGACAAAAATCATTCGTCTCTTCATACAAAAGTTTCAATAATATAAAAGAAAGCCGAAAAAATAAAGAACAATAAAAGAAACGTTACATATAATTAAAAAGGAGTCCAAGATTTCAACAAGTCCCTTCATTGTTGTTCTTGTTTTACATGATTCCATACCAGTTTGTGATTTCATTTTTAATTCTCATCATTATCAATTGGGTCGTTTTAGCTTCCTTTTCTGAAAATTATTTCAAATATCTCTCTACATACAAAAACAAAAACAATCATTATTAAACAGATTGTTGTTTCTATTTGCCTTGTAATTTTTATGTATGAAAAACTGACATTGCAACAACTAATAATTAGCAATTGATTTCTGAGCTTGAATCTCGGTGAATGCACATTCAAAAATAAAAATTTATATATGAAATCGATTTGGGTACTACATAAATATTTTATATTATTCTGAATTTGTGACCCGAGAGTTCTTCCCATGTCTAAAAAAATAGTATGTTTTAATCTATTATAAAATATCACAGATTTACATAACATATAGCGCATTTAAATTACAATAGTAAAGACGCTATCAGTCGATATCATATGCTAATGTGATTAAGTTTTGACTATTTTTTTTGTTGGGATATTTTTTGTTGAGAATTAATTCAAAATTGGTTCTAGAAAATCTGTGCTGAATTTGAGTTGGTTTAGAAACTATAATAGTACCAGGGATGTAGATGGTCTTAGAAAAGCATGTAGTACTTTACATACTGTAGACCTATGTAACTGAGATGAATACTGGCACAACAACACAGTATACTGATTTCTCTTTTATGATTATATTGTACTGTCAATTAGCAACAAAATCTGTGTTCTTTTTAGTGATGTTTATTCTTCCATAACCCAACATTTTGGTATGAGAGCCACAAGATCTGAATGGTTAATTTTGATGGCTGAAACTGGAAGCAACACGGTGAATGCGACTCCACCAGCAATTCCACTCTTCAAAGGTTAAAATTACGAATTTTGTAGCATCAAGATGACAACTCTTCAAAGGTTAGATCTGACACGATTACAGTATTTTATTTAAAAAACAATAATATAAAAAAATTCAAATTCAATTCAATCACATTATGTTGGTAAAGAGTACGGCCTTATTTAGGCCTGCTTGTTATGTTTTACTGGGCTGGGCCGTAATGGGTAAACTGTGCAATACCACGGTTTCAACTGTGAGCCCAGGCCCAAAACAAAAAAGCACTCCCCACTGGTGCCCTTCTCCAGTGGTTGCCTTGCCTTCCTCAGCTGATCTCTTCCTCATCCATCCATTATAAACAATACACATGCACTAAACATGTTGCCATACTCGTTCAAGGCGTTTAGATTTAAAACAAAAAACACACACAAATATTCATCTACTATGATTGCAGAAAAAATATTCTACCTTTTTTTTTCTAGTTCCTAAATAATTGATATAGATTAAAAAAAAATATCCTTACACTAGTGGAGAATGTACAATTTGTATCGCCCTATCAGGATCTGTTCTGTATAAAAAATGATACTGATACAAATAGGAACGGTTGTTAATAAAGAGCTGACTTTGAAAAAACATCAGGAACGGTTGAGAATAATGAGCCGTTCCTGATAGTATCAGGAACGGCTTTTTATTAACAACCATTCCTGATATACAAACATCAGGAACGGTTTATAATAAAGAGCCGTTATATAGTTCCTGATAGTTCTTGATAAACATGAACGACTCTTTATCTACAACCGTTCCTAATATTTGTATATCAGGAACGGTTATTTAGCAAATGTCCGATCTTGATGTTTGTATATCAGTAACACCATATCAGGATCGACTGAGTCTGTTTAACCGATACTTATAACGTTATATTAAAATCAGTTATTTATTTGTCCGATCTTGATACCTCACCAGGCCTTCACCTCTCCCAGTAAACGAATTTTTTAGTTTGTAAGCTAGGTTTTGGCAATCTGAGCTCCCTTTAGGCGATTCTTTCTCCACTTGATGATTTATCTCGGTGATTTATCTCCATTAATAGGTAGAAGTTTGTAGGAGCTTACTCCGTGGTGTATTTTAGTGGTTTTTTTCTATTTATCACAATTGATCATTTTGTCCAAATGTCATAAATAGGTTTATTTTAGTGGTATTTCTTCTATTTTAGTGGTGATCTAGATGTATTTCATGTAGTAGCAGCAGTACGTTGGGGTCCTATAAGCCATATAGCTTGCTTATACTCAATTGTTGTAGTTGGAAGAAGTAATGGTCGACCTCTATATTTACTAATTTAACCCAAGTTGGCATCTGTCAATGCTACATTAATTGAATGCAAATAGCTAGATGGGCATGCAATTCAGTAAATGAAGATACCGCATTCCTTGATCATGTACACTTGATTTGCACTTGACTTATATATATGTATTGTTTGTTTACTAACAATAAATTGCAGAATTTTAATTACAGGATATAGATCGATAGAAGAAATTAGATTTTGTGCATGAGGTGGAGGTTGAGAGATTTGGTGCAACGATCTCTTCATGTCACTCGATCCAGCATCCAAAAAAATTGTAAGTATAATATAAAACTAATGTTTAATTTTGTGTATGCATACATGGATGTGTATTATGATAAATGGATGTACAGTAGGTATCTAGCTAGAGTACGCACGTATTGTCTTATGAGCCATAACCAAATTATTAATGCCTTGAGGTCATGATACCCATTCAAAATTAATCCAATAGGGGTTAATTTTGAATAGTCCCCATTTTGGGACTGCTCTTTGAATATTTTGTCTCAATTAGGATGTGAATACATATTAGTCCTGTTTTAGTATTTAAGAAAATTTCGGCAGCATTTCCCCTTATTCATTCTCCGAATACTTGGGGAACTAAGGGGAAATGCTGCCGAAATTTTTTTAAATACTAAAACACGACTAATATGTGTTCACTACGAAGACAAAGTATTCAAAGAGTGTGATAGGATGGTAAACCAGCCCCATATAAGCCCTAGTGTGAACATTGAACCCTAACTGTGTAGTTAATTTTATTTTCTAATAATTGCAGATGGACCGCAGTTGGATGTACGGAACATCACATTTTTTAGATGAATATAAGGCAGGTGTTGATGAATTTATGAAAGTTGCTATGGAAGATATGGTGAGTAATAGGAATGCGGTGATGTCGTGTCCTTGTCGTGATTGTAACTATCACACCCCGACAATGGGGCCGACAATGGGGCCGACAACCCGCCGCGCTCATCAGCGCAAGGCGATTTCTATCATTTTACAGAATTACATATATACATATACATTACCAATGACATAACTTACTTTTCTTTCGCAAGTCCACAGTCTTCAAGTTCGAAATCGTATTTCCTTATCTTGTGTTTTGTACCTGGAACCCACAAGGTGGAAAGATGAGAGATTGAATATCTCTCAGTGCGGTATTCAGTTCTAGTCGGGTTATCCCCAGATCCGACCAACTGAAACTAAAACAGCACTGAGCACGAAAAATATAGACTATAATAATAATATAAGATTCCAATAAACTAGCTTCAACTATAATCAATCAACAAAAATAAGAGAACTTTACTTTATGGAATACTCATGTACGATAACAAAAATCAGCAACCCTGAACTTTATATAATCAATCTATATGATTATAACAATCAAACATCAAATTTACAATGCACAACTCAACTATAACTCATTTTTCAATCAAATGCTTTAAAATCAGTCATACATTAATTTCAGATATTATGTTCATGCCTCATGTGCAACCTAATGCATCCATGTCATATGTTCATGAGAAAAGCTATGCATTCATATCATGCAAATGATTCATCTACATCGAACTCCTATTTCGGCCAAATTGCTTCCTATTATGTCATGCACCAGTTTTAGAAAATATATATATACATGTTATGCATATCAACTACCAGCATGATTCAACTCATGTCTTCTATATACTTGCATGTGATGCAAATAAGAAATTTATGAAAGAATTCAATTATGCAATCTAAAAGCTCATGGATCAATTAGCTATTGAACACAATTATAAAAAGTAACACCGCAATCAAGTCAAGAGGAAAAACTAAATAAATTCAACTTTCGCACTATTGTTCAAGTAGAGCAATTCTCAAATATTTTCCTTTGTTTATCATGCGTTACAAGTTCTTGCACCAAGCATAAATCCGGTCATGCGCTACCCGAATATGGCGCCTACACAGCTCTCGCTATGCGCTACACGAATATGGCGCCTACACAGCTCTCGCTATGCGCTACTCGAATATGGAGCCTACACAGCTCACGCTATGCGCTACCCGAATATGGCGCCTACACAGCTCTCGTTGTGCACTACCAGAATATGGCGCCTACACAGCTCACGCTATGCGCTACCCGAATATGGCGCCTACACAGCTCTTGCTATGCGCTACCCGAATATGGCGCCTACACAGCTGACGCTATGCGCTACCCGAATATGGCGCCTACATGACCCTCAGATTTCATTCTTCAATTCCCATCAAAGTACATACAAGACATTCCATATACAAGCAAATCAATGTGTTCTATGAATGCAAGTCATATTCACATTTCTATTGAAGGTTCATTTAATGTAAGTAAATAGTTCATATCATGCTATGTATCATGCATGCAAGTATAACATGCAAAAGTTCTAATTCAACTCATGTTCTATATCATCTATGCATATGCAATGCAACTCAAAACACTTGATGCAAATCATGTCATATTCAAAACCAAATTCTAAATTTGAACATCATACTTCATTTTCAGATTTTTGATATAAAAATATATAATCATGCTCATTGTGACAACTCATGCATTCATGCTATGCATTTCAAAAGAACATTCACAAACTTAACTACAACTAATTACCAATCAAGCAACGAAGCAAGCAACCAATCAAGCATCAACAATACAACCAATTAGCAACTAAACAAACACAAGCAACAACAAGCAAAGGAATTGACAAGCAAACAACAACAATAAAATAAGTTAGAGGAATCTGAGAATAACTCGAAACCCGCACCTTAGTAACATCGTGACGATGTGATCGGTGCCTCGCTTCAAATGTGTACATGTTTGACAATCTTCTTAATCCAGACACATAAGATCTACATCTATGTTGAATTAGTAAGACTTTAGTTACTACAACCCACAGAGCTTGCAGAATTCCTATGTGAGGCTAAGAACGAACAAGAGATCGATCAATTACGATACAATGATACATCACATAGTCCCTCTTGATTACTTTTAGTTGGAATTTTACTAATTTTGGAGACACATCATACAAAAGTCTTAATATGAATAAAATCAGCTTTTGGGCAAAGTAATTAGTCATTTCAGGTTGCTTGAAAAAACAAAAATTTACTTGACCTATCAGAGGAGTTAGCATGAAGTACTCTGTAAACTTTGTTTCATACACAACAAGAAGTCAGCACTTATCGCGAGGGAACTCCGTCGCGAAAAGTATCGTTGCGAAAAGAAAAAGCACAGTTATGACGGTACTCTGTCGCGAAAAGTGCCTCGCGATAAGTGCCTACTTTTCGCAACGATACTTTTTGCGACGGAGTTCCCTCGCGATAAGTACTTACTTTGTTGTTGTGATATTTCGCAAATTTGCCCAAAAACTAGATTAATTTCAAACTCAAGACTCTTTAAAAATTTCTTCACAATAAGCCTTATATTAACTCACAACATTCACCAATTCAAGTGTGTGACTCACAACAGAACATAATGCACCATTAATGGCAGCCAAGCATAATTCTAGCAAAGAAAAAGAACAAAAGAAATAAAGAGTACCATGAGTCAAGATCAAGTGTCAAGGAGCAGCACCACTACATTTCTTTCTCTTGCTTTACCCGTGCTAGAACCATTTTCAATTTCTTGACAACTTATCCAAAATTTCAATTAATGTACTCCAAAAATTCAATTAATGTAACAAGAGGGAAATAGATAGTATCAAGGGAGAAACGCAAGTGAGGTAGGTGAATAGGCGGACTGAACGAGAACCGAAAAAAAATAAGAATGAGCTGTTCTCCACTTGACAATATTTGTGCAATTGTGCCTAAGCGGTTTCCTATTAAAAACGGAAATAATAAAATATGTGGAATGTTTCCATCGTTTATCTATGTGAAACGTCTAAGCAAATTGATCTTATTTTATAATTTATATAAGCCCAACAATTTTTTTTGTCTTTTCAGATTTTAAATAAAAGCCCAAGAGCCCATGTTAGATGTCATGCTGAATTTTTATCTTTTCCTTTAAATTATTTATTTGGTACTCCTAGTTAAAGTAATTTACATATTTTATAAAACAAAATTCCAACTTAAGAAAACTCACAAACAAATCTAAATTAAAGCAATTTATATATTTATGATCAAAACTTAAATTAATAAAATGTTATATATATATATATATATATATTAGTAGTGTATTAATTTCAAATTACAGAAATTCAAAGGTTCATAAATATACTAGGAAATCCATATTGCTATATTGAAATGCATTTCACTTCAATTAAGATAATTCTCCAAGTGTTTGAAAACTAGGATGTGACAGTAACAATATCAAGAAATTTTCCAACCCCAACCAAGTGAGGAACTATTTAATCCGTCATGGATTCCAGCAACAATATAAGCATTGGGTATGGCATGGCGAGAGTTTGGAAACCGACATAGGTACTGGTACTGAGCATCTGGAAGACCATAATTTCAATGTTGACGGAAGTGATGTGCAAGGCGATGAAAATGATTATATGGTGGTAGATGAAGGTGTTAATTTTGATCAAATGTTATGTGAGTTAAAAGAGGATTTTGGTAAGGATAAGCAGTATTGTGTATTTGAGAATTTGTATGAAGATTCTAAAAAGGAATTGTATCCTGGTTGTTCTAAATTTACAAAATTGAAAGGTGTATTAAAATTGTATAATCTTAAAGCATCTAATGGTTGGAATGATAAAAGTTTTAATGCGTTATTAGAAACTTTAAAAGAAATGCTTCCGGATGGAAATGAGATACCATGTAATGTTTATAAAGCGAAGAAAACATTGTGTCCAGTGGATTTGAAAGTTCAAAGAATACATGCGTGTCCAAATGATTGTATATTATACCGAAATGAGTATGAAGATGTCCACAAATGTCCAAAATGCTGTGTATGATGTTACAGGAGAAAGCAGGTAACCAACAATAGAAGTGATGATTATAAATTGGATAAAGGACATCCGGCAAAAGTATTGTGGTACATCCCCGTGATGCCGAGATTCAAACGTTTGTTCACAAATGCTAAAGATGCAAAATTATTGCGATGGCATGCCAAAAACCGGAAAAAGGAATGGAAATTACAGCACTCCGCTGATTCTCCTCGTGGAGAAATATCGACAGAAAGTTTTCTGAATTTGGCGGCGAATCAAGAAACCTAAAGCTTGGGTTGAGTACAGATGGAATGAATCCGCACAGTAGAATGAGCAGTAAGCATAGCAGTTGGTCGGTTATATTGTGTATTTATAATCTTTCGCCTTGATTATGTGTGAAACGCAAGTACATCATGCTGACCTTACTGATATCAAGACCCAAACAGTCCGGAAACGACATAGACGTGTATCTAGCGCCATTGATCGAGGACTTAAAAAAATTGTGGTGTATGGAGTTCGGATATTTGATGCATATAGCAAGAAGAATTTCACTTTACGGGCCATGATTTTCTGCACCATTAATGATTTCCCGGCGTATGGTAATTTGTCGGGTTATAGTGTTAAAGGAGAAAAGGCGTGCCCTATTTGCCAAGACGATACAGTTGATGTGTGGTTACCTAATTCCTCTAAAAATGTGTACATGGGTCATCATAGATTTCTTCATGCCAATCACGCACACTGAACGAGAAAGAAAGCATTCAATGGAAAGACCGAGAACAGCACATTAAATTATCCGTTGACTTGTCAAAAGTTTATTTCCGAATGAAGATATCAAAGTTGAATTAGGGAAATTTAAAAAAAAGGTGGTGAGAAAGAAAGAGGCTCCGAAAATTAGTTGGAAGAAGAGGTCAATATTTTGGGATTTGCCATACTGGGAGCATTTAGAGGTTCGACACTGTCTCGATGTGATGCATATGGTTAAAAATGTGTGTGATAGCATGGTTGGAACATTATTGAATATTCCGTGTAAGACTAAGGACGGTATCAATGCTCAGAAAGACATGAAATTTTTGAACATACGGCCGGATCTACAACCAGCAGAGAAGGAAAGAAAAAAGGGTAAATTTTGTACATATCTAAAACCCGCAATGCATACGTTGTCAAAAAAAGAGAAAACAAGTTTTTGTGAATGCCTTCATGGTGTCAAAGTTCCATCTGAATATTCTTCAAAAATAAAAAATCTTTTCACTGGAAGATTTAAAATTGACAGGTATGAAGTCTCACGACTGTCATGTTTTAATGACACAGCTTCTTCCTGTTGCAACTCGGGACATATTGCCACCGTGCATTAGGCAGACCATCACGAAACTCTATTTTTTCTTCAACGCCATTTGTTGCAAAGTAATTGATCCTGATATGTTTGATGATTTGCAGAAGGAGGTTGTTGTCACTCTTTGTCATCTTGAAATGTATTTTTCGTCGTCTTTTTTTTGATATCATGGTTCATTTAATTGTTCATCTAGTTAGAGAAATTAAGATGTGTGGACCAGTTTTCTTGCGGTACATATATCCGTTCGAGAGATACATGAGATTGTTAAAGGGATATGAGGAACCGATATCGTTATGAGGCCAGCATTGTAAGAGCCTATGCTGCCGAAGAGGTTATTGAGTATTGTACTAATTATGGGTACGGTAGAGAGTTATAATTTGGGATGCTTATGTGAAGAGGATTCATGGAGCTTGTTTCACAAAAGAGCATTTAGCAAGGGGGTAAAGGAATGCCAAGAGTTGGTTGAGATTGGTAGAAAGATGGTTCAAAATTGTCACGGATTGCCATTAACCATTAATACACTTGGTAGCTTAATGAGTTTTAAGTCTGAGATGCAGGAGCGGAATGCAGTACTCGAAGAAAGCATGATCTGGGAACAAAGACCGGGTAAAGATATGGTTTTGCCGGTATTAAGGCTAATCTATGACCACTTGCCTTCATACATGAAACAGTGTTTCGCTTTCTGTGCAGTATACACCAAGGATTATGAAATGGACAAGGAGAAGTTCATCCAATTTTGGATGGCAAATGGATTTATTCCATCTCATGGATCAGGTAGCTTTGAAATGAAAGGCAACGATATTTTTAATGAGTTGGATTGGAGGTCATTTTTTCAGGAAGTCAAGCAAGGTTGTCCTGGCCTCTCTAAGTGGAGTATAGATGACTTTGATTATTGAGAGGGAGGACACTGTTCTGTAACCAAGTGCAAAATGCATGATCTGATGCACGACCTTGCTCAATCAATCATGGGTGCCAAATGTCTCTCCATATTAGAAGTACCAGCACAAGTTAACCAGCCAATGGTTGATGTCCGCCATATTTCAGTAAGGACTACTCCCTTAGATATTAACAAAGCCATCAATTGCTTCCCTTCTATCCGGAGCCTCATTTTGTGTTCGTCCGTGATGATTCTAACAAAAAATATTGGATTTATAAAATCAAACACTCTGCGTATATTAGAATTTAAAGGAAGGCTTATCGAGAAAACTATCTTAACACCCAAAAAGATGAAACACTTGAGATACTTGGAACTTTCAGTCTCTAAAATTACATCACTACCTGAAGCAATAACCACTCTTTATCTCTTGCAGACCCTGAGGTTTTCCAAGTGTTTCGATCTTGAAAAATTGCCAGAAGGTATGCGATATATGAGTAACCTTCGGCATCTCTATATGAAAGACTCTGATAATTTAAGAAGCATGCCAGTGTTGGGAGTTTTTCGGAAAAGAGAAAAAAAAAACAGAACACAGCCGCTGGATTTTTCTCACAACTTCATTGATTTATTAACAGAAAAAATACATGGTATTTAAGATGGTGCATATAACTAATTTTGCACCCCACTAACTCTATTACAAGTGCTGCCATTTTTAGGCATCCACTAACCCCACTAACTTTGCTATAACTAACCTATAACCAACCCACTACATGACAAACTAAATAAGAAACTACCCACTACTTCCTGCACATGTCTAAACAGAAAACTTGCTGCCTAAGTTTACAATCAGTTTTTAATTAATTCTTAACAGAAAATAAAACTGCAACAAAAACCGAAACTTCTAAAAAACTGTCTCTTATGCACTTTGCTGCTGACTTGGATTATTTTCAACAGCCAGAAGGTTCAGGGCGACTCAATTGCTTGCAAATACTGACAACTTACATTGTAGGCACTGATGCCGGCAATGGTATTAGGGAGCTAAAAAACTTGAATAATCTCCATGGCCAATTGCATCTGAACAATCTAAGGGAAATTAATGTTGAAGATGCAAGTGAAGCAAATTTGATAGCTAAACAAAATCTAGATGATTTGGCATCATGTTGGGGAATTCCAAACAATTATGAAAGTGTTGATGATCTCAATATACGAGAATCAAATGCTCTGCACTGCGATTTTGAAGTATTGAATGCTCTCACACCTTGCAGCCAGTTAAAGGTTTTATATGTCACATTGTATAGAGGTGATAAGCTTCCAGTCTGGATCTAGATGCTAGAAAATCTAATTGAGCTGTATATTGGTGAATGTAGAGAGTGCAAGAAATTACCACAAGTAGAAAAGCTACCTTTTCTTCAAATTCTCAAATTATATCATTTGGATAAACTGAGGTATCTTTGCAATAGTACATATCATGTGCTGAAGGTAGTGAAGATGCTGGAGTAGCTAGCTTTTCCATCATTAATAACAATAGAATTGTCTGAAATGCCAAATCTAAGCAGTTGGTGTGAAGATGAAGTTGGAAACAAGTCATCCCTAATTTTTCCCGAACTAAAGACAATAAAAATCACCGATTGCCCTGAACTGACTGCAATGCCAATTGTACCTTCTCTCAAGAACATGACTGTTAAAGGAAATAAAAACTTGTCATGCTTTGCAACAGGATTTACTACATTGTATCACCTCTCACTTGAGAGCCATAGTGGAGATGAATCTCTTCCCTTTCAACCTTGGGAGTCTCACAACCAAATAGTTTTGAACAAATACAACAGTATTGTCCCAGTAGGTGCAAATGTGGGAGAGGTGAGTATAACTCCAACAAAATGTCGATGGTTGTATTTGTCGAAAGTGTCAAATATTCCATTAAGTACGTCCTTATGGTTCTGGAAGTGCTTTACATTTATCGAAAATCTGTGCATTGATGAATGTGACAATCTTATTTATTGGCCAGTAGAAGAGTTCAGAAGTTTGAACTGCCTACGAAAAATTAGGGTATCTGACTGTCCGAACTTTCTTGGATCACAACTGGAGTCACCACTTGGTAGGTCAATCACAGAAGTCTTATTACCAGTACTTCAATATTTATCTATCAGAAATGTCCAAATCTGGTCGAAATTCCAAAATACTCAACATCTATTCAACTATTGTATATGAAAACTTACAAATATTGTTAAACCGGGCTCGAGAAGTATCCATCAGTATGATTTTCTTTTTTTCTATTGTATTTGATGTCAAAGAGACAAAATTGATGCATTGTGGTCACTGAAAACATGAATGTACAAGAAATTATGCAATAGACATCAATGTTCACATATGTTTCTCTTTTCTTGTTGATTTGCATCTTAATTTTTTATTCCAACAAAACAATTTTAGTATTTTACAGTCATTACCATTGCACAAACATGATATATGCTCTTAGGAGGAAGTCGCCATTATCTGATATCTGATGTTGACTTAATACGCCCTTACAGGATCAACAAATGCTTCACAATCTTGCAGTATAGATGCGTCTCACGAGGAGTATTTTTTTGGGAGAAACATGTTGCTAGTAGTTTTGGCCAGTTTAAGAAGTCAAAACTACAGGTAAAAATTTCCAATCTAAAATGCAGATCAATATGAATTAGTTATGTAGCTACAATTATTGTTTAGCTCTGAGTTTTTTCTTGGATTTTATGCATTAACTTTATTTTAACTAGTGAACGTGGTTGATGTTGCCTAAGCCAATTATTAAACCTCAACAAAATAACAGGGAAGTCCTAAGAGAAGAGTAATTTAGCACAAGAATTGTCAATTTTTGCACATGAAAATTCGTTATATGACATGGGTTCTGAAGTTTCTTAACGGTTGTCCTCCTCAAAAGAAAACCCAATATTCCACAAATTGTAAAATAACGCTCATAATATTTGTATCTGGTGTAATCCTGAAAAAAGTTCTTTTGGATATATTTAATACTTCAAAATTTAATTGAGGGTTAAAAGATAAAAAAAACTGCTTATTTTTGTCCCCCTGGACATGCGCCATTTTTTGTGTCCATTTAGCAAAGAGAAAGCTCCATTAGTAACATACACAACTTTTGGGGTCCTTTCTATAAAAGAACATAACACATTGCTCAGTAATAGAGGTGCTCATTGAGGAATTCATTTCAACTAAGGTACGTCAAATCTTGAGTTTGGATCTGGACCGTCCGATCTGCTTTGGCACAAATATTATAGGAGCATGTGCATTCCACCACGGGCCAGATTGGACCGGATTCTAGTCGCAAGGTCCGGATCCAAACTCAAAATTTAAGTTACTTTAGGGCAGGGGGGATTCAAGATTTCCGTCATAGTAGGGTAAGAAAATAGCTAATCGGATTCAAACTCATTATCTAATAAGGTACTAGATAAAACATGATAAAAGGGGTCCCTGTCATCACATGTCCATACCAGTACTCAAAATACCCTTGTATCAGTTGTACCAGCTACCAGGAAAATGATATCAAACTAGTACCAGTCACAATTCAACCCTAATAGAGCTACTACAGCTCAAGGAAACAGGAGGCCGGGATAAACAGAAAGAAAAGAAATATGGTTTCAAATTCAGATTTCAATTTCACACACAAAAGACCCAACCAATAGTCTTGTTGAACTGGACCCTTAGTGAGAAAGGGAAGAGAGGGAAACCAAAAGAGAGCAATGTATGTGATGGAGGCTAAAGACCAATACAAGCTCCTGTTACAAAAGAAGAGACATGGGAGGAGATGCTAATTTTCCGATCTGACTTGTGACAATGAGCTTAGGGGCGGATCCACCTTGGATGAATGGGGGTCTTTATTTAAAAATATGGTACTTAGACATGATTTTATTGTATATTTTAGAGTAAAAATGCTATGGGTATTGTAAAATTGACTGCATAAAATAATTTAATTTAGCATGCGGTCATGGAAGATGTTGCCTAAAACAACCGAAGTTAACAGTAATATATAAAAAATTTGGGATCCTTTTTATAGAAGAACGTAAGATGTTGGAATGACAAGCTGACACGTGTAGTCGGTGCCACACTAGATCTAGAGGAATAAATCAAGGAAGTGTATCAGACCAAATATCGCTTGAAGATGAATCGAGACATGTATGCGTCCTGATGGAATTTACATAATTGGTTGATTTCTCTATTATTGGATGGTATCTTCTACCAAAAATGACTAGTTGTAGGATATGTTGCTGATTTTATTGTGTACAGGAGGGTGCGGCTGCCAATAATGATATAAGCTCTTCTTCTCTAAGAAATAGATTAACCAAGAACAATTTTATTCTTGCTGTGTTGTGTGTGTTGTAACAAAACTTATTTGAGATGAAATAAAATATTGAGAGTGTGTGTGTATATCGTGGAGTGCGCTATAGGAGATACCACGTTAAAATCTCTATGTTCGTTTGATCCTCTTTTCTGTGATGCTGCTGTGAATTTGACATGGTATCAGAGCGGCGATTCTAGGACCAAGCGTGTTCATCTAACTTTGCCGAAACCTCTAGCAGTACACAAAATCTCTGTTGTTGGAAGTAATGGCAGAGATACCACCTGAAAACCCTGTCAAAACTATTGAAGTAGGAGAGACTTCGACTACTACCGCTCTCCTAGAAAAATTAACCCAACTCCTCATCCTACAACAATCATCTCCTAGCACCACACCATCAGCCGAAGGATCTGCACCACCTATTTCCATGAAACTAGATGGTACCAACTACGGGCTGTGGTCCCAGGTGGTAGAAATGCACATCAAAGGACGGGATAAGTTGAGACACATCACTGGGATCCCTGGTCAACCGCTGCCAACAGATCCTCTGTTCCGAAAGTGGAGTATTGATGACTCAATCGTGAAGGGTTGGCTAGTTAATTCACTTGAACCGAGGCTAATTGGCAACTTCATCCGCTTTCCAACCGCAAAAGATGTTTGGGACGCAATAGCTACGACATTCTTCGACGGCAATGATGCATCTCTAGTGTATGATTTAAACAAGAGGGTTGCAAAGCTCAAGCAAGAGGGTGGGCCCGTTGAAGGATACTACAGCAAGTTGCAAACTCTTTGGCGGGAGATAGACTTTCGACGTCCGAATCCAATGGAGCACCCCAGCGACATAGAAAGGTTTAACTCTTATATTCAAGAGAGCAGAGTATATACCTTTCTAGACGGGCTTGACGATCGCCTTGACAATGTGAGAGCCGATGTGCTGCAAATGAACCCGTTCCCTACTGTTGAGCAAGCCTTTGCGCGGGTTCGAAGGGAAGAGATGCGCCAGGTGGTAATGGTGAAGGGAGATGAAGTGGGAAACAATCCAATGGCCTTGGTGTCGCGTGGGTATAAGCCGGCTGAGGTAAATCTGACTTTTACTAAAACTGGACCGAACTATGAAAAAACTCAAACAAAATATGGCTGTACTCATTGTGGGGGTTCGAAACATACTAGAGAAAATTGTTTTAAGTTGATTGGTTACCCCGACTGGTGGAAAGACCAAAAAAGATGGAAACAAGATGGTCAAAAGGGGCGTGCAACAGTAGTGATTTCTAGACCAGCAGAACCGAACCAGAAAGGCAGCAACCTTGGGTCTGAGCCGTTGACCAAACAGACCCAAACCAGCTCGGGTCAGGTTGCTAACTCGGGTCAGATCAGTGGAGCTGCACATGCTACAACGACAGTGCCTTCGGACCGGTTAGTTTTGAGTTCTAATTATGGAACAGCAGGTAAACAATTGGCTCAAGGTAATATTTCAATTTCTGAGAATAATTGTGATGTCCAAAAATTGCAAAATTGGGTGATTGATTCGGGAGCAACCGATCACATGACATTTTCAGAAAAAGACTTGGTAAACATTACTGACCCAAAGAAGAATGGAATTCTAAATGCAAATGGCATTTCTTATCCCGTGAAAGGAACGGGCGATGCACCTATTTCTCAATCGTTAACTCTTAGAAATACCCTGTTTGTGCCATCTTTATCTAGTAGACTGATATCGGTTGGTCAGATTACAGAAGAATTGAACTGTGCAGTCCTAATATTTCCTGATTTTTGTATCTTCCAGGATATCCTGACGAGGGAGATTATTGGGCGTGGTACTAAGCGGGGAGGATTGTATTACTTGGACAACTTGAAGTTGGGACAGACATGCCTTGCGAGGAGCGAATCTAAAAGTTTGAAGGAAAAAGTGTGGTTATGGCATAGGAGACTAGGGCATCCCTCATTTGGGTATATGAGAAAGTTATCCCCTACTTTATTTTTGGCTTTAAATAATGAAGAATTTGTTTGTGAAACCTGTATTAAGGCCAAGAGCCATCGTGCAACTTATCATGCTAGCCTAAATAAAAGTCTTTTTCCTTTTGATTTGGTTCATACCGATGTTTGGGGTCCTTCTCCAGTTGTATCCAAATCTGGTTATAGATGATTCATTCTTTTTACTAACGATTGTACTCGTATGACATGGCTTTATCTTCTTAAGTCCAAAGATGAAGTACCCAAAGTATTCCAAAAATTTTACAAGATGGTAAAAACACAATTTGAGAAAGAAATAAAGGTGGTTAGAAGTGATAATGGTAGGGAATACATTAACATAAATCTACAAGATTTTTTTAAAGACAAAGGAATAGTGCATGAAACCTCGTGTGTAGGAACACCACAACAAAATGGAATTGCAGAACGGAAAAATAGACATATCCTTGAAACCGCTAGATCACTTCTGTTTGAAAACCATGTACCACACGTTTTTTGGGATAATGCTGTGTCCACTGCGGTATATTTGATCAATCGTTCTCCTACAAAAACCAATGAGTTCAAAACTCTGTTACAAAGACTAGCTGATCATGTCAACATCCCTTCCATTTTAAATATGTCCCCAAAAATATTTGGATGTATCGTGTATGTTCATGTTCAAAAGAAGTTTCATTCCAAAGTAAAACCTTGTGCAGAGAAGTGTGTATTTTTGGGTTTTGGATCACACCAGAAAGGGTATAAATGTTACAACCCATCAACTCGGAAATTTTACACAACAATGGATGTAACCTTTATTGAAAATGAACCTTATTTTAATAAACACCAAGTTCCTGTTCAGGGGGAAATGGGGAATGAACCCGAATTGCTGTTTAGTAGTATAGCTGGTATAGCTGATCTGAATTTTGAAACATCTGATAACATTGGTTTGACACATGCCATAGCTGACCCGAACTCAGTGAACCAAAACCCGAACTCAGCTGATTCGAAATCAGTTGATCCGAACTTAGAACATCCGAATTCAGTAAACCAAAACCCAAACTCAGCAAACCCGAGTCCAGAATACCCGAGCCCAGACTCAGGTCTGGTCAGAGAAGGGTCTGAAAATGCCGCACCTAAGGACATGCTTGACGATAGGAGTCAAAGACCGAACCTTGCTCGGTTAGACCATACCGAGAGTGCACCTAATGCTGAAGAATCAGGAATAAACTTCTGGATAGAAATGGATGTGAGTAATGAAGGAGTAATACAATCCGAACAGCAACCACATGGCTCAGAGTCTCCCGGGGATATCCATGAGGTAAGTTCACATAACCCAAATTCTATTATACAATCTAAATTACCATCACGAACCAATCGAGGTAAACCGCCAAAAAGGTACATCCCTGAAGATGGAACAAGCAAAGAAATAAACTACCCTATTGCAAATTACACAACAACTGACCAACTGTCTGAACCCTTAAAAAATTTTGCACATCAAGTCGCGTCAGAAGGTGTACCAGAAAGGGTAGAGGAAGATATTAAAGATCCAAAATGGGTAAAAGCAATGGAAACTGAAATGGATGCACTGGAGAAAAACCGAACTTGGAAGGTAGTGGATTTACCCGAGGGGAAGAAAACTGTGGGGTGTAAATGGGTATATTCTATAAAATACAATGTAGAAGGAAAAATTGAGAGATATAAAGCACGACTCGTAGCTAAAGGGTATACCCAGACTTATGGAATTGATTTTCAAGAAACTTTCTCACCGGTTGCAAAACTAAATACTGTGCGAGTTCTCTTATCTCTTGCAGCGAATTTTGATTGGCCACTACACCAATTTGATGTGAAGAACGCTTTTCTACATGGTGATCTAAAAGAAAAGATTTACATGGACCTTCCACCTGGGTACCAATGCTCTGAAACAAAGGGAAAGGTGTGCAAATTAGAGAGGTCCTTGTATGGCCTGAAACAATCTCCTAGAGAATGGTTTGGTAGGTTCTGCAGCGCAATGAAGGGGTATGAGTATGACCAAAGCAACTCAGATCACACCCTGTTCTTCAAACGGAATCAAGGTAAACTTACGGTGCTAATTATATATGTGGATGATATGATTATTACTGGTAATGATCATGAGGAGATCAAATTGCTAGAGACAAAACTGTCTAAAGAATTTGAAATGAAAAATTTGGGTGGCTTGAAATACTTCCTAGGAATTGAAGTAGCTCGAAGTAACAAAGGTATTTTCCTCTCTCAAAGAAATTACATTCTTGACTTACTTGCTGAGGTTGGGATGCTAGAATGCAAACCAGTTGACACACCAATGATCCAAAATCACAAGTTGGGGTTAGACCTGAATCAGAGTCTAGCAAACCGAGAAAGGTACCAAAGGTTAGTTGGAAAATTGATTTATTTATCTCATACTAGACCTGACATAGCTTATGCAGTGAGTGTGGTTAGCCAATTCATGCACTCTCCAAGCGAAGAACATATGGAGGCAGTAATGAGAATTCTTAGGTACCTGAAAGGCGCTCCAGGAAAAGGGATAATGTTTGAGAAACATGGACATCTCGAAATAGCTGGCTATACCGATGCAGATTGGGCAGGAAGTGTGAGTGATCGCAAGTCAACTGCAGGTTACTTCACATTCGTGGGCGGAAACCTAGTCACTTGGAGAAGTAAGAAACAAAATGTGGTAACCTTGTCTAGTGCCGAAGCAGAGTTTAGGGGAATGGTAAAAGGTATCTGTGAATTATTGTGGTTACGAAGACTTTTAACTGAACTTGGTTTTGAACCAACCAGTGAAATGAAATTGTTTTGTGATAACAAGGCTGCAATAGATATTTCCCATAATCCGGTACAACATGACATAACTAAACACATTGAAATAGATAGGCACTTTATCAGAGAAAAAATAGACTCAAAGATTATTGAAATTCCGTTTGTAAGATCAGGTGAGCAGTTAGCAGACATGTTAACCAAAGCTGTATCAAGTAAGGTGTTTAATGAGTCTCTTATCAAATTGGGTATGGTTGATATTTACATGCATGCCAACTTGAGGGGGAATGTTGGAATGACAAGCTGACACGTGTAGTCGGTGCCACACTAGATCTAGAGGAATAAATCAAGGAAGTGTATCAGACCAAATATCTCTTGAAGATGAATCGAGACATGTATGCGTCCTGATGGAATCTACAAAATTGGTTGATTTCTCTATTATTGGATGGTGTGTATCTTCTACCAAAAATGACTAGCTGTAGGATATGTTGCTGATTTTATTGTGTACAGGAGGGTGCGGCTGCCAATAATGATATAAGCTCTTCTTCTCTAAGAAATAGATTAACCAAGAACAATTTTATTCTTGCTGTGTTGTGTGTGTTGTAACAAAACTTATTTGAGATGAAATAAAATATTGAGAGGGTGTGTGTGTATCGTGGAGTGCGCTATAGGCGATACCACGTTAAAATCTCTGTGTTCGTTTGATCCTCTTTTCTGTGATGCTGCTGTGAATTTGACATAAGACATTGATTGTTTAATCGCATAGAGGTGCTGATTGAGCTACTTCTTATTGTTTTTCCTTTTCTATAGTGTGCTTAACAAGTTATAAGCTCCTGTCGAGTTGGATTTGCTCAATTCATTCGAGTGCAGAAGGGAGTAGAGAAAGAAAGAAAAAGAGAGCAATGTATGTGCCGGAGGCTGGAGACCAGTAGAAGCTCTTGGTTTAGATAGTTGTACTATTTATTAATCCTTGCTTTCAACTACTTCTATTTTTTGCATTAATTGATATTGGTTTGTAATATGGTACTGGTGTAAGTTTAGGTCTATTGCAATGGCATGCCAGCCATTCCATGTAATGCCTGAGTCAGTATGCAGGGGCGGAGTTACACTCAGTGAATGGGGGTCAATTGACCCCCATTTAATTTCAAATTTTTAATACTTATATATGATTTTCTTTATATTTCAGAGTAAAATGTTATGAATAATGAAAAATTGATCCCCATTTGCAGCATGAAAATGTTATATGATTGACGCCCATTTCCATTTGACCCTCATAGCTTGAAAGTCTGGCTCCGTCCGTGTCAGTACATAATTATTTTTTTGTTGAATATTAAGAGGACCTACCAAAAAGAACTAACATGTTAGTCTTGTATGAAAATGCTTCTGTAATGTACCAGCCGATTGCGGTACCACTAAGCTTTAGATATTATCTGATAATTTATCTTTAAAATGTAGGCTCCCCCATATGAAGAACAATCTTTAAGGCATGACATGACTTCATAGTAGAATAATCTCGTAAGCGGGTTTCGGTGACGCTCACGCCAGTTATATTTATTAGAGTGCATGGTCAGTCTACAGATTTTCTTTTTTTGTAAATTGAATGTTGATGCCCATTTGCAAACTTATATATATAAGTTCTTTTTATGTTTGGTTAAAGATACAAATTATATTACTGGTATATTATGCAATTTCTTTTCCTATATACACCTTGATTTGAAATTTAGAATTACAAGTATTGGGTTCAGGTGAGGCATCTTCTAGACAATGAAAAAACAGGGCAAACTGTTCATAAGCAAGCATTAATTTTTGACTGATTTAGTCAAAGGTAATTATTTTGTTGGCTTTTGGGACATTTTCATTAATACATGAGTTTGTAGTTAGATAGGTGATTCTCAGAATTAGCAATATATATTTCGGATCATTCTTTAAGACATTTGTATGTATAACTATTATGTGTATATTTGAATGTCCAGCTTCTAGAAGCCCCTTGGAGCTAAGATGATGGCCGTTTGTGTTTCTTTTTTGTGCCCAATTGCCCATAGGCCAAGATGGTGACCGTTAACTGATAATTAACTCGCAAATTCAAAATAGTTTCAAGGAGAAGAGATGAATCTTCAAATCAAAAGTTGACTAATCGACAATCATGCATATATGTGTTCTTTACCAAGTTATTGGTTAATCATGCAGAGCATCTCGGACATGCACTTCATCTCCAAGGAATGATGAAAGACATGATTTTGTGAGCCTCCAGGCACTTTGTAGAAATCCTGCACGATTTTCTCTAATAGTACAAATACCCGATAGATGACCAAAGCATAGAAGGCAAGGCAAGGCAAGGCAAGGCAAAGGGTATGAAAAACCGCTAGACCCGTGAGATATGCTTCAGCATTCTCTCACACAATTCTAAATTCTAGTTGTCATTTGAAACATCTTCAAGTTTAAAATAGGAACATGGTACCTTATGTTTTACATGAGACATTGGGATCTCATAGTGCACCAATTCTTTCTTTCTTTTGTTTTTTCATCAGCTGTGTGTTGTTCCTTCTATTTAAAAGTTGTTGAAAGTTCCTTATACTTTAACAATTCCTTCTTTCTTTTGGTTTTGTTTTCTTTGCATCCTCTGTACTTAATGTTGCTCGGACGCTTCAGATTAAATCAAGCTGGAATTTAGTGAATGGCCCCTGGATAGTTCTATTTACTTGAGGATTGTCAAGATTCCAATTTGAAAAAATGATATGATAGTGTGTTCACTTGCTCTAATGTTATTGACATTTTTCCTTTTTTGTTCTTTATAGTTATTTTACCATAATTTCGAGGGATCTGATGCCTTTGCCTAGTGTTGTATCACAATTTCCTAAGGGTACTACAAGTGCCTCTTTGTGTGTGTGTGTTGGGGGGGGGGGGGGGGGGGGGGGGGGGGGGGGGGGGGGGGGGTGGCATTTAAGCTTAAGTTTTTTTTTATTATTATTAAAAATAAAATTAAGGTTTCTAAGTTATATTAATATATCTATTTTCATCATTATTTAACTTGTTTACTATATACTAAATAAATGAAAATTTTACAAATTTAATATGTAAGCACATTCGTGAAGTAGATCCGTTTTAATGGTTTAAATTCTTTTGTTTCAACCCTACCCAATAAATTTTAGAATTAAACACACCATTATGCTAAACAATCACTTTCTTATTTTTAAGTGATCTCTGATATTAGATTTGGAAAAACTTTCTTGAATCAAATTTAAAAACCATATATACATTCTTTTAAAATGATTCAAAGTTAGGTAAGAAAATTACTTTACTTATAAAAGAAACAAAACTACCATACATTTATTTCAAAGAAAATGTTAATGCACAAAATAGTATAAATTATGTGATAAATAGATGAATACTATTATTAATTCCGGTTGTTTCATCTATTTTCTTCGTTCTGTTGATAAAAAATTTCAATGTTTGCTGTAAAGAAAAAGAAAAATAGAGAAACAAGTTTTCTGTATCTCCGAATCTGAGATTTTCTTGGACTGTTAGCTCAAATTTCAACCGTTTATGTGTTGAACACAATCATCATCATCATCGTCGATTATTACTGTTACAATTAAGGCCCTTAATTTTTTTGGAGCATGTTATATTTGTTAATCATGGGGTTTGAGCTTTGACTAGGCCTTGTCAAAGGCCCAAAAAACCTAGAAGATAAAACTTCATTTTGGTTACAGATATATGATCCAGATATCCTTTCAGTCCCAATTTAATTTGATGCATGAAATTGGTCCATTCATTCTAACTGTGTCTATGCGCATGAAATTCATATCGCCTGTGCTAATAGAAAATTTGAGTTTAGATCAGTACCGTCGATCTGCTTTGATCTAAATATTAAAGAGGCTTCGTAAATTTCACCTCGAAATGCATGGGCTATGGATTTTGATCGGACGGTCTGAATCCAAACTCATTGGGATATGGATTCCTATGCACATTGGGCAAATACTCCTTTGGTTTTTCTCTTTTCCACTCAAGCTGCACTAACTTGATTTCTGCATTTGCATCAACCAAAACCATACAATTTTTTTTTTTTTTTTGCATGTTTCAGGCCGTAGGTAACCAAAACCATACAATTGCTTTAAAAGAAAGAAGAATATCTACGCAGTTGAAAAGTCTTCTTAAAAGCATAGAAGGAAAAATCGGAGTCGGAATCAGGATCGGTCTTTTGACCGTGAAATCGAAATCGGAATCAGGATCGGTCTTTTGACCATGAAATCGAAATCGGGTGAATCAGTTGAAATCGGCCGCATCGGATCGGAAATTCAGACTTTTTGTCAGAAGCTTGTTTTATACTAAAAAATTAGGAAAAATTTGATAAAAAATTAATTTGTCAACAATTTCTGTTTAGACAAATGATTACAATCAAATAATCATTTCTGATTTTTTATATTGGCTGTTAGAGTAGATCTATGTTGCATGGATATGGGTACGGGTATCGATACGGGTACAGGTATCGTATCGGATACGATACAGATATGGCGATACAGTAACTTTAAAAAATTCTGCATGCAATACGGCTAATATATATATTATTTTAATTATTTTATTAATTCAACACTTGTATTATATAAATTAAATATCAAAAATCAATTGTAGGATATGTTAAATATAAATGCTAGTAGTTTCTAACATCAAATGAGAGGTATTGTAGTGGTTAAGGGGTATGGTTCTTATCTCAGAGAACCCCAGTTGGCGCATCTGATACGTATCGGAGCTGTATTGGGTGCATATCTGTATCTGATACGCACCCGATACGGGTACGGGACCCCAGGTGGAGTAGAATTCAGATCCAGTGCAGTAACCCAATTTTTGAGTTTTGATCCAAACCGTCCAAGGTGCTCTAACACGAATCTTAAAGAACCTGGAGCCCACAAATAATACTGGCCCCCTGCGCTACCACCGAATAGGCACCGTACACGTCAAAACTCAAAAATTGGGTTACATTAGGGGATCCGGACTCAGTGGAGTATCGGAGTAACATAGGAGTAGATAGTTACAATATGGTATGAACTCTAAAGTCCTTGGTTCCGGTTTCTACCATGGGAAAAGGAGAACTGGTGAGGCATGAAATTGTAATAACTTATTTCAATTAATACAAAACTTGGCAGCAACTGCCAATCTTCTCAATCAGTGATTTCCTTTTAATTTATATTCTATCACTTTAGAATATAAGTACAACTGAATATATCACTTTATTTTACTTTAGTCCAATCAAAAAAAAAAAAAACAGAATGCTCAATTCGTGATTGAATGGACTCAATATAGTACAAATTACAATTCCTATATTTACAATTAAATTATGCTTTCTAGCAACAAAAGGTTGCATGGTGTGATGGTAGTTGGCTTGGTTGCTCATCAAGAGGTCCCAGGTTCGATTCACGCAGAGGAAAAAATAATTTTGGAGAGTGTTTAGTTCGCATTTCATCGAAATTTGATTGGAATCGGACCGTTCCGGCACGGTACAGCCAGATTTCGCTCCGGAACGGCTGATTTTTCCTTCTATTCTTAAAAGTACACACCATACATATCATATCTCCTTAGCTTCCTAAAAGCCATTTTGCATCTCACATTGTATATGGACCAGGAGAAACCTAACAAATTTTCTCTGGCATAGTAAATCTATCTCACATTGCATCTGCAATTAGCCAGCCATTTCCTTTTAACAAATTATCTTTTCTCCCAAAAACTATCCTACTTTCAAATTTGAGATAAAAGCACCTTGTCCGTTCAAGTACCTCCCAGACCACAAATGGCAGATTTATTGCTGTCAGCATTGATTCCAGTTGTGATGAGGAAAGCGGGTGACTCACTGTTTGAGCGAATTGGGGAGATGTGGGGTATCAATGACCAGCGTGAGAGGCTCCACAACATGCTTCTCGAAATCCAGGCTTTACTTCCCGATGCTGAGGAGCAAGCAAATTCTAACACGGCTGTGAAATCCTGGCTTGTGAAGCTCGAATCAGTTGCATATGAGGCTGATGATCTGCTTGATGAGTTTTGTTATGAGAAGCTGCGTCAGGATGCCGTGAGACGTGGCCATAAGGTTAGCAATGTAAGTGCCTTCTTTTCTCTTAAAAATCCCGCTCTACTTCGCTATAAGATGAGTGAGAAGTTGAAGAAAGTTGTGGAGAAGGTTGATGGACTTGTTGTACAGATGGGGAGGTTTGGTTTTGTTCATGGCCGGAATCTTCAAGTGGCCAATCGGATTAAAACTGATTCTATTGTGGTTGAATCAAAAGTTGTGGGAAGCGACGAAGATAAAGAGAAGGTAGTACGATTATTGCTTGATGGGTGTGAAAGTGCTGATCTCATGGTAGTTCCAGTAGTTGGCATGGGTGGGCTCGGCAAGACCACTCTTGCTAAGCTAGTGTACAATGATCCTTGTGTGAAGGAAAACTTTAACTTACCATTATGGGTTTGTGTGTCTGAAGAGTTTAACATTGGTCATATTGTTAAATCAATCATTGAATTAGTTGAGAGGGAATGCAATCTTCCTATTGACAACATGGAGTTGCTCCAGAGGCGTTTGCGCCAAGTTCTAAGTGGAAAACGATATATTCTTGTGCTAGATGATGTTTGGAATGAGAATGTCGATAATTGGGAGCGGCTGAGAGCTCTGTTAAACTGTGGTGATTCGGGGAGTGCTATTATAGTTACCACAAGAAGCAGCAGAGTGGCCACTATAATGGGTACAATAGAGAGTTATAATTTGGGATGCTTAGGGCAGGAGGATTCTTGGAATCTGTTTCACAAAAGGGCATTTAGCAAGGGGGTAATGGAATGTCAAGAGTTGGTTGAGATTGGTAGAAAGATGGTTCAAAATTGTAGGGGATTGCCATTAGCCATTAATACACTAGGTAGCTTAATGAGTTTTAAGTCCGAGATGCGAGAGTGGTTGGCTGTACTCGAGGAAAGCATGATCTGGGAACAAAGGCCTACTAAAGATGAGGTTTTGCCGGTATTGAGGCTAAGCTATGACCACTTGCCTTCATACATGAAACAGTGTTTCGCTTTCTGTGCAGTATACCCCAAGGATTATGAGATGGACAAGCAGAAACTGATCCAATTTTGGATGGCAAATGGATTTATTCCATCTGATGGATCAGGTAGCTTTGAAATGAAAGGCCACGATATTTTTAATGAGTTGGCATGGAGGTCATTTTTTCAGGAAGTTAGACAAGTTTGTCCCAACCCCATTCCAAAGAAGATGTATGAATTTAATTATCGAGGGGGAGAAGGGCACTGCTCTGAAACCAAGTGCAAAATGCATGATCTGATGCACGACCTTGCTCAATCCATCATGGGTGCCAAATGTCTCTCCATATTAGAAGTACCAGCACAACTTAACCAGCCAATGGTTGATGTCCGTCACATTTCAATCAAAACTACTCCCTTAGATATTAACAAAGCCATCCATTGGTTCCCTTCTATCCGGAGCCTCATTTCATCCCATCACAACGTTATCAAAAATATTGGATTTATAAAATCAAACTCTCTGCGTATATTAGAATTGAATGTAAGGCTTATTGAGAAAACTAGCTTATAATTAACACCCAAAAAGATGAAACACCTGAGATATCTGGAGCTTTCGGTCAGGAAACATACATCTCTACCTGAAGCAATAACCACTCTTTATCTCTTGCAGACCCTAAGGCTTTCCAAGTGCTCCAAACTTGAAAAATTACCAGAAGGTATGCAATATATGAGTAACCTTCGGCATCTCAGTATAGAACACTGTGATAATTTAAAAAGCATGCCGGAAGGTTTGGGGCGACTACATTGCTTGCAAATACTGTCAATTTACATTGTAGGCACTGATGCCGGTAATGGTATCGGGGAGCTGAAAAACTTGAATAATCTCCATGGCCAATTGCATCTGAAGAATCTAAGGAATGTTCATGCTGAAGATGCACGTGAAGCAAATTTGATAGCTAAACAAAATCTGGATGATTTGGCATTATGTTGGGGAATGCCAAACTATGATCAAAGCGCTGATCTCAATATACAAGAATCAAATGATATGCACTGCGATTTTGAAGTATTGAATGCTCTCAAGCCTTGCAGCCAGTTAAAGGTTTTACATGTCACATTGTACAGAGGTGATAAGCTTCCAGTCTGGATCCAGATGCTAGAAAATCTAATTGAGCTATATATAACTGAATGTAGAGAGTGCAAGAAAGTACCACAACTAGAAAAGCTACCTTTTCTTCGAATTCTCAAATTAAAACATTTGGATAAATTGAGACATCTTTGCACGAGTACATCTACTAGTGCCGAAGATGGTGAAGATGCCAGAGTAGCTTTTCCATCACTAAAAATAATGGTATTGTCTGAAATGCCGAAGCTATGCAGTTGGTGTGAAGGTGAAGTTGGCAACAAGTCATCACTAATTTTTCCCGAACTAAAGACAATAGAAATCACCAACTGCCCTGAGCTGACTGCAAATCTGCAATGCCAATTGTACCTTCGCTCATGAACATGACTGTTAATGGAAATAAAAACTTGTCATGCTTTGCAACAGGATTAACTACATTGCACAACCTCTCACTTGAGAGTGAGAGGTTGGGAGTTGAATCTCTTCCTTTTCAACCTTGGGAGTCTCTCAACAATTTAGTTTTGAATTGTTACAACAGTATTGTCCCAGTAGGTGTAAATGAGGGGGAGGTGAGTATAACTCCAACAAAATGTCGAGAGTTGTATTTGTGGCAAGTCTCAAATATTCCATTAAGTACGGCGTCCTTGTGGTTCTGGAAGTGTTTTCCATTTCTCGAAACTCTTGACATTTTGGATTGTGGCAATCTTATTTATTGGCCAGAGGAAGAGTTCAGAAGTTTGAACTGCCTACGAGAAATTCGGGTATCTAATTGTCCGAACTTTCTTGGATCACAACTGGATTCCTCACTTGGGAGGTCAATCACAGAAGTGCTATTACCAAAACTTCAATATCTCACTATCTGTAAGTGTCCAAAAATGGTTGAAATTCCAAAATGCTCAACATCTATTCAATTATTGCGTATTGTTATTCAGGAATGTTCGAATCTTCAATGCTTACCAGAATGGTTTGGAAGCATGATTACTCTCAAATGGTTGAGAATTTTAAAATGCGAAAGCTTGAATTCCTTACCAACAAGCATAGGAGGCATCGCCAGTTTGGAAAAGTTCTACATTGATGGTTGCCCCAACTTGCCATATCTTCCAGAAGGAATGGAAGGGCTTAAAGCACTTAAGGTACTTAGGATCATTGAGTGCCCTAAGATAAGGGTTCTTCCTGAAGGTCTATTACAGCGGCTACATACCCTCGATGAACTATGGATCAGAGGTTGTCCCCACCTGGAGAGACATTGCCGAAAGTATGGTAAGTATCGGCGCCTGATTTCTGAGATTCGGCTTACAAAGTTTGGAGAGAATGAAGATCTGGCATATTAAATGATCTCGCACTGTCGTTTCCATCATGCAAAATCATTTGCTTTTCAGCACCATCCTAAACCTATATTTCATAATTACCATATGAGGTATTGTACATCCACACTATAGCATTTTATTTAATTTTTTTAAATGTTTTTCTTTTACTTGTAAAGAGCAATCGTCTACCATAAGAAAATTATAAAGGTAGAACAAAGTAGGTTACTAGGTTTACAGGTAATACATGCATATCAACTGTTACAAATATTGTTTAACGGGGCTCGAGTAGTATCCATCAGTATGTTTTTCTTTCTTTCTATTGTATTCGATGAAGTCAATGAGACAAAATTGATGCATTGTGGTTTCTTTTCTTGCTGATTTGCATCTTTGATGCAAATAAAATCTAATTTTACAGTAATTACCATTGCACGAAGATGATATATGTTCTTAAGAGAGAGTCATCATTATATGATATCTGATGTTGACTTAATACACCTTTACAGGTTCAACAAATGCTTCACAAACTAGCAGTAGATGCATCTCTTGAGGAGTATTTTCTTGAGAGAAACATGTTGCTGACTGTTTTTGGCTAGCCTCATTTATTCATTTTCACATAGGTAATTTGATCTCTTGCTACTTGTACCATATAACGAGATTGAGATGTGTTCTCTTTTTTAGATTGTTGTAATATTTGTTTTGTTCTTTCTTTCAACTTATTTTTGTTGCATTAATTAATTGATATTGATCTATTGCTTTACTTGAATATTGGACAGGTAGGATGAAAGAAGGTGTCTGTTATAATACAAAGACAAATGAAATGGGGCCGAAGCCCATTTTGCCAGTTGATGTGAATGGTGGAGAAATGAGCAAAAACAGCCACTGATCTCCTCTTTTAATTAAAAGCCATATCGCGAGGTGAAAGATTTTCAATGTAGCTGCTCTGTCTGTTAGAAAAATAAGTGTTCTCTTCAAGCTTCTTTCTAGGATTTGTTCTATTGTTTCAATTCATTCAAATACACCTGATAATCTCATATATTAATTAGTGTATGATATTGTAAGATAGTGTGAGAGAGTGTTAAAGACTTATTAATCTCCTTGAATTTGTAAAGACTTCAAGTATAGTGATTTTGCGATGTGCTCCCGTGGTTTTCTCCCGCAAGGGTTTCCACGTAAAATCTCATCTCTTTTTATTTTTTGTGCTTGATTGTTTATTGTGTTGGTTTCTTGTGTGTATTTCATATTTCTCTATTTGATGGGGTATGGGTGCTTGTTTAGATTGAGAATTTGCTTTTAATTTTTCCTATTTCTTCTGTGGTTTTAGTTACTTCTGTAATCACTTTTTAGAGGTAATAAATATATGGGCTGTTGACAGCCTTTTTTTCAAAAAAAAAAAGAAAAAAAAATTGATATTGATTTGTGGCACGCTAGCCATTCAATGAAATTAATGTCTAAATTATTAATTTCTTTGAATATTAAGGGACCTAGCTACCAGAAAGAACTAACATATTGTCTGTGCTTGTATGAAAAATGTTTCCGTAATGTACCATATGATTACAGTATCACTAAGCATAATTTTCTGATTATAATTCATTTTTAAAATGCAGGTCCATACATATGAAAAAAGATATTGACCCAACTTTAAGTAGAATAATCTCTTAAGCAAGTTCAGGTTATGGATCATGCCAGTTATATTTACTAGATTGTATATATGGTCAGTCTGCAGATTTTCATTTCTTGTAAATTGATATATTATGCAATTTTCTTTCCTATATACATCTTGATTACAAGTACTGGAGTCAGCTGAAGCATCGTCTGGACCATAGTAACATGACTCGCGAGTTATTCTCGAATAATTCGCGAATAACTTAGATTTGAGTTTGAGCCGATTAAAATGACGTATAATTCAGTTGAACGAATTTTTTCCAAAATATTCGCAAATAATTCGCGAATTTAACAAATTTTACTAATTATTCGCGTTTTCTAGCGTTTTGTTCGGAAAAACGATTTGCCTTTCTCGCACCGTCGTCCTTTCTGCATTTATTAACCCGACATTTTTAGTAATATCCAAAGTTAATTAGAAATTAATATTTATGCCCAGAATTCCCGACTTTCGCCAAAAATGCCCAAACCGGCCATAAAATGGCCGGCTTACTCCTTTTTTTTTTTTTAGAGACTATGAAGAGCAAAATAATTAAAATCTAACATTAAAATTTAAATTTTTTGTTTAAATTATTTGTTATATTACTTCTTTTGATTTATAATTAGCATATTTATACTAAAATACACTAGATTACTTGAAATTATGTTGAATTACACTATATTACAATAAGTTATGTTGAATTACAATAAATTACGTTGAATTACAATAACTTCACTAATTATGCTGAAATACGGTACATTATGCTAAACTACGCAAAATTACGCTAAATTAGACCGATTTTGTCTCATCTTTCATTAATCATTAAAAATAGTAAAAAATTTCAAAAAATAGTAAAAATTGGTATTCTACAAGTTCATTATGTAACTAATTAAATTAGCTACATGGATTGAATAATAGAAATGAAAATCTTAATCGAAAACTTTAACTCAAGTTTTGAGGCTCTTTCCTTATTTTTTGACAATTCTGAATTTTGGAATTCAGCATCGCGGGCACGGACGCATGTGTATTTTCGCAAGCTTTCCGAAAAGTGGTCAGTTACTAAAATCGGACACTCGAGCGCCGTTTTATGACCGTTTGAAGTTTCGTCATCATTTTTCGCCTTTTCAGTGAAGATATCGTCCCTATTCATATGTAATTTAACGTAATTTCCGTATTTTAGCGTAATGTAATGTAATTTAGTGTAATTTAACTTAATATAGTGTAATTCATAATTTCAAGTAACTTAGCGTATTTTAGTATAAATATGGTAATTATATATC
This sequence comes from Carex parvula, assembly GCA_025461045.1. Classification (NCBI taxonomy): domain Eukaryota; kingdom Viridiplantae; phylum Streptophyta; class Magnoliopsida; order Poales; family Cyperaceae; genus Carex; species Carex parvula. Next base: position 756,633 of record JAJGRW010001213.1, read on the forward strand.
AAAAGAAGTAATCTATCAAATAATTTAAACAAAAAAATTCAAATTTCAGTGTTAAATTTCATTATTTGCTCTTCTCAATGTCTCAAAAAAAAAGAAAAAGAAAAAGAAAAAGAGTAAGCCGGCCATTTTATGGGAGGAGTAAACTGGCCATAAAATGACCGGTTTGGATATTTTTGGCGAAGTCTCCGAATTCTGAGCATAAATATTAATTTCTAATTAACTTTGGATATTATTAAAAATGTCGGTTTATTAACCCACGTGAAACTCTAAACAAAAGGTCCTTTCTGTACAGTTCCCCATTCTAGTCTATACATCATACTTTTTTACTATATTACCACACTGTTAATCTTATATGGCAAATACAAGTAGTGTCTCGTATAGTAAATCATCGGTAGTGAATTAAATATGCATTGACTGTCTCATATTGTAATTCCAAATCATTTCCGAATTATACCCGAATTATTCCCGAATTGCGGATTTTTGACCCTACCGAACCGAACCTGAATTATTCATTTGTTACTTTGGTCTGGACAATGAAAAACCAGGTCAAACTGTGAAATTTTGAAAGAGATATGTTTTATTGATTGAATTAAATTTCATACATTTACACTGTGATTACATGAGATATATTAGATCAATCTCCTAATTAGCCGTTGTTTAATTGCCTAAATTATCAGATTACAAAACGCATTACAAACTGCTATATATTACAGCTAATATACAATTTCTAACTAAGCAGGATGATGAAGGTAAAATGTTCCAATGATGTATGGTAAGTGCCCCAATTAATATGCTTATTTCCAATACTCTCCCTTCAAGTGGGATTAAATAGGTTGATTGAACCTAACTTATTTAGGATGTGTTGAAACTAATTTTAATGTGTTCATTTTTCATTATTTTTGACCACAAGACTTTATATTAAATTAGTTCAAAAATTTAAAAACTTGACATGTAAACTCATCACTCACGAAGTAGATCGGTTTTAACGGTTTGGATGCGTCACTTGAAATTAATTCGATGGATTTTTTGAGTTAAGCTCACAAAAAGACTTGGTGAGCTTAAGAACACCCTAGTTTTTTTACTAGGTCATAATAGGTGAACTGTGTATTACCACAGTCTCAACTGTGGGCCCAGGCCCAAACCACAAAACCAAAGTTCTAAATAGCGATTATAGCGCTATAGCTTTTAAGGTCCGAAAAAGCTATAGCGCTAGCTGTAGCGCAACCATAGCTAGCTATTTAGAATCATTATAAAAGAAAAGCGGTTAATAGCGTTATAATTTTTGAAGTCCGAAAAAACTATAGCGCAGCTATTGCGTAGCTATAGCTAGCTATTTAGAACCCTGCACAAAACACACCCCACTGGAGACCCTCTCCAATGGTAGCCTTGCCTTCCTCAGCTGATCTCTTCCTCATCTCATCCATTATAAACAATACACATGCACTAAACATGTGGCCATACTCAGTGGTGGATCCAGGATTTTCATCAGGGGGGGCAAAAAAATATCGAATCGGGTTTATCTATTAACCAATTGGGTACTCGACAAAAAAAATGCTTTAACTTATACTTTCCAATGCTTTGACTTATAATTTATGATGCTCTGACTTATAATTCTAATTACCAATCAAAATTCAACAGATTTATTTCAGTTTTAACTTTAAATTTAACTTGAATTACAAATTAAATGTCCAGAGGGGGGCTAAAAAAATTCCAGGGGTGGCAAAGTGGGTCGGAACCAATAAATCTCCACTAAAACTCAAAATCCAGGAGGGGCAGCTGCCCCCCCCCCCGGATGACTCTGGGCCTTCCCCTAGCCATATATACTCGCTCAAGGCGTTTAGATTTAAAACAAAAAGACACACACACAAATATTCATCTACTAGGATTGCAGAAAAAATATTCAAGCTTTTTTTTTTCTAGTTCCTAAATAATTAATATTGATTAAAAAAAAGAATATCCTTACATTTTGTTTTTTATTATATATCACCAAAAAAAGCTACATTTCTTATTACATCATCAGCTGTGATTTAAATAAATACAACAATGATTCAATAATAATGACGCCGAAAAATTATATTATAACCTATATATATAGTTTGTTTATTAATTTTCCCTTTTTATTTTCTACCATAAAAATTTATTATCATTTTATTTATTGTTCATTTGTACATTTCCTTTGAATGATGTTGATCCAACAATAACACCATTCATTGTAGTTACCTCCAACTCGTTCTCAGCTCATTAAGTTAATAAGTGAGTCAATTCGAGTTTGGATGACAATAACAAGCTGTAAGCCAACTCGAGTTGGCTAACAACTCGTTTATAAATCATTTAATCAGTCAATTTTCTTAGTTTTAATTATATACTAATAAGAGTTTATATAAACACAAACAATTCAAAAATAATTAATAAGAAAACTAACAAAACAAACAATCTAAACAATTCAAACAACAACTTAATTAGAAGTTATTTAGAAGGGCATGAGATTTATTGTGATGAATTTTGTGTAACTCGAGTTGTTAATGAGCGAGTTACAGTATGCCCAAACTCAGCTCATTTATTACACGAGTCAGCCAACTCAAGTTAGAACCAACTTGAATTGTAAATGAACGAGTTCAAGCGAGCAGTTAGCAAACGAGTTACGAGTTTGAGCGATTTTTTACAGCCGTGCTTCAGTGAAATGTAGACAGTAAATCCAAGCATAGTTATTCTTCATCTCTAAAGATAAAGCTTAAATAATCGTTTAATTTCTCACCGTCTGATCTCATTGGATTATGATTATCTTAATTAATTCCCATTCGGACTCAAAAAGCAGTACCAACTACCAAGCTTCAGTAAGCTCTCCCTAGCTCGTGTATCTCCACCGTAGATATACATCTAGATTCGTGCTGGTCTGAATTCAGACCTGGCGGCATGGATAATGATGAAAAAATTCAAAATCAAATTCTGTGGAATATTTTGTGTAACGGGTTTTAGGAGGGAAGTTGTCTTTAGGAAAAAGTACCGCAACACATACGACACAAGCAATGTTGTCATCTTCATTACTTTCAGATAAAAACATTCTTTTTTTATTTCAAAAATTAAGTTTTCGTTTCGTTTCTTGTGAACAAAAAGAATGTTGTGCCGGTTACAAAAATAAATAGAAAATATATTTATATGTTCAAATATTATCGTATAACAATAATAAAACTTCATTTTTTTTATAGGCATGGAATATAAATTAATTTGAAAAAAAAATCCTAAAAAGGATTTTTTGTTTCAAAAAAAAAAAAAAAAACCCTCCACTCGGAGTCCATATCATCTGAGGTAACAAAATATTTCTGTTTAGATCCAAACTGTCTGATCAGAATCTGAATCAATCTGGTATGATGTAGAATGCACGTAGCTCCTTTATTATTCGTGCGGATTCTATTCGGACGGTCCGGACCTAAACAAGAAAAAAATATTCTGTTATCTTAGCTGATATGAATTAGCAGCCTTATTCCCTACTGAAAAAATTTCACATACAGAACACATCCTTGATTAATATGTAGACCGTGTCAATTACTACCATGGCCCACATACGACTACCTTATCTAAGACCTTACACCAGGTTCAACCGAGATCTGTTTCTCAAAAAAGAAAAGTGTCTGCCACGTGTTAAACCCCAAAATAATTTTACACACAGGACAAGGGTCCCAATGCAACAAAGTACCGCAAATTTGAAGTTTGCATCCATAGCGTCCGTCGTCCGATCAGAATTCGGTCCGAGGTGGAAACTGGAATGCTGAATGCATATGATACCAATATCGTGTCATACAGATCGGACGGTCCATATCCAAATTAAAAATGGGTTACTTTATTGGTCCAAATTCCGGGATGTAGCATTTCTTTATAAGACCGTTTCACTGATCACAGTGGCCCACATCAGAGTATCTTAGGTAAGACCTTACACCAGGTTTAACTTACGTCTGATACTCAACCCGATCATTTCACTGATCACAATGGCCCACATAAAGAGTATAGTAGGTGAGACCTTACACCAGGTTTAACTAACATCTAAGACTCAACCAGATCGTTCACTGATCACAGTGGCCCACATAAGAGTATCTTAGGTAAGACCTTACACCCGGTTTAACTAACATCTGATACTCAACCCGATCGTTTGACTGATCACAATGGCCCACATAGGAGTATCGTGGGTAAGACCTTACACCAGGTTTAACTAACTCTGATACTCAACCCGACTCGTTTTAATTCGAATCAACTCACCGCGTACCTCTCACTTCTCTCACTTGCAGTCCAACAACACCTAAACCCCTTCTCCCTCTTGTTTTGTTTTTGAAAATCAATGGCGCTCAGATCGATTGATAACGCTCTCCCGGAGGAGATCCAACGGCCTAAAAAGATCGCCAAGATCGGATCTCCATCTCCGACCGCCAAATCGAAAGCTACAGTGCTTGAAGAGGTGCATCGTGATTCGTGCAAGAACGACGAGAACTCGACGATCGCGATCCAGGCTAATCCCACAGAGCAATCGGTGGAGTACGTCTCTTCTCTGGATCTCAAACCCTTGGTGGATCCAGAAACTAAGATCCAGGTTAGAAAACTTCATTTTTGCAATTTCGTAAGTTAAATTTGAGAATTGTTTCTTATCTGTGCAAGTAAGGTCACTGAGAGTGAGAAGTAGTCCTCTCTGATGTATTTAGATCCTGTTTGTTGTTTCCCCTAATATCAGCTAAATTTTTTCTTGTGAAGGTTATGTGAAAATCCCTCTCTTTTGCAAATAAAATTAGATTATTTAGGTTGCTTTCAATATTCTGTTATTGAATTTCTGATTTCAGTAATTTCAGTGTAACTTGTTCAAATGTTCAAATAATATTCTACATGCAAACTAAATTAGATTGATTTTTAGTCTTTTACAAGAGGCTAGAGTTCAATTTAAATTCAAATGAGCTAGATTAACATCGATCAAGCTAATTTTAACTTTATCAAGGTTTATTATGAAGGATTTTTATATATTTGTATCTTGATTTCAGGATTTGTTGATCGAGCTAGAGTCGAAAGACTGGGTCAAGGCTTGTGGGGCCCTTAATGATGTGAGAAGACTCGCATTATTTAACACTCCTCTTCTTCTCCCAATCTTGTGAGTTCTTTTACTTTTTTCTTTTCCTTATTTTGATATCATGTCGGTTTTCAATTCGTAGCATATTTGTTAGAATATCTGTTTGGCTGGTTGTATTAGTATCCTTGACAAGATGGTATTGGTAAAGAAATTATCAGATAACCTTCCATATTTCTTTCATTGCTTGTTACAATAGGCCATATTTCTTGCATTGCTTGTTACAATAGGCCATATTTCTTTCATTGCTTGTTACAATAGGAAAAATCTTACCATGTGTACTAGGATCTGGAATTCATGTGGACACTTTAATATTTGTGCCAAATCAGATCAGATGGTCCGGATCTGAACTCAAATTTTGAGTTATTTTAGGGGATCCAAATTCTGTGTACTATAGGGATAAAATAGTGATAGTTCTGAATGGAATATTATATTGAGTTATTATTTTCTTTATCAGGGATAAGGTAATGGCAGTAATTGTGAAGACAATGAAGAATCCAAGAAGTGCACTTATAAAGACCTCTATAATGGCTTGCACAGATGTCTTCTCTAGCCTTGGCCACACGCTTCTTTCTTCAGAAGAAAAAGAAAACCCAGCATTTGATAGTCTGGTAAATCAAACAACCATTTTTTATAAGGGAAAAATAATTCAAAAGTTTGTTTTTAGATAGGTAAAAAATCACTTAATCCAAAAAATTTAGACCATTCAAAGTAGTGATTTTCTACCTATCTTAAAAAACATTAAAAAAAATTCTAAAAAGAGTAAAATTTGTGAAATATTGTTGACTGGTAAGAAAAGTACTGTACTCTATAGCCTTGACTGGTACACTGATGCAATTTGTGAAATATTGTTAACATTTTAGTTTGTTTTTTGATGAAATTTACAGCTGCTGCAGCTTTTACTGAAAGCATCTCAAGACAAACGATTTGTATGTGAAGAGGCAGAGAAGGCACTGGAGGCAATGGCCACCTCCATTTCACCCCTTCCTTTGCTCAACAAATTGTACTCTTTTGTTACCCATTCTAACCTCCGCATTCGGGCTAAAGCTGCTGTCGCTATTTCAAAGTGCACCAAAAGGATGGTAAGAAACAGCACCACTTTGGTCTTCTTTTATTAATCTCAGCTGTAATTTGTGTTCATTGGGTCTGTTTATTTGGTTTTCAACCAAACCGAATAGGTTTGGATCAAATAGTATGGTTTTGGTTTAATTTTTGAATTCCTTTGGTTTTTTTTTAATATTTGGTTTGGTTTAGATTTTTCAAAACCCAGAAGACCGAACTCTATATGGTTCAAATCCATGCTTTATATATAATGTATATAATATTAACCAGTGTTGTAAAAAACGGTCTAGTCGGCCGATTAATCGGAAACGGCGGCCTAACCGTCACGAACACTCTTAACGGAGGCATGTTAGCGGATGAAAACGATTAATCGGCTGTTTTTCCGATTAATCGGCCGTTTTTTCCGATTAATCGGCTGTTTATTCCCGGTTATTCCCGTTTATTCCCGTTTATTTCCGTTTTATTTCGTTTATTCCCGTTTATTCTCATTTATTCCAGTGAATATTTATTTTCACATTTTTTTTTTTCTGTGATAGTGTGTGATAATAAGGTTTATAAATCTTATATTGTAGTTTTATTTATACTTGGATATATATTCAATATTTTTTATATATATTTTTTCTTCTTACTTTGAAATTGATTAATCCTTCTATTATTTATATACCATATATTTTTCTTACTTACTGATGTAATTTTTTCGATTAGTACGACATGTTCATTTATGTAATTAAGTTGTTATCATAAACTAATTTTAATGATTTTATGTTGGAATGTTTAATTTCTTTCAAATAATATGTTATTAGTATTTGAAAATGCTTAATTCTCAATTTTATTTTTTCATTAAATAAATGTGTTACTTAACATGTAAAATGCTTATGTGTTAAGAATAAATAAGCATAGTGTCATGTTATAATAATAAAACTAAGTTAAATTAAGTTTATTTGATAAGTTTAATAAGTTAAATAAATTATTTTTAATAAATTATGATATATATACATAAATTTAATAAAAACGTTAAATTATCCGCATAATTCCGATTAGTCGGCTGCATACTGATTAATCACTTATCGGTATCCTATCCGTCCGACGACCGAATACCGTTATTTACAACACTGATATTAACAACTTATATTTTGGTTTGAATATTTTTGAACATCTATATATTTTGTATGGAATTGAACAATGCATGTAATGTTAACAACTTATTTTTATAATAATTAAATGTATTTGTGTATGTATTGAGTTTTGACCTTTTAAACTCTAATCTCTCTTATTCCGGTTTAACCAAACAAACTGATATTTACTTTGGATATATTTTTGAAAATTGAGTAAAATTTTGGTTTGACTAAAATATGGTTTAACCTAACTGACCCAATCAACACCCCTTAAAACCATTTAAAGGTATGTCAATGTTACTATTTGAGTTCAATTTCATATTAAATTGATTCCTTTTCTAGGGGCATGAGACAATGAAAGAATTCGGGCTAGCAGCACTTCTCAAAATCGGATCGCAGTTGCTAAATGACCGACTACCAGAGGCACGTGAGGCAGCTAGGTGCGTGGTGAACTCGGTCTATGGTGCCTTCTCAACAGAAACCACTGAGAGTGCAGAGCAGGCCACAGAAGATCTGTGGGAGCAATTTTGTTCTTCAAATTTGTCAGCCGTGGCAGCACAATCCGTGTGTAAGATTGTTTCTGAAAAACGCTGTTAAATTTGCTTTGTAGGTTTGCTGCTTGATGAAAACTTCTCGGTTTTGATCAAGTGCTAGTTTAGGTTGTTTCTTTGTTGTATTGAGAGCTTTGCTTATTTGTAAGCTCCTAGTTTTTTTCATGAAATACGTACTAATTGGAGTGTATTTTTTTTATGGTAAACAAATTTAATGTGATACTTGTTGGCTCATGAGTTACTGTTTGAGTGATTATTTGCATGAAGGATCAAATCCTAGCTGCGAATTTGTACTTCCTGAACAAATGGTTATAGCTGTGAAACTTATACTAAGACTACTAGGTCCTTCGAAGTAACTCAAATTTTTAGTTTAGATCCTCTGAAGTAACTCAAATTTTGAGTTTGGATCTGGAATTGTCGAGATTCAAATCCGCTTCTTTTCTTTTGAGAAAAAAAAAAGTATGTCCTAGTGTCCTTTTCTTTATAAACAAGGAATAGAGTAAGAATAGAACTAATTTCAAGATTGAGAATAGTAGCTAACCTAATATTTTGTTGGGTTAGTAGAATAGATAGTAAGAAAACTCACAAAAGACAAACAAAGAATAGTTCATATTTGCTAATCTAAACACATTCAAATGAAGAATAATAGCTTCGGATAGTGCTAATTGGGATTAGTGATTATTTTTCACCCGTCCAAGCGCACCCATAGAAATAGGAGGGTGTTGAGAAAAGGAGCAGATTTAGTTCTTAATTGTCTGATTAGAATTGGGGTTAATCTGGTCTTAAGTGGAATGCATAGGGTTACTTTAATATTTGTGTCAAAGTAGATTGGATGGTTTGGATCTGAACTCAAAATTTGAGTTACCTTGGGTGATATGAAGTTATTTAATAGACCTGACATCTAATTTATGCGCCTTTGCAAAGTATTGATTGAAGCTAGCGTATAACTGAATAGAATATAATCAAGCTTTACTTTTGTAATGGTTTTTTGCCAACTTAAAGAGGTCGCGATTTCTGGATGGTTGTCACTTTTATTTTCCAATGATATTTAAATTTAAATTAAGGTGATATATTTTTAGTTAGCTTTGATCTAAAAAAACTTGGTATTGTAGGAAAAGAGAAAAGATAGTCGGTTTTCACTTTTCCGTATAAAAAAAATGAGTAATTATATTAGATATTTTTTCACTTAACAATTCTAAATAAGAAAATTTAATTAGTATTCAATATTTCTATATTTTATTGTTCATTTTATGCCAATATAATACTCTTCAAGTAAAAATGTGAGTTTACAATATAATCATGCTTCAAGATCACAAGTTTAAAGTAAAAAAAAATCATAATTTAACATTATTAAAATTAAAACATGGACACCGTAACGAATGTATTAATTATTTGTTTCCTTTTAAGAAATAAAATTAATTACCTCGGCACTAATAAAGATAGTAATTAACCCCCAAAGATTTTCTTAAAGACTTATTAAAAACCCTGTTTAGAAAAAATTTGATGGGCTTAAGAACACCCTAGTTCTACTCTATATTTAATTTGTGCGCTAACTTAGAACATAATATAATATATGCTTCAATTTGGTAATGGTTTTTGCCTACCTAAAGCATTGGTCATAGATTTCAGACTTCTTTACACACACTTTACAGTTCCACCAAGTTGTCACTTTACTTTTCCAGTGATATTTGAAATTCAAATTAAGGTGATATATTATTCAGGAGAAGGTTTAAATATCTCTATTTTTTGTGTCTCTATCATGTTTTTATTTTTTAATTTTTAATTTTTTTTTTTTAAAACTTATACGTCAAAATAAAACCGTTATATTAGATGTAATCTATATTATTTTCTCTACATGCACAATTTTTTTTCATCACTTTCCGGTTATATTTTTATATGAATTAATAAGTGAAAAATCAACGCTCAGAATTTTTTTCATATCAGTGTATTTCTGCAAGCTCATGATACCAATCAAAATAAAATCGAACTGTTGAACTTTTTTTTTATATGTGCATCGAGAAAATGATATAGATCAAATCTAACAATTTCATTTTGACGTTTGAATTTTTAATTTTAAGTTATTAATGTTTAAAAAATAGAAGCATAATGAAAACAAAAAAAATGAAGACATTTGAACTCTCCTCATTATTCAGTGTTGTTGTATTTTCACCTTTTTAATTTAAAAATTTAAAGTCAAATTTCAGCACAAATTTAAGTTTAGATTTTTAGTTTGGAGGATGTGCTTGCAATGTCTTAAATATTTTTTTATTTCCAAGTTTTTTCACTTAAAAATAACAAAAAGGGATTTAAATTATTCAATTTTTATATAGATTGTTCATTTTATGCTAATATAATATTTTTCCAAGTTAACATATGATTTTACAATATAATCATGCTTCAAGATCACAAAAAGTCAAACAAATTCATAATTCCACAATTAATCTGATCTGAGAGCTTAAGAACACTTGACTTCAAGATCACATAAAGTGAAACAAAATATAATATTTTTTTATTATATTTTGACCACTTGACTTTATATTAAATTAGTTCGAAAAATTATAAATTTAATTAACGTGTAAATGCATACTCATGAAGTAAATCGGTTTTAACGGTTTGGATGCGTCGTTTAGAGCCAATCCGAGAGGCCAGAGCTTAAGAACACTTTTTGTCCCATTTAGCGATCTATCTCTTTCAGAAGATAAAAGATTTAGCGATCTATCTCTTTCAGAAGATAAAAGAGGTATATCTCAGCAAGTAATCCCAAAGTTTGGATAAAGACATTGACAGAACAGTTTTTATTTCATGCAACGCACAGACAATAGCACCAAAACAGTATTGCGTATAACTTATGTACTGCACGAAGCAGAAACCTCTCTGTCAATATCATTACCCAGAGTTTTTCTTGAAGACTTCTTAAAGACCCTGTTGAACCGATCAGAAATAACGGGCCCTTTTGTCCTGGTTTAGTTATATCCAAAGTGCTTCGTACAAAGACTCATCCAAGCCGTCCGATTGGCACCAAAATAACGTTCACACGAATATTAATGCTGATCAAACGGTTTTAGGGCCTGTCTGGATGGAATACGTTCAAAACCTTTGGACGAAATCCAACATCTTTTTGTCCCAATTAGCGACCTATCTGTTCCACTTTCATTCGACCGATCAGTGTACGAAGCCTCATCCAAGCCGACCGTAAGCCGTCCGATTGGTACCAAAATAACGGTCGCACGAATTTTAACGCAAATCAGACGGTTTAGGCCCGGTTGGATGAATATGTTCAAAGCATTTCAACGAAACCTGATTGCTTTTTTGTCTCGATTATAGATCTATCTGTTCCACTTCCATTCGACCGATCAGCGTACGACCCGCTGTTCCTTTTTCCCTCTTTCTCGCTCCAATTCCTAATTAAGTTCCTCTTTTCGATTTAAATTGATCCAGTAAGTGTGTCTCCCTTTAGATCTCGACCTCATCGTCAACCCCTTTCACTTGAGCTCTCCCTCTCGCTCCTCACCAAGGTATCATTAATCACCTTTTCTTTACATTTGTTCTTTGTTTTAGATAAAACTGTCAGATTATTATTTTAGTAGTTCATTTAGTTTGGTTGATTGTTATTGAATACCTAGAGGGTTATAATTTGTTTCTTCAATCTGCTGGTTGAGATGTGTTCTTGTAGCAATCTTTTATCAAATTATTGTTTGTTCAATGGAGCAAATAAGGTTCATTGGTGAGGGATTTTTCAATTAGGTCCTTCTTTTTTTAAGTATTTTTGTATATGTTAAATAAAATTTCCTGTGATTTCAAAATTGTATTCACTGTGCTGAATAATTATTAGTTTTTCTTTTTGCTTAATTAGATTCCTATTAGAGTTTATTAATTTTTTTTTAGAAAGAAAAAATTATAGCTGTAGTATATGTTTTTTAGGCATTGAATTTGCTTGTAGCTTCTTGCTAAATATATGAATATATAATTTGATTTATTATGAAGCAAGTGCAATTTTCTAGCACCTGTAAATCTGGTTCTTTTGTTTTGATCAAATGGTTTCTATTGTTTTTCTATCAATAATTGTGATCAAATATTACCCTACTAAAACCAAACAAATATCAATTTTATATACTGCAGCACCAAAGGAGAGAGAGACAGAGAGGGAGAAGGAGACATGGGGTTATCGGCCTCGGTCCCGATCGAGAACTCTATTCACCAATTTAAAGTCAATGTAATTTCGCCTTTCTCTTTCTGTTACTTCTTTACATAGCATTAGTTTTCTCTATTATTTCTCTTTCTACCAGTTTCATTTGATTTTTTTTAGAAATAAATATTATTTTCTGCTGGAAAGTGAAGGAATCGAGTAGAAAATAATATTTTATCTCTAAATAAAATGAATCCCGTTTTATTTTGTCGAAAACCTGAGATTCCTTTTCTTGGGTTTTTTTTAGGATGCAAGGGGAAATGAAGTTGATCTCAGCACATACAAGGGAAAAGTACTTCTCGTGGTCAATGTTGCATCAAAATGGTATAAAATCTATCTCTTGTTAATTGTTACTGAAATGATGTATTTTTTTTCTCGACTTTTGCTGGTAAATCTTGAATTTTTCAATGGTGCTTTTATTTCTTCTTGATTTCTGATACAAAGGCAATTAGTTATTTTTTGGTTCGTCTTTTCTTCCTTTTTTTTCTGTTTATTCTGGATCTTACTATTTAAAAATAAAAAAAAGACACTTATACCTGGAATGTTTCGCATGCATTCAGATTTTGAGGATACTTTTGTGAATTTTTCAAAACCATGGATATTATTGCTATTATTTGTGAAGTTTGGGTTAGACTGAAAAAGTATGAAAAGTGTTAGGGGTTGTGTATACTATAGTTATACCTAACTTTTTGAAATTTGCAAATTGCAAGGCCATAAAAAATTGGTTACTTTTCTTATTTATTTGAATAAATACAAGTTAGAGGCTTGGCACTTATTATCATAGAAAAATGTTTTTTTTAAGAAAAGGTAGTTTTTATGTAGGGATCTAACCTCAGAGCCAAACGGCAACTCGAATTTGTTTTGAATAAACAATTAGAATTTATTCAGTAAAACCTATTTATTTTCCTCCGGTTAACTAACTTTATGTTACTTTTTTTTAGTGGCTTTACAGATGTCAACTACACTCAGTTGACTGAGCTCTACAGCAAGTACAAAGACAAAGGTTAGTTTCGTCATTTCATTGATTCTACTTAATCATGATAATTAGCAAAAACAAGGATTACCTTACTGGTTACTGGTTAGTAATTTTTGAGTTGGCAAATTAAACCAAAAAATTAAAAGAAGTTCAATATATAAGACTTGTTACCAATACCTTATTTGACTGGTACCAGTTTGTATCAGTCAATATTGTCATGCAATTGCTATCAAAATGGATGGTACACATCATAATGCAAATATTAAGTGCTAGTTTTTTACCAGTTCCATTATTGTGTTAAGATGTTTCGTTTTTCTTTCTGTTTTTGTTTAAATTTCAGATTTTGAGATTTTAGCATTTCCATGCAACCAGTTCTGGTCACAAGAACCAGGTTCGAGTGAGGATGTTAAGGAATTTGCTTGCACGAGATACAAAGCAGAATATCCCGTTTTTCAGAAGGTAAAATCCGATTATTTTTACTTAAATAATCAGATTTTTTTTTCTATGAATTAGAGAAAAAAGAAGAGATTTCAGTTGCTACAAATATATGATTTATTCATATTTAAATCATATAGTGACTTCTCTTGGGATCTTGATAATACGAAGCAATAGGTTGGTTTTAATTTTTTTTTATTTTGTAAAATAAGTTTTGAGTAAGGATTCGTTGATATTTTCAATTCTTATTTTGTAACTTTAAAGAAAAAATTAACGCATCACACACTAAGCATAGCAATTATACTAAAAGAGTCAAATCCAATTTTTATTATTTTGTATTGGCATGGAATAGTATTATCTCTATGCTATTTAAACTGATTCTTGCTGTTTTTATCTGTTAATTAGAAAAAAATGAGGTAAACGGAGGACTCTTTTCTTGAATAATTCAATTTAACAATTTTTATATAATTGCAATTTTATTTAGGTCAAAGTGAATGGACCAAAAGCCGCACCATTATATCAGTTCCTCAAGGCGAGCAAACCGAGCATTTATGGAACTAGAATAAAGTGGAATTTCACCAAATTTCTTGTAGATAAAGATGGAAAGGTGCTAGCAAGATACAGCACCATGACGAAACCCTTATCCATTGAGGTTTATAACTCTCTCTCTCTCTCTGAATAGTTTCATTTTTACCCCTCAGAAAGTTTGATATAGTATTTAACATGAAAAAACAGTATGTATTTTATATGAGTGAGGCTATGGTACTATGCATAGTGTGGATTGGTCGGAACTATGAATCAATATCTCCGTTTTTCAAAGTTCAAACAGTCGATCTGAACCGTTCAACCTAATCTCCATATGAAAATGTATTTGTAGATCAAATGTTACATATTTTTAGAATTTTTTTTACTATTTTGTAAATAGGTAGAAAATCACTTGATCTAAAAATTTGAGACCATTCAAGAGTAGTGATTTTCTTACCTATCTAAAAAAATAGTAAAATTATTTCAAAAAATGTAAAATTTGGTCTTCAAGTTATAATAATTTCTACCTATCTAACAAAACTTTTAGGCTATTGTTATAATTTTAACCTCTTGTTTTTTCAGAATGACATTCAAAAGGCGCTTGGGGAAGTATGAGTTGCTATAGAGCCATAATTTATATATATATATCAGCACTGTTTCTTACACTATGCTTACTAGCAGTGTTAGATACTTTTCTTCTTTATTTTAGTATAGCAGCTTAATATATTGGAAGTTAAGTATATGTTTTTACCAGTGTTAGTATCATACAAGTGACATCTTTGGTGCTTTTTTTTGAATGATATGTTGGGTTTTTGTGTACATAATTCTCATAAAGTGCAAAATCTATATGAGAACTTTGGTTGTAATATTGTATTTATATTTCCACTATACAAATTGTTCCATTAATTTTTTAATTTTTTTTGCCTTTGGTTATTTCTTTACAATATGCTAAATTATAAATTATTTCCCCTCTTTTTAAATAAAGTGCTGTTTTCTGGCAACAAACAAAATTATAGAACCATAAATAATTGACCATACAGAATATTACCTCACAAAAAGAAAAGAAAAAAAGAGAGAACTATAATAAAGAACTTTGCTCTCTTTCATTCAATACGCATGGGGCACCTACAAGCCTTTAATTAAATTAAATTGTCTATTCTTCTTGATAAGTTGATATAGCGTACCACATGCATGGAATTTGACTAAGGCATAAACCATCTTTTTATTTTTCAATCCAATTCTCTCTCCATAAATAGGTGTACCATTTCTTCTCCTGCCTTGTAAATAAATGAAACAAAGATAGCAAAATTGCCATGAACACATCTATAGTAATGGAGAGGAGTGTAGTAATTAAAAGTTATTTGTTGATCATCGTATTCTTTGCCATGGCCAACTTGCTTGAAGTAAGTGTCTCGCAGACAACACGGCCACTTTGTTACACGCAAATTTCTGCGGCGAATCAAGCGTGTGCTATCTTATCACCCGAGGCAATTTCCTCTTCATTTGTTGCGGCAACTAATGGTAGTAGTCATCGACATGACGGTGCTCCTCGTGATGGCGATGATGATGATGGCGGTGATGATGGTGGTGATGATGGTGGTGGTGATGATGGCGGCGATGGTGGTGGCGATGATGATGATGGTGGTGATGATGATCACGACGGTGGTGATGACGATCACGGTGACGATGATGATCATGGTGGGGATGATGACGACCACCATCATAGGCGCCGGAAACACAAGTAAGTGATCAACCTTGTTTAGAATCCATATCCTCTCCTTTGAAGTAACAAAATATTTATGTTTTGATCCGTACTATCTGATACGAATCTGAACAACTATCCCCATGCATTCCACCTCGGAACCGGATTAATGGCACGGATCCTGATTGGACAATTCGAATCTAAATAGAAATAAGATGTTGCCTCAGAGGATATGGATTCCCTTTTTTATAAGCAAAAGAGGACTAAGTCTCCCCTATAACAACAAATTTCATTTTGTCTATTAATTTTTTTAGTTTTTGCAATATGTAATACTATTAGTTTCCCTAATTAAATAAAATTACATTACACTTATTTATTCATCCACCTCAATATTAGTTTTCTGGTTCCACCCCTGACCTTTTTAATATAATAATAGACACACACAACTAGCAAATAGTTATTAAAATGAATGAATGCATGCACAATAGGGGAAAGAAGAAAAGGCATCATGAATCGAGCGCGAACAAGGAATGTTGCCGATGGTTGCAGGAAGTTGACAACGACTGCGTGTGCGAGGTGTTGCTCAAATTGCCTCCTTTCTTGGTGAAACCGAAGCACAAATTCATGGTGAGAGTTGGAAGAACGTGTCGGCTTTCCTACAATTGCCCGGGAATGCTCCCCATTCCGCGCAGCCGTCGCCATCGCTGATGATTGATCAATCACAATTTATCGCAGGACTCATCAACATTTATCAAATTATTGCTCAAGTGTTTTTTTTTTATGCTCATATTTTCGTTTATTTTTCTCTGCTTACTTGTATTAGAGTTAATTATATTAATTAGGGTAAACAACAAGAGTGAGTATCAATCTGATCTGATGTGTATAAAATTGCTATTTTATATGAAACTATCATGCTTTCTTCAATGAATGCATATACTCAGTGTGTTTACAGTTACAGCAACAACGAATGCAGGTTGGAAATTTTTAGTGTTTTTTGAGTAATTTGTTTATCCATCCTTACCTATTTTTCAGACAGCAAATAATTTTTTTTTTTGTTAGTCTCTCATATCTGTCCCCCTCAATTTTTCTTTACAACATCATGGGCTAAGTTGTAAGTTAGCTGTTATCATATCAATGAAACGAATAATCATGCCATTTTATCAAAAAAAAAAAAAAAAACATTGACCAATAACTTTAAATCTCAAGACTAAAAGGAAGCAAGAACAAAAATATGAGCATTTTCACAATTTGAGCAAATTAGAGGGCTGAGGTTAAAAAAAGTGCAGAGAACAATTTGAGCATTCTCTCCGACTAGGATTGTAGAGGCCCATTTTGTTATTAATAGAAAAATAAATAAATAAATATTGAGAAAGGTGAAAGATTTCAGAAAATTTCAAAATCTAAGAAGATCGTGATGATTTATAACGTCCACGGGACGTTATGGACTATAACGTCCACATGGGTGGATCCAGGATTTTCTTCGAGGAGGCAAAAAAATATCGAATCGGATTTAAATCCATTAACCAATTGGGTACTCGATAAAAAACAATGTTTTAACTTATACTTTCTAATACTTTCACTTAAAATTTATGATGTTCTGACTTATAATTCTAATTACCAATCAAAATTCAACAGATTTATTTCAATTTTAACCCTAAATTACAAATTAAACATCCAGAGGGGGGCAAAAAAATTTCAGGAGGAACAAAGTCAGTCGGAACTGATAAATCTCCACTAAAACTCAAAATCTAGGGGGGCAAGTTGCCTCCCTGGAACACTCTGGGTCCGCCCCTAAACGTCCAGATAATCCAACCACTAATCTCCCAATATCATTAATTTAAAAAAAAAAAAGCTGGACGTTATTGTGCATAACGTCCAAAATTGGTTGGTCTAAAATATTCATTTATTTGATGGTGGCACAAGATCCAAACTTCCACAGTAATAAAAACTAAACAAATGTAGATGGTCCATTATTACAGAACAAAATGAACTGTACATCAAGTAACTACAGAGCCTAAAAGGAATATGATATTTTAGAAGCCGTTGATGTGAATTTTTTAGAGACATACAAATAAATTGGAGCAAGCAAATTGTCTCTATATTTACATTAACTTAATTTGTTGGCCACAGACCAAATTTCAAAGAGGTCCCAAGGTCAAATCTGGGAACGCTTCCCCTGAATCAGTTTCATTATTAAATGCTTTTCAAATCAATTTCAAATTGAGGAGGCAAGACCAAATTCTAAAAAAAAAAAATGCTACAATGCTAAATGTTATGGACTATAGCGTTCAGCTTTTTGTTTTGTCTTTTTTTATATTAGCAATGGCGAAGATTAGTGGTTGGATTATTTGGACGTTATAGTCTATAACGTCCCATGAACGTTATATACTATTACGATCTTCTTAGATTTTGAAATTTTATAAAATCATTCATCTTTCTGAATATTTATTTATTTATTTATTTTCCTATTAATAAAAAAACGGATTGTAGAGGGCACTTCACGGTGGAATGACTTTGTTGAGTACATACGTTAAACACTAAGAATTTAATTATACAACTAAAATAAAATTGAAACTAATAAAATGTGGTTCTCTCAAATTATTTTTGTAGTTCAATTATTTCGGATCCTATATTTTAGGGATTTAAAAAAATCACATTGTGACTGGTTCCTTCGCAGTATGGTACGATACATGTACTGGTTACGTATTGTGACTCACGTATTCCTTATTGTAATAATTCACGTGACATGATTTAAAAAAAAAAAGTACAGCACGGCATGCGAACTTATCTAGTCACGACACAATACATGATCACACAAGTCACGTGTAATTAAGACTAAAAAAAAATGCCTTTGAACCCTAAACAATTGTGAGACACGATCTGGTTGCGCTCTTCGCTTGTTTCAATGATTTGGCGATTGAACAAGCGACTCAAAACCTAGGATTTTGATAGCCGCCACCCCTCTCCTCCTCTCGTTCCACTCAATTTCATTCTTTTCACACCTTGTAGTTCTTATCTCTGACACAACACCTCCCCTCTCTCTCAGTTCTACCTTCTCCAGCGGAGACGAGAATGAGAGGGGGGAGGAACCGGAGCTGAGCGGAGTCGATTGGAACCGAAAATGCGGTATCGTTGAAGCCGAGCGGAGTCTATAGGATATTTTTAAGCTCATAAAGTTTTTTTTAAACTAAACTTCAAAACTTAATTGGCTTTAAATAACAAATTCAAATCATGAAATCAATATATTAAAATTGAGGAGGGTTCAAATGCCTCTATGTTTTGTGCCTCCACCATACCTCTATTTTTAAAACATTAATAACTCAAAATTTAAATCATAGACGTCAAAATAAAATCGTTAGATGTGATCTATTTTATTTTATCTACTTGCTTATGAAAAATTATTACATTTCGGTTATATTTTTATGTGAATCAATAAGTCGAAAAATTAACGTCTAGAAATTATCCACATTAGTACATTTTTACAAGTTCTTGATGACAACCAAAATAAAGTTGAAATGTCATAATTTTATACACATGATAGATCATATCTACCGGTTTTATTTTGACTTTTAAATTTTAAAGTTTGAGTTATTAAAATTTTTAAAAATAAAGACATGATGGAGGCATAAAAAATGAAGACATTCGAACCATCCTCAATAAAATTTATAAATATTCAAATTAATTTTGTATAAAAGTAAAGCCAATGTACTATACTTTATAAATATTCAAATTAATTTAATATAATGTTAAGAAACAAAAAAATTAGAAGTTAATTTTAATACAATTATTTGTCATATTTTTTTGACGACTTTATAATAAACAACAACAACAACAATCAAGCTTTTAGTCTCAAACAAGTTGGAGTAGGCTAGAAATGAAACCCAATCACAATCATAAAGTCAAGGTAAGTAGTAATAAAATAGTAATAATAATAATGACATCAATAATAATAGTAATAATACTAATATTAACTATATTTTTCCTAAACTATAGATCGTAGAGGTCAAATTACTGAATTTACGTCCTTTACTCCGAATTACTATGACCTAAGTTCTATAATATTACCCCTAAACAATCCCTAACTAATAAATTAATTTAAAAAATATATAAAAACAATTTGGTTAATTATAAAAATCTTTTAGTTAATTTTAAAAACGGAAGGTCAACTTTAATCAACTTAAAAAATTCAGCTTCAACATTTATGTCCAATCTTTCAAAATTTCACTGAAAAAGAAAATCCATATAAAAAGCTTTTTTATTTATCAGATTTGTTGGGGCCAGCTCAAAGGAGAGGCACCCTATAAAAATTGAAGTATGCTGCTTAAAAGTGGAGAGCACACGGTATTCTTTAGTAAAAGGCGAAAGAATAGTTCGCTTTGTGCTCACCACGCAGCTCCATGATTTTGAAGCACACCCAACGCTTCCTACTTATAAAACAAGCAGAGCGCTCAATTGTTATCGAAATCAATGTGGGACTAAGATACCGCTTACGCTTTCTAAGCACTTGGAAACCGGCTCATCCAGTCTTCAGTTTTTTTAATGGTTCATTATGGGCCTTTTGGGCCCAAATTAGCTGTGTCATCTATTATGGGCTTTTTGGACGTTTAACTGTTTAAGTCAATGGTAGGATTTCTTGAAATTTATTACTACATTTTTTTTTACCCATTTAAGAATTTTCAATAAAATCGATTGTCAGTTGAATTTTCTTCTATTTTAATTTTATTATTCATTTGTCAGCTTCTTCGCCTTTTCTTTTGTTATTAGTACTTTGAGCTGCAAAGATATCTGAAATGTTTTTATTTACCAATTTAAATAATAAAAATATATATTATATATGGATAACACCGAAATGTTTCTATTTACCAATTTATAAAAAAATAAACCATTTAATCATATTTTCTGAAAAATTCTAAATTTACTAGAATCACAGTTTCAAATTATAGATCCATTGAGCTAGTATCGCAGTTTGAGTACAGATCAAACAAGGGTCCACAGTTTCAAACTGTGTTACCAAGCCTCTAAAGTCACTTGCATGTGGGTCCAAGGTGGATTTTGACATTTAAATATTAAATATAGTTTTGTCTCAAAATCCACTCCACTCCAGATCCACGTGTCAGTGACTTCCTACATGGATAAGGAGATTCAGTTCCTATTTGACATATTTTTTTGTTTTGTTTCAATGACAAAAGCGACAAACCGCTGATTAGTCTATTAAATATTAAAATATTCGGTATTCAGATCATAGCGGCAAAAGTTCCATAAAATTTGGCCTATTAAATATTAAAATTTTCAGTTTCCAGACAAAAAGCGACAAAAGTTCTTTGAATTTTCTTTTTAAAATTTTGTAATTTGAAATTGACAAGCAGTAAGTTCAAATTTAAGAAAAAACAAAGTTGGTACCGCACTTTCAAACTGCAGTATTTTTCTGAAATCGTTGTTTGAAACTGCGTCACTCTTTCCTGATATTAAGTTTCAAACTGTGATTCCAGTAAAAATGAAATTTTGATAAAAATTAGAGTTAATTGGTTTTTTTTTTAAGATAGCAAATAAAAAAAATTTCGGTGGATAACATGCACATAAATTTGATAGTTCCCTTTAGAAGGATGGTGATGAAATTCAATCACGAAAGACTACACTATAAAAATAGGTTACTATCCGCGAAGGTAAAAAGTGACTATTTTTGAGAGTACACCGACAAAAAGTGACTATTTCTAAACGTATCAGTATTACTGACAGAAATATCTGTGAAGATACCATTGGATCAGATATTTGTATGATAGACCAATCAGTATGAGCAGCAAGAGAAAAACAGTGGTATTAATTGATTGGTCTATATCATACTGGTGAGAGGATAAGATATCATAAGATGCTGCCATGTGTCCCTATTCTCATTCATTGCACAAGCACGACTTATGATCACTTTCCTCCATACAAAGATTCGTCTCTCATCAGTATGATAGACCAATCAATACTACTGTGTTTCTCTTGCTGCTCCTCACAGCAGCCAGTAAAGGAAAACTAAAAGCCATTATTTGTTATATATATACTTGTATTATCCATAAAATAATGAGTACAACCTTGGTCAAGTTTATTTTCCTTTTTGTTCTCATTGTTATGGCCTCTCAGCCAGCAGTAGCGCCTAAAGGTGGCGGTGGCGGTGGTTCCAGTCCATGTGTACATCACCCGAATGGTTCTACCTGTCCTCCAGCAAGAAAGCTCATCAGCACAGACAGCGATCATGCCACACTTCAAAATGAAGATCATGCATACAAAACATATATATACTCCTAATTATATATGTATGTATTAAGTGAATTATGTGTGCTTCTATATATTGTTCTGCGGTAGATTAGGTAAATTATGTGGCATATAAATAAATAAGCACTGTGTAAGAGATTGAAATCATATCAAAAATCAATAAAATTAGTTCTTTTCCTCTTTCAAATTTCAACACAGTCCTCTATACACCATGTAAATTTGTCAGCTCTTTTCTAATTCTCATTGGCTCATATTCTCTTCCTCCATTATTGTATCTAAGACAAATCAAATTAAGGATCTGTTCGCTCCCTTGGTCTCAGCCTTCATGCGCATAGCACTTATTCTTTTCAATTAGTGTGTTTTTCAAATTGTATATGATGATTACTTGTGAAAAAATATCATCATTGACCTCTCAAATGAGTGCTTGATTGTTTGGTTTTTCAACCGTGTATAAAAACACTAATTCTACACAGTTTTTTTTCGCCAAAACACATCATACACGAATTTTAAAGTAAAACAGTGTATAAAAACACACATTCTACATGTTATTCTTTAGTAAAATAGACAACAAAGATTTTTTATGATATATAGTACATTATGCTGGACCTTGTGGAAACATAGGAATGAGTTGTGTTATAATAGGAAATATTATTTTGCTAATTATTTCTTTAGTGAAAAATTAGACAGGTATGACACTAAAGAAAAACCAAGCTGAATACTTATATAGAGTGGCTGCCAGATGAGGAGACAGTTTAGCTGGAAGCTATATTTGTTGAAAATAATCCAAGTCAGCAGCAAAGTGCATAAGAAATACAGTTTTTAGAAGTTTCGGTTTAGGTGCAGTTTTTATTTCTGTTAAGAATTAATTATAAACTGGTTATTAAACTTAGGCAGCAAGTTTTCTGTTTAGACATGTGCAGGAAGTAGTGGGTAGTTTCTATATTTAATTTGTCATGTAGTGAGTTGGTTATAGGTTAGTTATAGCAAAGTTAGTGGGGTTAGTGGATGCCTAAAAATGGCAGCACTTGTAATAGAGTTAGTGGGGAGCAAAATTAGTTATTTGCACCATCTTAAATACCATGTATGTTTCTGTTAATGAATCAATGGAGTTGTGAGAAACATTCTGCTGTATTTTGTTTCTCTTTTTTCCGAAAAACTTCCAACAATATTGTCTGATACTCTATGTCAGTACCTGGTTATTTTGGCTGGTGCTGCGTGTCAGCATCTGTACTGGAGTTTATTACTGTTTTCTTGAGAAGTTAACAAATTGGAACTGAACGTAACTTGACCTCTATTTCACCAATGAAATGGGCTTTATAGCCTTTTATTCGGAAAATATAACAAAACCAACTACTTCTAAAAAGAAAAATGGAAGTCAATTCATTTCTCTTTTTATTAAATCCGCTGGATGATCTCCTCTCAAAATACTCTTTTTGTGGTGCACTATTCTTGGAGAAATGAATTTTTAAATTTAATGACAACAAATAGCTCAAAGAAACTAAATATTATTTCTAAAATATTGTTTCTTCTTGTTTAGCTTTACTCTAATGATTAATATATTTTTGTAAAAGCACATGTTCTCTCATTGTGCATATATTATTCTGTCATATATAAATGAATTCCAATTGTAATGGAATACATATATATAAGTGCGCGTATTAAATTACTAGGATCGTGACCGTGCATTTTAAAAATGGCGTGTTTCTAACTTATTTAGGAGGACACAATTACCTAAAAAAAAGGAAGTTAACCTCAATATTCCTGTAATTTCTCAAAGTAAATTACAGGAATTTGAAAGAAAAAAGAAAGAAATTAAGAAAGCAACAAAGAAAAGAAGAAAAGAAACCATGCTTTTAATTAATCGGTTCAAGTAATATTGAGGTTATTAGATCCTTGGTACCACTATCGGGCTTGCCATATCCATCGCCAAGTTGGTAAATACATTGTGCCATGCGTGAGACATTGAGAGCAACATTATTGATGCACTTCTCAAAAGCAGAATGGCCTACGACTTCACCGTTGAGCATTGTCCAGTATTTCGAAATCAGTTCCTTTATTTCTTGGCGAGCAACAGATTCTGTGACACCTTTGTCACGCATATAACATTGAATGGATTTGTTGGTATCCCCCCGCTCTTTCTCATTCTGAAATTAGAATTGTGATGTGTAATGCAAGAAAATTGTTTGAAATGCGGTGTATAATACAAGAAATTGTTTTCTTCTTTTTCAGATCGTTTATGATCCTAATATTGATACCAACCTCATTTTAAAAAATCTTTTCAGGTTGTCATTTCCAAATTTATTTGGGCAACAACATAAAATTCATTAATATTACCTTGTTCTATCCATATTATTTTAATATATGCACTTACAGTGGATGTTTCTAAGTCGTTATAAAGCCGAAAAATCATAGATGAATATCGAACAATGTCAGTATAACCAGATGAGAACTGCTCCAGATCTTTGGCAGTAACATAATCATTTATACAGTAGGCGTAGGAAAGAACTATGTGGCCTGCAATTGAGACCCATGCGTTCTCAAGGTATTCCTCCAATGTCGGTGCATATCCATTGTGATACCACCTTGCTTCCACTATGAATGATTTGCATAGATCCTTCCACTGCCAAATTGTTGCCAACAATAAAAACCAATAGATCACTGGTTCCATGATTAATGCGAGTGTCTATATATATGCTCAGTCATCCTTCATTTTCATTATATTTTTGGAGAATTTCACGTATACCCCTAAAAAAATATTGAAATTATGTATCGCCCCCTTGAAAATTCATAAGATCATATTTACCCCTAAAGTTATTCATTTTATTTTCTTTTATATTAAAACTATTTAAATTTATAAAGTATCTATATGTTTTACCATTTATTAAAAAATAAAATATTTAGTATGTTTAGGAGGAATGTTTAGTCTTCTAATCCACCGGGTGTGAGGACACATGATTCATTTTCTTATTACTTGTGATATGAAACAAGCGTATGCCTAAATGCTATTGTGTAAACTGACCAATTGGAAGACTAAACATTTTTTTTACAAGTAGAGAAATAAACCATTTACTCATGGAAACTAACCAATCAGAAGACTGGACATTTTTTTTAGATGGACTACATATTTTCATTTTTTAACAAATGGTAATGAGAACTTCATAAATTTAAAATGATTTTCAACAGAAAAGGCAATAAATTAAATTACTTTGTTAGTCTTGAAATTTAGAAGGGTAAATAATTGTGATATTATGTATTTTACGGGGGAAATACATAATTTCAAGATTTTTGAGGGGCATACGTGAAATTCCGGCCGCTTTTATGATTGGATGGTAACCAAATTATGCAGAAGGAAAAATAGTGATATGGATTAATTATAATTACCGCTCGCCTAAGATGCGGGATAACATAAAGCCCTTTCTCTTGCAAGATTTCATTACCCTGTTCTTCGACGGTCTTAAAGAGAGCTAAAATACACATCCGAAAATTTTCGGGAAGCCCCTTTGTAGCAGCGACATCCCATCTTCAAAAGAAATGATAATTAAGAACTGCAATAGCCCATATATTATTCAAAATGAATCAAAATACAAGCACTTACTGTTGGATGGCGTTAGTAAAGACCTCAAGTTCATCCAATGACCCATAAACATCATAGATATCATCAAGTGTTGTAATCAGGCAGCCTGCCTGTGTCATTGCTATTCTATAACTTGAATGCTCTGGCTCATAAGCGAAGCCTACATTCCAGATGTAGTTCTCAACCAGCCTGTCGCGAATAAATGGTAGTTTTTCATAAAGCCGCAAGTCATTCCACCAGCTGGACAAAAGAGAAGTGAAAAGAAATTTAAAAGATGTTAATAATTCATTTCCTTTTTTTTTCTTATTGAATTTATAATGTATTTATAATTGGTATTTACCTTGACACCTGCTTTAGTTCTTTCTTGTACAAGTTTTGAATTAAATTGAAATCCAAAACAGCCAGTTCCCTCAGTGCAGGTCTGATCTGCTCGTCAATCTTGTATTGCTCGATAAACCAGCGAGTATGAATACTTTGCATCCTCCAATTCAGAGGGAGCTCCAGTGCATGGGAAACCTGTTCTTTTAGCCTTGAATTATCAACAATAGAGCTCTCCAAAAAATTTGTTAGGTGTTTGGTTGTGAACTGTCGGGCCATCTCCAACGTCTTTTCTCCTTCTTTTGCTAGAAAAGAAGCCTCGTACAAACTGATCATCTCTTTAATGTCTGAATATTGCTTTGCTTTGCAGTTTCCTTTTCTGTCGAAGTAACTTTTGAATATATCTGCACAAAGTTGAAAATCTGGTTAAAGTTGAAAGACTTTATTTCCATCTTAATTTATCTTAAAAAGAAATTAAGAATAGTAAAATTATATATGGAAAACCTCTGATCTTCTACAAGAAAAATATTGATTATTTTCACTACACCAAAGACTAGTTCTCTATATTTTGCAACTCTAAAAACAACTCATTTAATGAAAAATAACTAACAACAAATTAATGTGTTTCTACTATTCTCTATTAAAACTATTGAAGGCATTCCGCCACCTTTCAAACCTGATATATAATTCATTTAAAGTTAAATCACTAATTGTCAAAGTGAAATATACAATAGTTGACAACTAAATCTCGTCTTAGAAATATAAAAGGATACAAAAAATATACCTTCCTGTACGCTAAATCCATGCATCCTCAACAGTCTGAAAAGTAGTGATACTTCATAAAGGTCATCAGGCATTGCAGATCCCATTGATTCATGGATGTTGGTAAGCACACAGTTTATCTCGTTCTTGAAATGATATGCCACTCCGAGCTGTTGCAAGGCATCAACAAGCTCTAATTTATCCCTGAGCAACTCTTCCTTGTATATCATTTCACTCACCTCTTTCTTGAGCTTGCAAAATCTTTCATTCTTTTTACCCTCCTTATGTACAATTAAAAACAGAAACAAACAGCTTAAGGAGTTTCTTAATTTAGATACAGCTAAGTTTCATGAACAGTTTATTTGCTTACATGTTTGTTTCCACTATTTAATGATTGGATGAAGTTATCATTCCAAATGGTAGGTTGATAGTGTCCCGACCGTCGCTCGAACCCTGTAGATTGTAAATTTGCGTAAATACAGAACCTACATGAAATCACTCTCATTTGTTTCTGGCGAACCGGGATGAAAGATGGAAGAGCAAAGGTTAGAGCCATTTATGCAAGGAGCTGTAATTAAATTGTAGGAGATACTTGTGGCTGTGTATATATAAATTTCAGATTGCTAGACTACTCTTCCATTTATAGACTACTTGTGGCTGTGTATGTAACACATGGTAAGATTATACTATATTTAGAACATACTATATTTGTAACTCCTACACATGTCCACCAAGATCATATTAGAACAAATTAAAGATTTGGTAAATCATTGATTACGTTTTTTTTCTTCCACGTGGGACAATAGTAGGGGTGTCAATGATACCCTTTTAAACGATTACCCGACCCATACCGTATTCGATAAGGCGGGTATGGGTAAGGTTTTTTTTCGGAAGCTTATCGGGTATTGGTATGAGCAAGGTTTTTTTCATTAGCTAAACGGGTAAGGGTACGGGTAAAGGCTATTTTGTACCCGTTGCCCTATAGGGTAATTATATAAAATAAAATACATGATATTATTTGAGTAATAATTAGTTATGGTAAAAAAAAAATTCGTTCCCTTTATTTACATGTTTTGTTATTTAGTTAAATAATTGAATTTGTTCAAAAAGATATTCGTGTTTTTAAATTCTCTTGCTTTATTAAATAACAATTTAGTTGGAATTGATTGAACATTTTATTTAATAGCAATGTGATTGCATATGTGTAAAATGAATGAGTTTTGATGTTATATTTGTAAAATATATTAAAATTAATTATTGTATTAGTATTATTCGTTATTCATCCGCTGCTGTTTCATTACCCGATAATTTTAACAGGTAAAGTCAATTCTTAATGGGTAAGGGTAGGGTATGCGGAAAGTAAATTCTTAGTGGGTATGAATATGAAAATGCTTACACCCACCCGTATCTTATCCATTGACACCTCTAGAGAATAGTAAACTTACATGGCCAGCAATAAAAGAGGACTGTACATGCAAAAGAATATAACTTTTTTCTTGTGGACTAGTTTATTCTCACGATTATCACAAGGTTTAAGGAAGTTATATAAGACACGGCAAATAGTTTTGGCATTATATCCATCATAACGTCCATATATGTGGCGCGGCACATAGTAATTAATTTGTTTGATTTTAGATATTTCGAAAGTAGCACAGTATTTTAACGGCCAATTAATATTTCATCAAAAAAATTGAATAACTCGTTTGAAAACCAGTTAGAACAAAAGATTTGGCAATTAAATGGTACAGACGGATATATGTCATGCATCTCAATTAATGTCATTGATTACCTTATTTTTTTTTTCACGTGGGACAATAGTAAATTTCACATGACAGCAATAAAAGGGATTTTTTTTATAAACCATAATTAAAAAGCCATAAGTTAGAGATCCAAAATGACTGTTTTGTTTTTAAAAAAACCATATATAAGTATGAAACAGGCTATTCGATCGGTACTCCCGTTTAAATCGAAGGATTACTGAATAGTTTATTCGGTACCTTCCCTTTTTATCTTTTTATTTGACAGTGTCCACAGAAAATATGTATTCCCCATGCACCGAATAAGCTATTTGGTCCCAAAACAAAAAATTCATATCCTATTCGGTCCCAACCCTTTCACTCCAATTTTAAACTGTTGTTCTCTCTCCTCTTCTCTTCTTTCTTCTTTCTTCTTTCACTGTAATTTTTTTTTTTTATTAACAGAGCCTCACAGGAGACTAGCTGGATTGTCCAAATTGAGGAATTTTGACACTTCTATATTTAAATTGCCACATGTTATAATAATAAGATGAAGACTTATGATCGGTCAAAAAACAAGATGAAGACTTATGTTGCATCCATGTTATAATAATATTTATGATAACATATACGCAAAATTATTTTTATGCCACTCCAAAACATGGAAATTAGGAAATTGCCACTCCAAAATATGAAATTAATTATTTGCCACTCTAAAATCATTAAATTTATGAAATTGCCACAATTATACATCTAATATACATATTTGATTAAAATTATTCTGAAAAATATTGTATAAAAAATGTATTTTGATATTTCCAAAATTACCCTTCAAGATGCCTCATCTGTAACTTATCTCTCCAAAACAACTTCCTCTCTTTGCCGTTTCCTTGCATAATTCAGCACACTGCCCACACCCAGACCCAGACCCAGACCCACACCCACACCCGCTTCTGCTGCTTTCCCTTTCTTCCTCTCTCCTACCTCCTCTGCTCCATCTTTCTTCTTCTCAGACCCACTGGGAGCCACAGGTCCCCTAGACCCTCGTCGCTTTGGTGTCGGCATTGGCATTGGCATTGGCATCACCCTCCTCTTTTCCCTCTTTTCCCTTGTCAGTGATTGACCAGCATCAGTTTGAATATGTTTAGAAGGACCAACACCAGCACCACTACATTTCCCTGGGTCACACAATTTCTTCACTGCCTCTTTCGCACCCTCAACCAACTCACCCGACCCCCTCTTTCCCACACCAACATTCTCACTTCTCCCCTTGCTTCCTGAAGTAATTGCCTTTGAATCGGCACAACTTCTTTCGCTACCATTTCTTCTCCCACCTGGCCCTCTGACGGAGACAAGGAAATCAAGCAAAATATCAAAATACCATTTCTGTTCACTTGAAGGGTAATTTTGGAAATATCAAAATACATTTTTTTATACAATATTTTTCAGAATAATTTTAATCAAATATGTATATTAGATGTATAATTGTGGCAATTTCATAAATTTAATGATTTTAGAGTGGCAAATAACTAATTTCATGTTTTGGGGTGGCAATTTCCTAATTTCCATGTTTTGGAGTGGCATAAAAACAATTTTCCCTAGTTTTTAATTAACTTATGATGACATGAACAAGAAAAGAGTATTTTTAAGCAAACCCATAAAATCAAATTATAATTATTTAACAAAAAATTTGACAGTGAACTAAAAAAAAGACACATGCATATACCTAATAGCCTATTTGGTATAGGGCATGGGAGGTACCAAATAGGCTATTCGGTACTTCTTGGATTTTTAATGGAACATTCCAAATAGTCTATTCGGTACTTATGATTTTTGTATTAAAAAAAAAACTATCATGTTGGTTTCCTAACTTGTGGTTTTTTAATTATAGTTTATTAAATAAATCCCAATAAAAGAGGACTGTACGTGCAATTAATGTGATTACCTCACAACTCTCTTGGATCAGACTATTTTTTAGAAAAGGGACAATTTCTAGTGTACCCATCAAAATTTTCAAATAGCCAATTTACCCATCAAAACATTGAAATTTCTTATTTCCCATTCTAAATTTTAATCCTTTCTTATTTCCCCATGTGTTAATTAAATTTGAAATTTGAATATTATAATTTTATTTTAAACTTAAATGTCTGTTTTATCCCTCTTCTTTCTCCTTCACCCCATCTTTTGTAATGCTGCTAGACGCAAAGCGGTCCCGATACGATCTTGCCCGTTAAGCTCACGTAGCCGGTTAATTAGTAAAGAGGAGAATAAAATAGAATTTCGGGATAAAACTCAATCAACACAACTCAAACTCATATATAAAGTTCATTGTTCTTACAACCTTCATATCCGAATCTATTTATAGCCTAAACTTTTCTTAGTCCTTAGGAGAAAAAAATAAAAGCTAATTAAAAAACCCAAAACCCAAAAATAATTAAAGCCTTCTCTAGTCCCTTCAGTCAAACAAGATAGAAGAAATCAAAGTTTTGTTGAATAAAACAAAATAGAAAGGAATAGTATTAATTTGCCTAGAATACCATCCATGCCATTTAATTTGCCTAGAAGACCATCCATGCAGCCAATGAGATTCATTGAATGTATGGTTCAGATTTCAAGTTGCACAAATAAATTCTTGATCGGCTTGGATTTGGTGTGACCTTCGTCCGTATCCAAGTCCGAATCGGTTACCATCCCGGGACGCACTGCGTCAAGCTTCCCGGGTTGATTGAAGCTTGTCCTCAAGCTTGAGTTCTCTCCATAGTACTTGTGGATATGACTCACGTTGAACATACTGGAGATGTGCAAATCGTCAGGCAACTTCACACGGTAGGCATTTGCTCCAAACTTTTTTTCTTTGTAGAACTCTTTAAAACAATATAGTTTCAGATCAAGTACCATTAAATCTTTGTAAACCTCTTTCAAATTGGATTTTGTACACATGTGTTTCCACTGCACCGCTTTCGAAATCAACGAACAAGAGACGGTTTCAATCGTTAATGGTTTGCCACTTGGTTGTAAGAATGGATCATTGTAGTTGGGCCTCAAGGCTTCATTGTTGGTTAAACACAAATGTTTGATTTGCAACAAAAAATCATATCTAACCTCCATGGACAAAGAATTTTCTAAATTTCCTATAAGCATTGGGAAATCACCAACAAAGTCTTCTTCAATGTTTGAACAGTTCTCAACAATTTCTGTTTCTATCTTGTGTTCACCTGTCACGTGATCATCGGACTCTTGAATTTCTTCAACCATGACTAGCCCATCAACAAGCTCAACCGTTTGGTCTAGGCACTCTTCCGCTGGAGTGGTGGCCTTTTGGTCCGTGACCTGTTGGGAACATGTGCTCAGTGGGGTGTGGTGTTCATGTCGATCCTTTTCATCGAATGCCACCAAAGGTTTGTTTCCGTGAAGGGGTTGATCTCTTCATCTTCTCTATTGAATTTTTCTTTAGAGATGTTGTAACGGTGGTGGTGAGGAGAATTGTTGGTGTAGCTTGTAGAGTTGTGCATCGGTTGACGGTCAAGATTCTCACTTTATCGGTAGTTGAGTGGTAAGAATTCACAATTCATCTCATGCTTCAAATTGAATCAATTGTTGAGAGGGGGAAGGCCGTCAAGGTAGCGATGAAACTTATATGACTGCCACCATGTTGCTGCCCTATCTCGTAGCCGTATTGTCACCAACGGAACTCGCTTGTCGGGAGGGACATTTTTTAACTCAAACAATTTTTCCATGGTCTTGGTCCAATCAAGAAATTCTTCGGGCTTGAGGCTTCCCGAAAAATCAGGAATTTCAACACGAAGTCCGCCATCCCACATTGATTCTCGGTCTTGTGGACGTTCATAGAGAGGTGGAGTTCCATCGTAATTATTTTGTGGATTTTGGTGATTGTTTTGGTTGTTGGTGGGAGCAAGGCGTTCAATTAGATTAGTGAAGCATTCCATGGTGTCGGTATGATTTTGTTGCATATGGTCAAGAATAGCGATAAGGTTGGGATCGGCCATTGTTGTTGCGATGATAATGTCGAGTTGAACAGTTGATGGAGATGTAACTTCATGCAAGCACGAAGGTGGATGTCGAATTTGGTAGTGGGTGGTGATACAACTTCAGGCAAGCATGAAGGTGGTTGTTGAACTTGGCGGTTAATGGAGATACAACTTCACGCAAGCGCGAAGGTGGTTGTCGGACCTCGCTCTGATACCAATTGACGCAAAGCGGTCCCGATACGATCTTGCCCGTTAAGCTCACGTAGCCGGTTAATTAGTAAAGAGGAGAATAAAATGGAATTTCGGGATAAAACTCAAACAACACAACTCAAACTCATATATGAACTTCACTGTTCTTACAACCTTCTTATCCAAATCTATTTATAGCGTAAACTTTTCTTATTCCTTAAGTTAAAAAAATAAATGCTAATTATAATTAAAAAACCCAAAACCCAAAAATAATTAAAGCCTTCTCTAGTCCCGTCGGTCAAACAAGATAGAAGAAATCAAAGTTTTGTTGAATAAAACAAAATACAAAGGAATAATTAATTTGCCTAGAAGACCATCCATGCCATTTAATTTGCCTAGAATACCATCCACGCAGCCAATGAGATTCATTGAATGCACTACAGCAAACCATATTATCAGCGACCGGCATTAGCGACCAATGAAATCGCCGGTCGCTGTTAGTATTTTTTGTCCCAAAAAAAATTAAAAATAAATGATTTTGGTGACGAGACTTTCGGCGGCCGGCGCAAATACCTTTCAGCGACCAAATTTTCCCGGTCACAGAAACATTTCTGTAAAAAACGCGCGATTCCTTTTCCCTCTGTCTCTCGTCTCCCGCGATTCCTTTTCGCACCATAACAAAGTACCCTAATAAAAATAACGCGCGATTTCTGCAAAATTTTCGCGGCGCCGCGCCAAAAGCAGCGATCGAAGCCCCCGTCGCTCGTCTCCGACCCCAACCCGCTCTCTGACTCCGCCTGAACCCCGCCGCTCTCTGACCCGCTCTCTGACCCGCTCTCTGAACCCCGCCGCTCGACCCCGACCCGAACTCTGCCAGATTAGTTGCGTAAGAACTCTACACAGATTAGTTGCATGCTCCCCTCATTTTATTTTCTCTGGTCACGGAATTGACAAATTTATTTTTAATTCTGACGATAAGGCAATATCAAAACTAGTATAGGCTTGTTCGGTAGGAGTACATGTGTAGTGCCGTTTTTATTAATCTTTTTTTGATTTTTTGGTTTTTGCCTTTTGAATCTCTGTAGAGCCGAGTTCAGCTGAAGAAGGGGCACCTGAGAAAAAAGCCCCAATTCGTGTCAAATTTGGGATCCCTTATTTTACTCTCTGGTATTCAGGTAATTTCTGAGTTGCCCTTCTTTCAATGCACTCTATGTTTGCAAATAGTGAATTTGATATCCCGGCATTTGTCATTGTTAGTATAAAACAATTTTATACCTGATATGATGTGATAATCAGGTATCAGAATCTGACTTGGTTAAGCTTAAGGTGCATAAGGTACCAGTCAAGGTGTCTTGTGAAGAATTGAGTAGATTTCTACCCGGGAAACCAAATGTTGATGTAAGTGATTCACTTCCCTTTGTCGTAATTAATATCTCTAACATTTTGTTTGAAATGCAATTGTGTAAAATTCATTTCTTTATTTGATTTCTTTCCTTTTCTTGCTAATTAAATAAACAGAAGGATATACGAGTAAGTTGTAGTGGTAATGTATAAAACACCCAACATTCTTGAGTTAGCTGCAACTTGTTGTATCCCAAACCAAATCGATCTAAAATTAAGCCATTTTAGTGAAGGTAGTTCAGATATTAGATTGGATGTTTATATTTCTGAACAAGACATGTTGGTATAATGTGAAGTTAAGGAAATTTTACTATTTACATAGCCTCGAATATAGTCAGTATAACCTGGAACCCTTTTTTAAGTCAATTTATATGAAATTGGAGTTCTTATACTTGATCCGGCTTCTAATAATGCATATATGATATACCACCTTCTAATAATGCATTGAGTCCTTAATTCTTATTAAGTATATTTTGTTTGTGTCACTATCATAGAATAAGATGAGAAATTGTCCATTGCACTCGGCATTCATTTAAATAAAAATGTGGATTCTGACTAATTGGGTTGATTAAGTGATTGGTTAATTGATTTTAGGAGTTGTAGAAGAAGATAGTTTAAGTTTGGGAGGAAAGAAGGAGAGGAGAAAGCTCGATCTTGGTGGTGATAATTGCTTGTAATCAGGCAAGTTTTCTCTCTTTGTTAATTCGATGAAGGTTAATTATATTATTAGTTATGTACTATAGTTCGTTAGTTATTAATTCTATGTTGGCAAAGTACATTATTAAACCGGAACATTTAGTATGCCTTTTAGGTTTATACCAGTTCAAAATTAATCCAATAGGGATTAATTTTGAATAGTCCCCGATTTGGGACTGCTCTTTGAATGCTTTGTCTCATCTAGGATGTGAATAAATGTATGTGAATCTAGTATTTAAGAAAAATTTGGTATCATTTTCCCTTGTTGTTCCTACGAGTACGTATTGAATTACATGTCCTACATGATGTGTTTCTAACGCGTACTCGAGGAACTAAGGGGAAATGCTGCCGAATTTTTCGTTAATACTAGATCTACATACATTTCTTCACTACTGAGACTTAGCATTCAAAGAGTGGGATAGGATTGTACACCGGCCCGTGTAAGCCCCAAAGGAGTAATGAGTTTGGACCTATGAATATTTAATGATATTATTTCATTGAAGTGTCAATAAACTAATTAAGCAAGGCATTACTTTAAGTTTATTTTTGACCTCGTGTGCATTTAATTTTATTTAGAACTAATCAAGGCAAGGCAAGGGACGGGAAGGGAAGCGTCATCTCTCTCTCTGGTACGTATGTTTAAATTCATACAATATGTAGTGTAGATGCCGCTTGTATGGCTGTATACAAGTCCTGTTGCATGGATGATGCAACAATTAATTGTGAATTTCTTCCATGACTTGCTTTAGAGGGTCCGTTATCAACTGATGATATCTGGAGGGTCTAAAGTATAGATCTGGACTTTTTGTTTGTTTGAGTCAAATTTTCGTTTGAATGCTAAAGTAATAGAAGTTGTTGTTATAAATTGAATGAACTAAGGTGTAGTTAGGTCATGTTTAAACAATGTTGTTATAAATTGTTGTTGTAAATTGCATTTAGGTCATGTTTATACAATATCTGAATTATAAATGTATGTCATGATTAGGAGAAATGGAGGGTGATCGTAGTTGGATGTACGGTCCTCGTTACGTGAACAAGCGAATGAATCCCGCATTTGTTAAGGTTGTTGAGAGTTTTTTTGAATATGCATTCAGTATTCAAGAAAATATAATTAGTGGTGATCGCATTAAGTGTCCATGTGCCAAGTGTGGGTGTACTAGATGGTTGGATATATCGGAAAACACCTGATGAAATCGGGGTTCCGACTTTTTTACGAGAAGTGGTTCATGCATGGTGAGTAATATAGCCAAGTGGAACAGAGCCAACCCGAACAGAGCCAAACTGAGGTGGAGTCGCCAAATGCTATGGTGGACATGCTTCTTGATGCTGCAGGTCCGTCTTTTGAATGGAATGCGGACGAACCCCCGAATCAACAAGCTCAAGAGTTTTATAACATGATGAAAGCGGCAGATGAGCCGTTATGGGATGGTTGTGATAAGGAACATACTGTCCTTGCATGTGTTACCAAACTCCTTAGCATTAAAGCCGACTGTGGCATAACCAAGGAGGGATTTAATCGGATCATATCGGCCGTGAAGAAGTGGCTTCCGAAAGAGAACAGGTTGCCTCCAAATCAATATCAATGCAAGAAATTGGTGAAAGGGTTGGGATTAAGTCACGTGAAGATCCATGCTTGTCCGAATGATTGCATGTTATACTACGGTGATGATAATATTTCTAAAGAGAAGTGTGATGTATGTGGATATAATCGTTTCAAACAAGGCAATCAGAAAAACACCACGAAACGGTTACCGTATAAAGAAGTGAGGTATCTTCCAATCGGTCCGAGGTTGCAGAGGCTCTTTTTGACTTCTACGACCGCTGAACAAATGCGTTGGCATAAAGAAGGAAAGCGGGAAAAGGAAGGAGTCATGGTTCATCCTGCTGATGGAGAAGCTTGGAAAGAATTTAATCGTTTGCACCCAGATTTTGCAGCAGACCCTAGAAATGTGTACCTTGGGTTTTGTTCAGTCGGTCTTACAGCAATTGGCCGGTATTTCTAGTCGTCTATAACCTTCCTCCAGCTCTGGTGATGCGCGACAACAACATATTCCTGTCTCTGTTGATACCAGGGCCCAATAGTCCCACTAGAAGCATAGACATCTACCTGCAGCCTCTCGTGGATGAGCTGAATAAATTGTGGAATGATGGATTGCTAGCCTACGATAAATTCAAGAAACAAAATTTCACCGTGAAGGCTAGGGCGCGAACCTAGATGGTCCGATGAGCTGTTCTAGCCGACCCATACGAAGAAGAAGACGGGAGAATATATTACCGGCAAGGCGAAAGAAGCACAGGTAATAATACTTTCGAATCGTTTTAAAAAATATCATGTTTCTTGTTGTATAACATTTTTGTTATATTTTACAAAATTTGTAGGAAAAATATGAGAGTGCGATGGTGCAGAAGTATGGAGAGGATAGAAACACATGGCCTGCATACGACGGCGACGTCTGGTACTCTACGGGAATATCTGATCAGAATGCCCACGGCGATAACTATGGTCTCGGTGCTTTAGGTAAAATAAAAAGTCACTTTAATTTTAAATTATTATTTTTTGTTGTGTAAGATAATACTAATTGTCTTATTTTTAATGGTTCAGGCAAGACGAGACGCATGTTTCGCTCCAGTGGGTCGAGCAGTCAGTCGCATTCGTCACAGTCATATTCTTCTATGCCGCCGGCTCCGCAGTTCACAGCAGAGCATATCGATATGATATCTACTCAGGTACTTGATAGGATGGAGGATCGGTTAGCTGTTAGGGATGCTCGGTTACTTGATAGTATGGAGGATCGGTTTATGTCCAGGATCACCGACCTTTTCAAAGCTTCTCAGGTATGAAATTTGATAATTCAGTCCAACTTCAATTGTGAACCATGAATCTTAAATTCTAATTATCTAAATTATTGTTTTAACAATCTCACAGGGAGGTTCAGGCTCGCAGCATGTCTCGAGGCCCGCTCCTCGAGATGACGAGGATGATGACGAGGGGCAGGGGTCGGATGTTGGTGGTGATGGTACTAGTTAGGTTTAGATGTTTATTGTACTACTTAGGTTGTTTATGGTACGGATTTTTATATGATGTTTATGGTACTTGACATTTCGACATTTATGTTTGTATTACTTGACATTATTATGTTTCATGAACTTTGTTGTATGTTTATGTTTATTTGTATTACTTGATATTACGATATCTATGTTTATGTTGTATGTTGGTACGTTGGTACGTGTCGTACCAAATATTAAATGGTGCAAATTTAAATAATATAATAAAATATAAAAAACTTGACAGAAGAGTATCAGCGACCAAATCTAAGTATCAGCGACCGTAACTATTTGTCTCTGATAATTTACGTATCTGCGATTGTTTCGACTATCAGCGGCCGTTTTTTGGTATCAGCGACCGTAAACTTTGGTCGCAGAAAGTTTTTGCTGACGTCAGAAAAAACCAACAGCGACCAAAAATAATTGGTCGCAAAAATATTATCAGCGACCGGTGACGTATTATCAGAGACCGGTGACGTCATCAGAAGAGTATCAGCGACAATGCTTACAGCGACCGGGGTATCAGCGACCAAAAATGGCTTTCAGCGACCGGGTTTACTTTCAGCGACCGGCGCATTTACTTTCAGCGACCGGAAACCCGGTCGCTGATACCCCTTTTTGCTGTAGTGATGTATGGTTCAGATTTCAAGTTACACAAAT
Organism: Carex parvula; assembly: GCA_025461045.1. Classification (NCBI taxonomy): domain Eukaryota; kingdom Viridiplantae; phylum Streptophyta; class Magnoliopsida; order Poales; family Cyperaceae; genus Carex; species Carex parvula. The sequence continues at coordinate 794,914 of JAJGRW010001213.1, forward strand.
AAACTCTTCATTGGCTTGGATTTGGTGTGACCTTCGTCCGTATCCGAGTCCGAATCGGTTATCACCACGGGACGCAATACTATCCCGAGACATACTGCGTCACTGCTCTTAGCTAGAGAAAATGGAGATAACTTCATATTTATAACTAAATAAACTAAAACATATTTTTTCTAAACGAACTAACAAAGTGACAGAACCTTGAATCTGATTCCATTTGTTTCAAATCAATTTCGTTTCTCTTTATTTCTCTCCCACGTTGAATTCATATCTCCAAATTGAACCAATTCTCATATCAGGTAATGCTTGACTGATCTCTCACATGATTTTCAATGTTGTCTTTCTTTGCATCGCTACGCATTATTAGTTTGTTTAGAAGAAGTATGTTTTAGTTTGTTTAGTTATAAATTTGAAGTTCTCTCCATTTTTTTTCTTTCAAATCACTGTTTCTATCTAAGAGCATCTTTGTAAAAGATGGGGTGAATAAGGAGAAAGGAGAGGGGTAAAATAGACATTTTAACTTTACAATAAAATTAAATTATAAATCCAGCTTAAATTTTAAAATTTTAATCAGCACATGGAGAAATAAGAAATGATTTCAACTTAGAATTGGGAAATAAGAAATTTCAGTGTTTTGATAGGAAAATTGGCTATTTTGAAAGTTTTGATGAGTACACTGGAAATTTTATCTTAAAAAAACTGATACTCGTAATGATAGGGACCATGCATGCATCTATATGTAATTGATTTAACCTCTATTTGAAATGACTTTCAAACACTCCTCAAGAGAAGTTTTTCGGCTGGTCTTGACTTAGAGCAATGAAGCTTAGAATGTATAAAGGTACTGAGGAGGAGCTCTAAGGAGGCACTGTGCCTGAGCATACAGTATATCAAACAGTTATACTGCGTAAATTTGAAGTTCTATCCATATGTGGAGAACACAACTATGTACAATATATCACATATTATATGACATTTTAGCATACAGTATATCACATCCATTGTCTATTTTGTAAAGTTAACTTTTATCAATATATGACAGTTAACTTTACAATACTTTTAACATGAAACTCAAAACTATATAGCAAAACCAAGAGGGGGAGTAGCCAAAACTACTTTACACAATGGGAAACATGTACTGCCATTTTCAACTTTGGGGTTCACTTAAACAATAATAGACAACAGGGATTTTTTATGATATATAGTGCACTATGCTAGACCTTGTTTCTAGACCTTGTTGAAACATAGGAATGAGAAAGGAAAAGGAAAGAAATTAAGAAAGCAACCAAGAAAACAAGAAAAGAAAACATGTTGTTAATTAACTGGTTCAAGCAATATTGAGGTTACTAGATCCTTGATACCACTATCGGGCTTGCCATATCCATCGCCAAGTTGGTAAATATGTTGTGCCATGCGTGAGACATTGAGAGCAACATTATTGATGCACTTATCGAAAGCAGAATGGCCTGCAACTTCACCGTTGAGCATTGTCCAGTATTTCGAAATCAGTTCCTTTATTTCTTGGCGAGCAACAGATTCTGTGACACCTTTGTCACACATATAACATTGAATGGATTTGTTGGTATCCCCCCGCTCCTTCTCATTCTGAAATTATAATTGTGATGTGTAATGCAAGAAAATTGTTTGAAATGCGGTGTATAAAACAGGAAATTGTTTTCTTCTTTTTCAGAAGGTTTATGATCCTAATATTGAAACCAACCTCATTTTAAAAAATGTTTTCAGGTTGTCTGAGTCATTTCCAAATTTATTTGGGCAACAACATAAAATTCATTATTATTACCTTGTTCTATCTATGTAACTATACTTATTGGTTTTGTATGTTGTATCAAAGACCAAAACATCGCCAAACCGCTCATAGTATTGACGAGCAATCGAATCTATCCAAAAGAAGTTTACCATCCTATCCTCTTCATCGGTTTGGATTGCATAAAAAAAAATCAGAATCTTGTCCTCGCTTCTCAATACAATACTGCAAAACGGCACTTGCATCTCCACTATCCAAATTCTTTCTCCTAAGATCTCTTCTATAATTCCAACAATCTCTTTGAGAAAACTCGTGAGCCCGGACCAACCGCACATTATGCCAACAATACCCTCGAAAATTTGAAGAAACGCACCCGCTACTTGGAAGAATATTTGGACAAGGTAAACAAAGCACACGAGAATTTCTATGAATATTGCCTTTCCAATGGAATACCATTCACACCACCGATTTCAGTCACCCCGCCGCCACCCCTTCACCACGAGTAATTTGTGAGATCTTTCTTATTCCTCTCTTAATTGTTTATTTTCTTGCATTGCGGACAATGCAAAATTTTAGCATGGGGGTAGGGGTAAGAAATTAGTTTAGGATTGCATTTTATCTAGGATCATGGCATGTAGGACTCTTATTTTTCATTTTTTTCGCTAGCAGTTTTACTTAATCGGGACTACTTCTCAAGGCTTAACCAAGAGAAGTGGGATGAACGATTAAGGTTTTTATCTAGCGTGCATATAGACATTTGCATTGATAGGAGCATATAGCTTAGGAGTAGTTTGCATGTAGGTTAATCAAATAGGGAATTGTTTTGAATTGAGTTAGGCTAGGGTTTAGACAATTGGCCATGATACAAAAAATTCAGAATTTTTTTTAAATAATTATTGATCTCAAAGTGAACAATTAATTGCTAACCATGAATGTTGACCAAAATCTGCAAACCATAGAATTTTTATTGTTGAGTAATTTATTTTTGCAAAGTCTTTTAAGTTCGATAGTGTTTTAGAATACCCATTTATTATAGATAGACCCCTAGCAAAAATATGCAATAATTCTTTGTATGAATGAATACTTGAAATTGTGTGTAATCATGGTGCTTGTGACACAAAAATATTTTATTTTTCAGAAAAATACAAAAATACAAAAAAAAAATCAGAAATGAGAAAAATCCAAAAAAAAAATAGAAAAATTCAGAAAAAGAAAAAAAAATAGAATAAAAGATGGAGGATAAAAAGAGTACGGGTGCCTACACAAGACTAGTTACCAATAGGATCGATAAAACCTCCCAAATTTTAATTCTTGTACATATTTAATTTTTCAAAAATAGTCACAAGTACCAACACACTTAGTTGTCATACTTTGCTCCAATCAATTGGGAAGGAAAATCAAAAATTATATTATTAGAATTCCTATTGATTGAAAGTGATCCATTTCTAATCGAAGGGAAAATTAATACTCTCGAGTTTAAGGATATTTGTGAAGATAATTATTCGATAATAATTTTTCTAAGGGATGCATAATGAGGTTAATCATGGGGTGAATAAATTGTTCAAGGGAGAGGTCATGAATGTTTTAGAGTTCTAAATTTTTATTGTACCAAACCCGAGTTCTAATTTAATTTCGAGCAAGTCCTTGAGATTGTATGGTTTAACATAGACCGGACCTTTGACCAGTTGGGATGTCGTTGCTTGAGGACAAGCAACAATTCAAGTTGGGAGGCGTGATCAGAGTCAAAATAATGATGATTTACGTAGGGTTTTGGCTTATGTTTTGCATATTTTCTCACACTTATGTTTAATTTATTAGAGAAAAAGGCTATTGTCACCATTCTTTATGTTTTATTGCAGAAAATAGGTTTTGAGACTATTTTACGCCAAATGGAGCAAGAATCGGGTCAATCGGATCAGCGACACTTATCGACGAAGTCTCTGTTACGGTCCGTATTGCCTAATACGAACCAAACCTAATACAGACCAGGAGATAGTGTGATACACACAAAACCCTTAGCGATAAGGTCTCAATACGGACCGTAACCGAAGGCGCCTCTTGGGAATTAACTGCCGACAGCTGTATCCAGATCAGTTCCTTAGCCCCTACTCAATCTCCAGACGTCCGTCCACTCCTATATAAGGCCCCTGGGCAGAAGAATAACTTATCTTTGTAATTAAGGTTAGATTTGATTAAAGAGAGAAGAGAGGAGTGATTGTAACAATGCCGTTCAGCGGCTAAGTTCATTTTCTTAGGGCTAGACAGTAAACCTTGTTACTCTTGATGTTTTGATATATATATTTTCTGTTGATTATGATTTCTTGTTGTTTGAATCAAAATGCTTTTGTGATTTACTATCTCTTCATCTAACTTCGATGATCTAGTTTAATCCATTAGGGTAGTGACAGTACTTTAATGGTAAGAGAAACTATTTGTACGAATTAGCCTCGTTGAGATCTATTAGGTTTATGTGAAGAAAACATTAGCGGAGAAACCATAAACCAGAACAACAAAATACGAACGAAGTTCCATTATTTGCGTAAGGAAAATCACAGTGATCTGTGTAGTAACTTGTGTATTTAAGAGATTAGTTATTTGCGTAAGGTAACTCGCAGTGTCCTATGTAGAATCTCGATGAAAGATCTGTCATTCTTGAGTAACATAACTTGCAGTGACCTATGTGGTGTCTTTCATAAAACAACAATAGGAAATCAGACCCGACTGGAATATATTACCAAAGCGGATTGAGTAGCAATGGTGTGCTGAAACCCTAGGAGTTCTCATCTCTATCTTTATTTTAATTACTTTTAATTGCTTCCTAATTTACATTGATCATAACAACAACTCTCAATTTTCAGATTTCGTCTAACCTTTCGAAAGATTGTGATTGATCGCTCAAAACTCTGAATCAACATTCTCTGTGGATCGACCTCGAATATACTACTCGATAGGATTGTGCACTTGCAGTCCGAAGTGATATCATTTCCGAGTTTATAAATATTAAAAGAAACATCGCTCTCTTTTGAGTGATCACCTCCCCCTCAACTACAAACTAAATCCAATGATATCTAGCTTTACCATCAGGTCTAGTAAATAAGAGCTTACGACATTGTGGAATATCAGATCGAGCAGAAACCCCAATTTTCAGCCTCAGATACTTCATAATTTCTCTACTACGAGAGAGGGGATCCACTTGTAAAACAGAACCTCCTATGTCAGTAATCAGTTTCTCAATTTCAAGAACACGGGACAAGGCAGAGGGTAAGCCAAAGATTTTGATCGAAAAGGTGAGTGGCTCCCAACCTCCGTCATACTTAATCGGATCAAAGCACTCAATAGGGAAAACAATGTCACCTAGTAGTATACGGCCTTCTTCCAAAGCTATTTGTCACCAAGATGGATCAGGCAGTGTTATCACAAAACAATCATCGTTAAGAGGCACCACCTTCCACTGAAAATTGTTGACTGGAAAATGATCGGTTAAGCGGGAGCGGATAAAGTCAGCACCTTTGTGATAAGCATCTTTAATCACCACATCACGACGCAGGATAATATCAAAATCCTGAATCGCTTTGGTATTGCCAAATCGCAGCACTGGGAGAGAAGAACCAAAAGCTTTCACCTCTTCAGTAAGAGGAGGACGAGAAGAGGAAGGTAGCATCGTAATCGCCTTACAGGTATTAGATCGGTGCCCAATGCGATTACAAGAAAAACACACAACTGCGTTGCGAAACGATTGAGCAAGATGCCCCAGATCGCCGCAACAAAAACAAACCAGAGTTCCCTTATTAGAAAGAGAACAAAGGGAATTGAGTTTAGTCTGGAGGCGGGTCGAACCTTCGGGAACCCTAGAAGTAGTGGGGTGAGAAAGATTTAGTGTGACTGGTGTTGAGTGAATCTTGGAAGAGGGCGCTGGAGCAATTGAGACTGTCGCCGCAAAAGATCTAGCAACATCAGGCGATCTGAACGGACGCTACTGCGCAAAGGCATCACCTGGGATTGTTAAGGATGGCCCAGCTGCAGACTCAGACGGAAGAGGAGTAGTTGAAGGTAAAACAGAGGGGTGTTAATGAGGAGTAATGGCAGTTAACGAAGATGGCCCACTAGCAGAGAGAGGAGGGAGAGGAACCGTAAAGGGAGAACTGGAGGCCAAGCACAGAGAATAATGCCGGTCTAAGGTGCCTCCAGTAAGGGAAATCAAACCCTTTGGAGAGACATGCATTTGAAGAGGCGGAATCGATAGTGGTAGTGCGGGGCGGGTTGAGTCACACATTTGTTTCGCACACTCCAAGAATCGCTTCATGGAAGACTCCATGTCCGCTAACACATACGAGAGAGCTATGGAGAGATAGGGCACCACAAGAGCTTGGCTGAGGGCCAAGAAACCAAATCTTGAAATTCCGATGATCAGCCCAAGAGCAAAAGATATCTTAACTTTGCTGAGAAGTATATATAATGACATGACATGGCCCATGGAATAATTCAATATTGGAGCGCCATGAACTATGTAATGCGCACATTGAAAATACAATAATTTTTCTGCTTTGTGATTTAATTTGAAAATGATCTCAAACCCCTCTCCTCGGAGTACCTTCTCAAGTATATGAGCTTTAAGATTTGTGCTAATTTATAACGGACGGTTAAAATTTAAGCAGAGAAGATGAGATACATGTGGTTGATTTGAACTTGTATTTATTGATGGGATCGGTGGGGTGAGTCTTAGTGGGGAAGACGATAGAGATTCAAGTAGTGGTAACTTTGCATTCCGCGTGGAGACCATATATATAAATTCAAGTTATTATGATTGCTTAATTACTAGCCAGGTGTAGGGTTTAATAGGCTACCATACCAAACCAACCAAACTATTTGAGCCGCGAATCATTTTAGGCTTTATTAGAGTCTACTCCTGTTGGCCCAAGGCCTCATGCCCCAATGCGCTCCAATGCGTTATCTGGAGGGGAATATTGATTCACGCGCTCCAATGCGCTCCAGTGTAGTGTCCTGGGGATCATCTAACCTTTCAATAGTTGTGTAAGCTATTTTATAGTGTATCGGCGGTACACCGAGCCTAAAAATGTGCTTGCCTCGATACATGTGCCTTAGTCAATGAGAGAAGGACAGAAAGTGTCGCAGCATGCTCTGCTTCTTAATGTGTTCCGGGATGCAATACACCTTCCCAGCCAATTTGGCGAGTCCAAGTTATATCCAACTCAAACCCAGTAGCCAATTTGTCAAATTGACACTTTCATTTGTGTCTTCGTGGTGTGGGAGACATTCCTTCAAGCTCCCAAGTTTCAATTTTGCTTGAACCAACCTATTTGCATTTTGTTTCTCATTACTTTTTGGTCAAAGTTCGACTTAACGAGAGATCTTCTTTAGCGAGGTTAAGCAGACCAGAGTAGAGGAAGCAGTGTCTTATCGGCTCTAGTTAAGCTCAGGCTTTAATTCCCTTCCTCTCTATCGAATTTCGTGGTTTAAGATAGCTCTTGGCATGAGGACAGGGAAGAAGAAAGAGCTGACATGGTGGGTCCCCTTGTCAGAGTCCCATTTCTTTTAAATTCAACAACCCGCACCACTGGTGGTTTGGTTTAGGGTGCGCCTATTTCACGTGTGCCATGTGCTAGACTTAAACTCGGTGTAGCTGTTCCTGGTGCACGCAATTTTATAGCGTTGAGTTGTTGTCGACTTGATTAGACTGGAGCCAGGGTTTTGTGTGAGCACAGTTCATGTGGGTCGTGCTGCTGCCAGTTGATGCACCAAGCTTAATCTCATTAAACTCAGTCTGTCTATTTCTTGAACCCAGTGAAAAACATCATGGTTCACTGATTTGTGGGTCCCCTCTGGTCAGAGCGCCTTTGCGCATCCCAAGTTGTACCCAAAATGGCTTATGGTATTGCTTTGCAAAGTACACTCTGTTGTTTGCACCCAGGAAGGTATCTAGCACTTGTTTTATTTCTGGAAAATTAATTCCTTTGAGATTTTTCTTGAATTTATATTACAATTCAAGGTTTAAAATGTAGAATTTCCATGAATTTTAATATAAGAAAGTGAAGTTAAAATGTGCCCATGTACAAAATTGATACTTTTCAAGCGTTTTATTTGTTCAAAAATTGCTAATTCATAATTGTAAATTAAATAGCAACTTTTTAGGATACAATAGTGCAATGCATTTTACATCAAATGATCGCTCACAACAAAACAAACTGACTAGGTTGTACACAAACATAACACAAATGAAGTAACTAACACTTAAATATATAACAACATGCAACAAACATCCATACAACAAAGATGAGCAAATAAAAAAAGGACAAAACCAAATATAACAGGTAGATCGATTATAATGCCACATTTTATAAGGTGGAGAGAACATCCATCATGAATTTGCGCGGACGATACATGGCTTCGAGAGGACCAGCCTTTGGAAGAGTCAAACTAGAACCTTCACTCATGTCTATGAGTTCATCTCCAATTCTTTGCCAATCAAAACACTGAATAAGGGTCCCTAACATAAGTCCGATTTCGCACATCGCTAGGCTTTCACCCGGGCACCTCCTCCTTCCCATTCCAAATGTTATCATCTTCTTGGCTTCTGTTTTACCACTTTCAAATCTCTCAGGCATGAACTTGATCGGCTCGTCCCACAGACTCGGGTCTCTGTGAATGTGATAAGCATTGACCAAAAGCATTGTACCTTGTGAAATTTCGTACCCTCCCATAGAAACATTTTCCCGAGATTCATGCGGTACGAGAAGCGGGCCACCGGGATAGAGGCGGAGCACCTCATTGAGGATGCAAAGAAGATATGGCAGGTTGGGCATATCAGATTCTAGAACGAGCCGCTTGTTACCGACATGTGCATCGATCTCAGCTGATGCCTTCTTGAGTACGTCAGGATTGTTTAAGAGATGAGTGATTGCCCATTCTACTGTATTGGATATGATATCAGTTCCTGCTTGCAATAAGCTCTGTAATAGAAGTGTTAATGTCAGTTAGCAAACAATAAAAAAATCAGAATAAGTCATATTTAGTAAAAGAACAAATCATATTTATTTTGGAGGATTTAATATTTTGAAATTTTTTGTTCTAGCTTCTAAGTATATATAACAATGAAAACAACAGTCCATTATTTACTCACCACTGCAATTATCTGGATAGTTGCATCGTTGTATTTTTCCGGGTTCTCCTTCTGCAGCTCGAGCAAATTTGCGATCATGCTACCTTTCTTCTGGGCTCCTGGTTTCCGATGATCGTCGATGAGCTTCTGTGCCATTTCTTTGTTCAACTCAGCCAAATGATTTAGCTTCTTGGTCGCTTTTTCCATGCGAAGAAACTTGAGAATCGGCAGGTAGTCCTCTGTATTTGAAACGTAGGCCAAGGAATAGAACTCCTCCACTGTTTCTCTGAACCTTTTCGTCTCTTCCAAATCCTCGATGTTGTCTCCGTAGAACCTTTTTCCGGCAATCATTACCATCATCACGTTAAGAGATAGCTGAAAGAGCTTCTCCTTGAGATCAACTTTCTCAAAATAACTCAAACCCTTTGAACCAGCAGAAGCAGTCCAGGAACGAAGAGTCGGCAGGCCATGTCACGAACCTCCCCGACTCTGACATCTGAAGATGCGTGCAGCCGCTGTGCAGAGAAAAACTCTGTAACTGCAATCTGGCGAACATTACGCCAATGTGGTCCATAGTTGGCTATGCCGATGTTATTGTAGTCGAAGGTGGCGTGTTTCATAGATGGAAAATGTGGTCGGTTGGCGAAAGCCATGTCATAGGTAGTGAAACATTGCTCGGCCAAGGAGCGAGAGGAGATGACAAGGACGGGCCAGGAACCTAATTTAAGAAAGGTTGCTGGGCCGTATTTTTCAGATATGGAAGCCAGAGTGTGGTGGAGGGGTTTCTTTAAGAGATGGAGGTGACCGATTATCGGGAGTGCCGGTGGGCTTGGTCGGAGTTTTTTGTTCTTGCTATCTTTAGTGTGAGAAAGAAGCTGTTTGATGAAGAGAAGGAGAGCAAGGGAGAGGAGAATGCTTTGGTAAATGAAAAAGGCCATGGCTTTTGCTTTTAGGTGTGA